>CAJQZP010001089.1:0-119523 GCA_907164705.1 Parnassius apollo
TGACGTCATTCTATACTCTTCCGGTGGCGCGTCACGATTGTGCCGCCATAAGAATCGAAGGCTATCCCTGTCTTTTTCCCGGATTTTCACTTGCAGGAACATTTCCTTAATGTCTGCCATTACTGCCACGCTTCCTTCTCTGAATCGTAGCAGAACTCCGAACAACGACTTCAATAAGTCCGGTCCGGTCAACAACGCATCGTTAAGACAACGTCCGCCCGTCCTTGCGGCGGCGTCGAAAACTATCCTTATTTTCTTCTTTTGTGGGTGAGTCACTGCGAAGTGAGGGAAGGTACCACGTACGTGGGGAAATGGAAATATGGTTCGCTTTCTCTGCGTAACCGTTAACGATGAGATTTTCAATTTGCTTCTCGTATTCCTTTTTCAACTCGCTATTTTTGTCGAGCTTTTTTCTCAATATTAAACAGGCGACTTTCAACCTGTGCCCTATTCGATGGCAAGCACTCATTGTCTGTGCGCCATAACAAAGCAGTCTCGTACCTATTATTAGGTATACGACGTACCGTTTTGTTCAAAATATTTAAAGCTCGTTCTTCTGGGTCGTTCACGGGCTTTCTAGCCGATACTCCCAGAGATTCCAAACTAAAATAATCCTTGATTAATTTATCCATATCTTCCTCCTTCTTGGTGGAAATGTGGTTAACAATCTTGATTGGTTTAATGCCACCCGATATGTGACCATGCAAAACCCACCCCAGTTTGGTGAGCGATGCTACAGGTAGGTTCTTACCTCCCGAAACCAATTCACGAGTAACTATGAGATGCCAATTGTCCTGACCAATCAATATGGTAGGCTTGGACCTCTCATACATCAACTCATCCTTGATCGGTGTCAAATGAGAACACCGTTGCAATAATTCTCCGGCTTACCGACTGAGGAGCGAGGTTAAGTGACTTAATTGTTTGTACACTTATCTCTTCTAAGTCGCTCGAATAAATGCCTTTTATTTTAACGTTTAAGCGATACGAACTATCGTCGTTAATTCGCTTACCTCCCACGGCTTCGATACGTAATCCCTCTTTACGTCCGCGAGGCGCTAACTTCTGAGCCATCCACTCCTCTATGAGTGTCATGGTCGATCCCTCATCCAGAAGAGCTGTTGTCCTGACCTTTCCTCTAGGCCCATGCAACTCGACCGGTATGATCTTTAAATATGCACATGCCAGTGCATTTACTGTACTAACAGTTGTAATCTGAGCATCTTTACCCCCCTCGTCCCCTTGTGGCGAGGTATTTTCATTGGGGTATCGGTGTAGCATTCGATGATGTGACATTCTACATCCTTCTACACCACATTTTTTCGCTTTGCACTCTAACCTCCTATGGTTAGGTGACAAACATTGGAAACATACTTTGGCCTTTTTTGACGGCTTCCCATTTCTCGCGAATATTCGTGTCCTTAAACTTGTAACAACTCACTATAGAGTGCTCCTTGTTGCATATAACACACTTATGTGTTACCCGACTTACAGGCTTGTCCTGGGTTATCATAACCACTTGTCGGTTGTGCCTTTTATTATTTCGGCGTTCTAAACGCTCGCTCATATTACTTCGGCGCATATAGCGCTCGCTCTCGGCACAGCTGCGTACACCTCCCCTTTGCAGTGTGTACAGTTTGCTTCCTGAATTCAGGACGCTTCCTTTTTTCAGGCGCATTTTCATTGCTTAAGGACGTTCCAAATTGTTCACTCAATAAATTTAAAAACTTGGCCATCTTCTGTAACTCTGGCTCCAAAGGATATTGAGCTCGATATTCAAACCATTTAAATTTAATCATAGTTCCAAGTTTCTCCACTATGCGGCTCACTAACTCCGGTGAGTATAAATACTGTGGTTGATTCAACGCTTGTATTGTGGCAACCACGTTCGTAATACGACTTGCAAAAGATCCTATATTTCGGCAATCTTCTGCCAATCTTGGCATACGCTTTACATTCTCGATTTCGGCTAGAATGAGCATCTCAACCCTACCAAATCTTCTTTCGAGAGCGTTCATTATTTCTTCAGGTTCACATAAAGTAAATAACAGCGACTTAACCGCCTCTTTAGCGGTGCCCTTTAATGCCCTCCTAAGGCGTGCGACATTTTGCACCCCTGAAAATTGGCCTTTTGTGTCTTCAAACACCGTTTTGAAAATTATCCATTCACCCGGGTCTCCATCGAACACCGGTAATTCCTGGAGGAAATGAAGCTGGGAAGATTTATCTTTACCAGCTATTTTTATTGCACTCACAATCGCTTCGGTCAATTCTGACACCTCACTCGCGTGTGTTTTCTGTGCATTTCCTAGGTTGCGCTCGACCTCCGCCCCTTTGCGGCGTGATCCTTTACACGCTTCCTTATCAGTAATATCGGGTTGTGCTACACTAACCGGCGCGCTCATTATGGTTTGCTGAACCCAACTCCTTACGAAAGGTTCCACCTGAGTATTCCGCTCTTCATCATCCTCACTCGAGTCGATTTCCTCTTCTCGGTTGAGTCGTGCCAACTCCAATTGAGACTTGGCTAAGGCAGCAGCTGCCTGTGCTCGTTCGAGCTCTGAGCGTTCGAATTTAATCCGCGCCTCTAATTCGGCTTTCAGCCTCGCCGATCGCGATGACCTACTACCTCTCTGTGACCCTTTATCACTAGTGTGCCCGATTACTGTCCTTGACGATGCCGCTTCTTCGGTCCTTTGACCTACTTTTTCGACCACCGTTTCACTCCTGGATATAACGGATTGTTGTGCGGTGCTGGCCTGCGTACCACTGGTGTCCGTCCTGTTGCTCGTCGTTGCTATGGACGTCCCTGAGTCCCACGTGCATGTGGACGTGTCTGTGGTGGCTCCACTTGAAGGAGTTGCTCCATTTGACGCAGTAGCTGTGGTCGCTCCAGATGATTCCGCTTCTTTAGCTTTTCTTGAGAGCCCTGTCCTTGTCCTGCTCCCTTCGCTTCTCCCTGTCTGGTCTTGTGCCTTCTTCATCTTGCAGGAAGGTGATTGTTGGCCTACGGTCCCTAACTGTCCCTACAGTCCCTACGGTCCCTACAACCCCTTACCTACAACCCTTCTACACCCCAACCTAACACCACTACCCCTCCCCCCTTTCTTTATCTCCCAACCCTACAACCCTACTACCACCCTAACAGCCCTATCAGCCCTATCAATCCTGAACGGGGCCTACCGAGGTGAGCCGTCCAGGGATGGAGTCGTGCAGGAATGGAATGGAGGAAAGGTTTAGGAACTGTCCCGCCAAGGAATATGACGAAACAGTCGAGCGGTAGTGCAAGCGCAGTCTCGCTCGAGAGAACTGCTCCACCCGAAGGTGTTATGCCAGAGCCCAACCGTTTGGCACCGTTAGGTGGTCGGGATGTATGCTGTGCTCGCCGCCCAGTTGCCGGTGACGCCTCGTCCAAGCGCCCTCCTCCGGCCGCGATGCAGTCAGGTGCCCACGCGCACCCTCGCCCGGCAGCAGCAGCGGTGGATGCTTTTTGCACCCTGATGACCCGACGGGAAATGCCGGACACGGTCGTCCGACAGGAAATGCCAGACACGATCGTCTGACAGGAAATGCCAGACACGATCGTCTGACAGGAAATGCCGAGCACGCTTGCCCGACAGGAAAAATGCCAAGCCCTGCTTGGCCACGATGAGTGCCTTCACAAGACACCTGCGCCCGGCTGCGATATGTGCCCCATGCGAGCACACGCCCCAAGCTGCAATCCCGGTTTTCTTTCTTCCGGTAGTTCCAGGTCCAGCCCTTCAGTGCTGCCGTCCTGGTCTTCAGGCCTTTGGTCCTATTGCTTCAGCTCAAACCTCTGGCTTCCTTCGGTTGCTGATCTTCACTCGGCTTCCGAAGGTCTTCTTCTTCCACAACCAGCAGTCCACAGCTGGTTCCTTGATCCAGCTGGCGGGGTTCGGGTGGTCTTCAATCCGGCTCCGAAGGTCCAATTGAAAAGGACCAGGTCGGTGTCCCTCTTGATCCTGAAAAGGACCAATTGAAAAGGACCTAGCGGATCGGGTACTAAGAAACAGGAATCGAGGCTTCTCTCGATCCGGCCTCCTATTACGCCTACGTTGGGTTCGGGAACAACGTATGTGATCTCCGCAACGGAGTAACACACTAGGGCGATAACCTCTTCCTTTTCAGCAAGTAGGTTCAGACGGGGATTACGGGTCTTCCGAAGTCGTCCCGGTCCCGACGCCTTAATTCTTCGATGTGGACTGTATAACTTAAAGGATCTTGGGAATGAAACAGCAATTATCTTCAAACCGTTCCGTGAGAGAGTAATCACTTTTCCCTATACTGCTGGTTTTTCACTTTTCTTGAACTTTTTCCCGGATTTTCTTATTTATTTCCGAACTATTTCCTTGAATATTTCCCGAACGATTTCCTTGAATATTTCCCGAACCATTCCCGAACGATTCCCGAATAATTCCTTGAATATTTCCCGAACCATTCCCGAACGAATTGCAATAAAATCAATTTACTATCCTACCCCTAAGCTAAACGCGAAAGTGAGCCGCGCCATCTGCGCGCTTGCGCAACTTAATTACATGAATTTGTACTATTACTCTCTCACGTTTCACTCAATATCTTTATTTATTCAAATCATATACAAATACAATTTATCAATATAGGTAGTACAAAACAATATCTACACCATGATATACATCATATCCTCATATCATAAAAAAACCTTTTATTTATTAAACGAAAACTGCCTATTTTACTCACAAGTTCGAAATCGAAATTTCTTAAATATTTAACACAGAAAGTTAAAACAATGTTTCTCACTTGAATTTATACATAAGCTAACCAATACAATAGTTTAATTTACATTTTTTCTATTTATTTCACTATTTAAAACACTTTTAAATTTCTTATACAAAACTATCATTATTTCACTTATACACAGGAATTTTCACATGAAAATAACACAGAATTTACCTTTTTTAGCACGTACAATTAACCTGAAATATTTTACAAGTAATTTTTACATAAATCACTGAATTACAAACATTTTAAATTTTTACATATTCGGCCTCCTAAGGGCGTGGCCAGCGTGCTTCCGTGTACTCACGCTATGTGAACAACTAACTTTGCACGGCTCTCGGCTATCAGAAAAAATTAAATTATGAAATACACCAATTTTGACCACATTAGGCAAATTAAATGCTTTTATACAATTTTCGAACTGTATGAAACTATCTTTAATCAGATAACAATATAAATGAATGTTCTCATTAATCAATCATAACAAATAGGCATTTGTTTTCGTACAAAACGTATCAAACTTATACAAAACAACATTTATGCAATTAATATCCATTAATTCTGCCTATGCACAGAGTGATTATCTCGACCGGGGAACAAATCCGATCTTTAACTTCACTTTAATATTCTTATGAATTTACATCATTTGAAAGATGATTTCAACCGGGGAACAAATCCGGTAACATAATTTATATCTTAAATTCCTTACGAATTTATTAAGCGATATTACTTAGGAAAACAAACAAACTAGTCCGGCCTGGGAGTCGAACCCAAGACCTTCATATCATTAATTCGACATTTCTTAAAGATTTAACTAAGCATTCTCTTATCAGAGCGTCGTTGCTCGTGACTGCCCCTTTTTTCATAGCAACGTCATCGGTTGATTTAATAAACTGAAACATTTTTATAGGCGCGTCGCCAACACATGTATTTGGCAGTATTAACCAGACCTGATAAAGCATATTCAGTAAGTTTCCTTAGTCAATTTAACAGTTGCAGTGATAATGTAACTTCTTATTCAAAAAGAATTTTAAAATATTTAAAAAAAGACTACATATTATGGGTTAAGATATACTAGTTATAGTAATCATAAATTAGAAGGATATGTTGATGCAGATTAGGAAAACAATATTATTAACAGGCGGTCTTACACAGGTATGTGTTTCAAATTAGCTGGTAGTATAGTGCCATGGGAGGCTAAAAAATGGAAAACAGTTGCTCTCTCAAGCACAGAATCTGAATACATGGGCATAGCAGATGCTTGCAGGGAAGCAATTTATTAGCACAACTCGTGAAAGGAAATTATTAATGAATCCTATACAATAACAATATTTAATGATAACCAGGGTGCACTCAGACCGTCTTCAAGTAGTAGTTTTAACACAAGAACCAAAGATATTGATATTCGCTACCTAAAACAGCTGAAATGCCAGCATACCTGTTCACTAAAGGTTCGGGTAATACCAAGCATTATTATTTTTGCAGATATTAGGAATAGAGGATTTAAAAACAATATAATTATTTTGTTTTATTTAGATGGGGTAAAATATTGTGGGCATCTATGTTATTTTGATTTTTTTATAGGATAGGATGACAAACTAGCACACAGTCCATCTGATGGTAAGTGGTTGCTGCGGCCCAGTGACATCTACATCTGTCCTCGATTACAAAACAAATGCGTTGTCACCCATGAGGACTCTCCGTCTCACAGACATTGTTTTATATTATAGCAGTAATATACTTTTTAATGTTTAATAATGAGATGTCATCTATATCGTTATTGTGTTACGCCTAAATGCAAAAATACGAGCATAAGAACGCCGGGAAAGTTATGGATTAAACTGCCAACTGACTTAAAAATGAGAAATAAACGTTATCATCACCATCATCACAGCCCTGCACAAGTCCGCGGCTAACGCCGGCCTCGTCCAAGGCAAGCCACAATGCACGGTCCTGAGCACCTGCATCCATCGACTTCCTGCACGTCTTACCATTGTAAATGTTACATTAAGTCTCAATATTTACGAAGCATTTAAAGATTTTTAAATGCAACATTAAAATGCACATTACGGTATATCTTATTATCTATGTATATTTAGTAATATGATCTGTATTTAAGAAAATACTTTTAAATATTTATTTAATTCTTAAGTAGTCTCATGTTTGTCTGGGATTTATAAGACCCATATTTATGTGGTATTTAAAAAAAAGTTTGTGCCAACTGTGTTTTTTGCCTAGAGTGACGTAAAAAGCAACTAACGGGGTATTGGGTTAATAACAGAGTAAACGTTGAGCTAGCCATTTATAATTTATTTTAAAATTTTCTATCTTTAGCTACACATGGTAGGTTTTATACGTTGTAGAGCCTTGCTGCAGTTATATTAGTAGTATAGTTGTAGCACGAATGGGTCGGCTCGACCGGGAAGGACCACGCTCTCACAGAATATCAGCGTGAAATAGTAGCTTAATGCTGCTGTGTTTCGTATGGTGAGTGTGGAGAACCGGAGACCCTTTTTAACTGAAAACGAGTAATTCCATCTTAGTCCTCAGGGTTGAAAACGCATCTGCATTTTGATTTGTAATGGAAGAGAGATTTCCGCGTAGTGTGCCCGCTATTTGTAATTTATATGCAATAACATGTATTGACGTTCCGCCGCGGAAGATCTGCGACGGAATTTCCGTCAAGTATGGCCCTGGCCTTAGGGTGGAGAGCAGTGAAGTGTGAAACGATCCTTAATGAGAACTCAAGAGGAGCTCTGGTCTTGCTAATCAACGTACTCTTATACGTAAAGATGACATAAAGGTGAGAGTAAAGGTGCTTAATGCTGCTGTGTTTTGTATGGTGAGTGCAGAGAACTGGAGACCCTTTTAACGGAAAATGAGACATTCCATCTTATTCCTCAGGATTAACAACGCATCTGCATTTTGATTCTTAATCAATGATGAGATATCTATAGGCTACAGCATCCATTTACCACCAGATTTGATTATCTAAATCTAGTGGACTGAATGCTCCTTAGTAACTTTTATTTTATAAATACTCATATTATAATGATATAGTACCTGGATGACCGAGCTTTCCTCGGTATTTATTTTTTTGGAAATCGTGTGTTTTGGAAATTATATTTAGATACAAATTACATACTGATGAAACATGAATAATATTTTTTGATCTTATTGACATAATAGAAAAAACTGAACTGGTTATTTGAATCAAAAATCATGAGTGCAATTAGTTTAATTTAAATTTCGTATTTTTAAAAAATACGAGAAAAAAGGGCTCGAAATAATAGATTTTCTCACAAAAGAAGAGAACTTAAAAATAAGGGAAAAACATCGCGTCCTGTCTTCGGTCCGACGTCTTATTCATGTTTCATCAGTATGTAATTTGTATCTAAATATAATTTACAAAACACATGATTTAAAAAAAAATTGTCGCCCTTATCCAATTTAAAAAAAATCACGTGGTTTACGAATGATTACTAAACGGAACAGTTCAATATTTCTTCAACATTTATTGTATCAGAATCTTTATTCATAATGTATTACGGACATTTGTTGCACGTACATAATATTTACTATCGTAAAAATCAAATAATGATAACGAATATATTTAATAAAGTACAAAGTAGTTTGCGACACCGTATATGGTAAATAGTTATATCTAAGAAAAAAGTAAATCAATAAAAATGTATAATTAAATAATAATAATAACGAATATTCAATTACATATATTAATATTAACATTTTTAGCGTAATGAGGTTAGAAATGAGTAAAATTATAACTGGCTGAGGACGGGCAGCATTTGCTAATATTATTACTTTACAGAGAGAACAGCAGTGAATAATCTATATTTTTTTCCTTGCGTTCTTTAGGAGATACACGGAGCGGAAAAATACTCTATGAATATCAACTGCATTTATTGAGTTTCACGACAAGCAAGCGAGATGCTGGTTTTGTACGTTTAACGTGGAGAGATTGGATCTTTTTTTTATAAGATAAGGGTGGCAAACGAGCACACAGTCCACCTGATGGTAAGTGGTTGCTGTGGCCCATAGACATCTACATTTCATCTTGATTAAGAATCGAAATTCAGATGCGTTGTCACCCTTGAAGACTAAGATGGTATGCCTCGATTCCAGTAAAACGGGTCTCCGGTTCTCTACACCCACTATACGAAACACAGCAGCATTAAGTTGCTATTTTACGCTGGTATTCTGTGAGAGCATAGTCCTTCCCCGGTCGAGCCGACCCATTGCTACAACCATAATAGCTGCAGTGTGGCTCTACCACGTATGAAATCTATTTTAGAATTTACATGGGTTTGTTAATGATTATCATTACCATCATAATAATCATTAAAACTGCTCAAAATTCCACTCCTGAAAATAGGCCTCCCCCAAGGCATGCCACAAAGCACGGTCCTGAGCCACCTACTTCCATGAACTTCCTGCATGTCTTACCAGGTCGACACTGCATCTAGTAGAAAAACGCCCTATACTCTGCCTGTTGGTACAAAGCTGTCACTGCTGCTGACAATATGCAAAATAATATGCAGAGGAAGTCGATAGAGGCAGGTGGCTCCGGACCGTGATTTGTGACATTCCCTGGTGGATTCCCATATTCAGCGGTGGACGTGTGAGGAGCTGTGATCAAAAAATAAATGGATTTTAATTTAACGTTTATAATAAAGTTAAAAACAAACTTTAAAAAGTAAAAATGATAAAATGATTTACATGATCAAGGTATTATTTTATTCATTTAATTTTTAAGTCAGTTTTATAATATTTTTCAATTGTTTGATTATTATTTTACCTTTTTTTATTGGAGTAATGTCTAATATCACTGTTCAAGTGAACACAAATATCGCGGCTAAAAGTAAATTACAGTAAAGTTACAGTATAAACGTCCACGTCACATATACGTTCCACTGCTGGGCACAGCTCTCCTGTCATTTCTGAGAGGTTTTTAGGGCAAGGAACTGACCGTCGCGCTACCCCAAAGCGTGTTAGCGAACTTCACTTGTCTACATAATAATTTTTTTCTTATTTCATAGACATGCAAGTTTCCTCGCGATTTTTTTCCTTCACCGCCGTGCACGTAGTAAATCAGCACTTAAAAATGGAATTGACAATTTCATTGGTACCGGCGGGATCGAACCCGGGATGCTCGCGTACTGTAAAATTTACAGCGACCGTTTAGCCCCTGGGCTACCACGGTAATAGTTATATAATAAAGTTCATCTCCTATTTTTCCCAGTTGGAGGAAGTAAGTTATTAAAGCTTTACCTGACATATCCATAGTCGCCTTTGTCGACACAAACAGCGAAATGGGGGACTCTTAGAATGTTACCAGTCAACTGTTATGTACATATTAATATTTTCATCGTTCATCCATCCATCGTAGGCTATAAAAATCCTCTACTGAATATATTCTTTACCCATAGAGTGCCTCATAAGGGGGGTTTGCCATAGTTGCCACGCTGGGCTGGCAACCACAGTTTTTTATTTTATTTTGGGTTGTCGTCAGGAAGACGCTGCCGCCCGTCTCCTGTTGTTGTTTCCCTCTGTCGCCTCTAGCGACACCCACGGGATGATGTGGTGTTGTTAATACTTATTTACATACATATACAAAGCTGTTATACAACGAAGGTGAGTTTTAAACGACGTTCATGGACTGACAATAATTTTAACCTAATTTCTAAATGTCAAAACCAGATGTGCCCTAAATCAGAACCCTCCTTTGAAGTCGGCATCCCTTTTAACTCATCCATTCGTATATCAAAGTTGTATAGCTTCTACAATATCCTTCTATAAGATAGAAATTCCTTTCAGCTCCATACAGGCAGGAGTAAAAAATCAAATGAAATAATAATTATTCATAAGTACTAATGTCGCGTCTGGTCGCAATTGGAACATTTAAATGGTTATCAATCATGGTATGTGCGTTCACTTTACGGGTATGTTCCGAAATACAACTCAGTACACTGGCAAATACAAATGACGTCATCGACACAAAATTGTACTGGCGTGCCGCCTCCATATTGCGTCGAATATCCAGCCACAATAAAACAATTTTTAATTGTGTGTGCGCTGAATGAAGCATGCCAGAATTTGTTTTTATTTATTCAAATACAAAAAATTATAGAATAATTGGTGTAATCTTCATTAGGAAGATAAAATGATTTTTGGAGCACAAAATGACAAAATAATTGCCAACACTTTTCCAATATGGCGTAAATGTATGACGTCATATACTGTCCTATGTTTTGGAACGAATCACCTGTAAAGCGTCGATTCATGACGTCATTCGCATTCGACAGTGTACTGGGTTGTATTTCAGAACATACCCTATATATCTGTTTTAATGGGAACATGCAGACATGATTACACATCTACGCACTACTTTTTTGACAGTATATGGGTGACAAATGAACCCATAATTGCCCTGATGTTACGTGGTTGCTGTGGCCCACAGACATCTACAGTTAACCTCGATTAAGAATCAAAATGCAAATGCGTTACCACCTCTGAGAAATTAGATGGAATGCCTCGTTTCCAGTAAAAAGGGTATTTAGTTCTCAACATTCCCCGTGCGAAATACAGCAGCATAGAGTATATATTTTGCGCTGATGTTCTGTGAGAGCGTGGTCCCACCCTGGTTGAGCCGATTGATTCGCGCTGCAACCATGATACGAGTAGAGCGACAGAGTGGCTATACCACATATAAAACCACCTTTAGAATAATATTTCATTCATCTTCTTTTAAAACAAAATACTAAAAAATTTACAACATTGTCCTGTACTATGTAGTATTGACATGACAATAATGATACGGCTTTGTGGCGGTGGGTTCAAATCCCCACACGGGACTACGTAAATTTTTTCGGGTCATCATATATTATGTCTTTCAAACTTTACGAAGCAAATTTTAATGCCGTGGTTATTACAGCTTAATCCATTAAAATGAAGTTTTAATCCTGACTCGACACAATGCTGGAAGTTTGCCATTTTGTCTACGCATTTAGCATTTTACATTAAAGCTACGTGGTCCTAAGAGACACAAATCGTTGTGTCGCTTCTCTGTAAAAAATAGAAAACATGAAAAAACGCTAAACCTATGTTCCTGTTAGATCCTAGAACTAAAACCTGTAAATAATCAAATATGTTAATAAGCTGAGTAGTTACAATTAGATAATTAATTATTATAAGTGAGCTTTTGCGAACTTGCTTAATCTAAGATCTAAGTATAGACATCTAAGTAGATCTAAGTAGAGACAAGCCGCGGGCGCACGGTCTATGCCACACCCGCTCCCCGCAGCTCCTTCTACCCGCCGTCGTCTTCTTTATGTGTGAATACTATCAATAAACTGATCCAAAAAATTTAAACATCTTCGATATGTGATCTTAAAACAAGACATCGTGGATTTCTTTAAGGTCTAAGGGCGTCCTTTTGCCTATAGGACTTCATACCTTTAGTTTTAAGGTTACATTTCTTATCCAACGCTTAACGCTGCTGTGTTTCGTATGATGAGTGTAGAGAACCGGAGACCCTTTTTACTTAAAACGAGGCATTCCATCTTAGGCGTCACGGGTGACAACGCATCTGCATTTTGATTCGTAATCAAGGATAAATGTAGATGTCTATGGGTCACAGCAACCACTTACCATCAGGTGGAGTGTGTGCTCGTGCGTCACCCTTATCCTATAAAAAAATGTTCGCCATTGGTGAAGTTATTTATGCAAATGGTAGTAGCGCATCTGCATTTTGATTCTTAATTGAGAATAGATTGAGATGTCCACTCACCGTAAAGTGGATTTTTTTGCCGTTTTTCACCCTAACTCTATAAAAAAAAGTCCCACCACCTGTGAAGTTTATAGCCTTAATGCGTAAAAATTCCACTTCTTAAGGTAAAAAAGAGGGGATGCAATTTTTAATGGTTTGCTTTATTGGACTAAAGAAAATATACACTACGCGAAATTGGACTGGAGTGACAAACTAATTTTCATTTCACCTGATGAGAAAGTGGTTTACTGAGAGCCTCACAACCTGTGGTTACACTGGCTCTATGTACCCTTCAGACTGATTACAGAAAGAGGGCTGCAGATGTGTTGTCACCTCTGAGGACTAAGATGGAACGCCTCACAACCTGTGGTTACAGTGGCTCTTTGGACCCTGCAGCCCTGAACACAGCACGCACAGTTATTTGCTGGCGGAAATAAATTTATACACCTGTTATGTAACTGATAAGAAGACATTTTAGTTGATAGCTTAGATTTTTTTATAATATTGGGTGACAAACGAGCACACAGTCCACCCGATAGTAAGTGAGTGCTGTGGCCCATAGACATTCTCATTTATCTTCAGTTAAGAATAAAATACAAATGCGTTGTCACCCCTTAAGACTAAGAAGGAATGCCTCGTTTCCAATAAAAATGGTCTCCGGTGCTCTACACTCACCACCCGAAACACAGCAGTATTAAATTGCCATTTTACGATGGTGTTCTGTGAGAGCGTGGTCCTTCTCCAGGGGAGCTGATCCATTCGTGCTACAAATATAGTACAGCTGCAGCGTGGCTCTATCACGTAAAATGAAAAAAATTATGATTGTGTTCGTCCCGAGACTTCGTGATAGCACTGCGAGTGTGCTGGAGACAGAAAGGACTGGAAGAGGACACCCGGGACGTGCTTTAATAAAAAAGCGAGAGATAGAGTGCCCTGGTTACGTTGCCGAGATCCCAGGACTCCTCATATACGTCGATTTTGACCACTGTGGGGTTTTAGCCGGTGAAAGTCCGACATAATTTGCTGCCCCCGCAGCGGAATGTATCCACTAGCATTTCCCCACGATAAAAAAGATATATGCTCACGTGATATTTCTAAGTCAACTCAAAAGTGGTCATTTTATTAATCTTTTGATAAATATTAAAAACCGAATTTAAATAAATAAAAAGAATAAAATAATTTACTTCACTTAATGGCTTCTGAAGTCGGAAGCTTAATTCTTCTATACACAAGGCTACGGCAAAGAAGCCATAACTAAAACTCTCTCAGAAGTGAGAGGAGGACTGTGGCCAGGAGTTGATCGTTTAAACTTCGGAAGCTATTGTTTAAAATAATTTTAAACTCTAGTTATTTAAAAGCCTCTCCCATATATTGCTTCATAAGGGGAATATTTTCCATTGCCGCAGTTTTTATAATTTAGAGATATTGTTAGGAAGATGCTGTTGTCCATTTTTTAGGGTTCCGTAGTCAACTAGGAACCCTTATAGTTTCGCCATGTCTGTCTGTCCGTCTGTCCGTCCTCGCTCAATCTCTGTGACCGTTAGCACTAGAAAGCTGAAATTTGGTACCAATATGTGTATCAATCACGCCGACAAAGTGGTAAAATAAAAATTGAAAAAAAAAATGTTTTATTAGGGTAGCCCCCCTATATGTAAAGTGGGAAGTGATTTTTTTTTTTAATTTCAACCCTAGCGTGTGATATATTGTTGGAAAGGTATTTAAAAAAAGAATAGGGGTTTACTAAAATCATTTTTGGATAATGTCAATAATTTCGGAAATAATCGCTCCAAAATTAAAAAACAATGTGTCCCCCCTCTAACTTTTGAACCATAAGTTTAGAAAATATGAAAAAATCTGGAAAGTAGAACTTTATAAGGACTTTCTAGGAAAATTATTTTGAACTTGGATGGAAACAACAGTTTTTGTACAAACTCATAAGTGTGAACGCTTACTGTGACGGACGGGAAACTACGGAACCCTACACTGAGCGTGGCCCGACACGCTCTTGGCCACTTTTTTTTTGTATAGAATGAAATCGACAAGTAAGCACATAGTCCACCTGATGGTGAGTGGATGCTTTGGTGATAAGCTTTTACATTTATCCTCGTCTAAGAACAAAAAAATAGGAAAAAGTAAATAGGATCTTGGTTCTTTACACTCATCAAACGAAATTCATTTTTTTGCTCTATCGTCTCCTACGACAACCACGAGATAATTATGGGGCAGTGTATCTTCTTAGATATTGAGTATAACAATTTTAAGGGCCTAAACGAATTGTAGTCATTTTTAAAAATATTCATTTTAATATTAAACACAAAAACGTATCTAAATTAAACTGCAATAACATATAATTTACGAGCACGCTCTCTATAGAGAGAGAATGAAATATTCGAATTCATTACATACGTGAATAACGTTTCTATATTTTTATTTTATGTTCCTTCATATTGTGTCGTTAGATGAAGACATTTTGTTACCAGTTTCCGAGTAATTTTTAAGATTATTCATAAAAATACTGAAAAATATCATCAAAATGTTAACTCTCTGGGTTTTGTGTTGGTTACGGTAAGAACCAAAGGTCTTTTATGAACCATTGGAACATAAATAAAATTCTTTTAATAAGTATTATTTGAAAGCCGCGGTAACTCGGATGAAACATAAGCAGATACTTTTTATTCAACAATACTTATTTAAAGTCACTCTTAAGTTTAATTTACGTCTGGTTCAGAAAATACTTCCGCCTTGGGACGAACCAGCAACAAACTAAGTAGGACTTTAAAAAAATATAATTGAGGCTGAGTGAGCGTTTGACGTAAATTCATTTGTTGGTTGCAATTTTGCTAATTAAATTCCATTGGTACCAGCGGGGATCGAACCCAGGTTCCAACGTACCGTGGAAAACGCTTACCCTTTGAACTAACACAGCTCTCTCAAATAAAATACAACAGGCTCCTGATTGAATTTCGATCACGGTGGCGGGTCACAACGGAGACTAACCATCTACGCAGAACAGGATCACAGTGCACAAGTGTGTGTCCTAGTATACATCCACTCTCTCTATTCCCTCTCTGTCATAATGACATGGGACGGCAATACGACAAGACCGTAAAAAAATCAGCTGCAGGTCCAACGGCTTTACATGCTTTCCGAGGCACGGGGATAGAACGATGACGACTCTAGACTCCGGACTGCTACTGACAGTTTCTCGATGGAAAAATGTTACAACAGAAATTTGGCTCTAGCCGAAATTCGAACCCGGGAGCGCGTGATCATCAGTCGCATTTGCAAATACTAGATCAACGAAACAGTCGGAACGTCGTGCTGCCCCGGGCTCTGCTTTTATTTCTGAGCGAATTTTAGATATGTCCGCCAGCAGTCTCATTGCGTATTTTTCGATTTCACGTTTTCTTTATTTCAATATATATTTATTAAGAAGCCAACATTTTGTACAAAAAAGATACATAAATAATTGATTTATCTAATTTATCTTAGTACATACATATCATAACTATGGGCTAACTTAACATGTATAAGTAAAATAAAAAGTTAACGCACATTTAAAGTTGAAAAAAAGAATTAAAAAATTCATATAATGCACGAAAAAAACAACAACTCAAGCGGTTATCTTAGTTTTGTTAGAAATAAAAAAACGTAAAAAAATAAAACGTTCTGTATATGTAATATTATTTTTTTAAATTTATTAAACATCCTGGTTTCTTTAATGATTTCTTATATTTACGCGAACATTACACATTGAAATAATACTAGTTTTTACGGAATTTATCGCGTATATTTAACTTTTTAAATACCCGACGTTTCGAACGCTTTACAGCACTCATGGTCACGGGCGGGACTGAGATGTTCAACGTCCATATGTCATAGTTAACCGCGGTTACCATAGATTAAAATTTTACTTTTGTTCCGATCTATACAGTATGAACTTATGGTATCTTGAAGTCTTGCAGTTGTATGCTTGGGTTGGGATTTAATTTTATTTATTATCGGATCCCAAGCAGATGGTAGCACCCAACCATCTTCTCTATTGAAATTAGGATGTTTTTTGATTTCAATAGCTTCGCGAATCATCATTGGAAGGAATCGGTGTTCTTTAGCGAGGATTTGCGTTCTATCAAATCTGATGTAGTGACGGGGGCGATCCTGTACGTGTTCACAGACTGCAGACTTCCCGGAGCGTCGATTCTTCACATCAGCTATATGTTCTTTAACGCGGGTTTTTATTGATCTTTTAGTTTGTCCTATGTAGGAGAGACCACATTCACAATCAAGCTTGTACACTCCTGCATCTTGCAGAGGGACATTACACTTGACTGATGGTAAAAACTGACCAATCTTCTTCAGCGGCTTGAAGTATGTTTTGATGGAAGCACGCTTCAAGATGTAGCCAATCTTGTCAGTGACTCCTCTAACATATGGCAGTACAGCAGGTACACGCTCGACTGTGGCCGGCTTCACTCGTTCACTGTGACGTAGGCGCGGGACTCGAAGCTTGTTGTCATGCAAAACTTGCTTGACATGGTGGAGCTCGGCAGCCAGGTGTTTACTGTCACAGATCCCTCGTGCTCTCTGAAACAAAGATTTACCCACGTTAGCTAACTGTGAAGGATGGTGGTGAGAATCACCGTTTAAATATCTATCTGTATGGGTCTTTTTTCTATACACTCCCGTGACCATGAGTGCTGTAAAGCGTTCGAAACGTCGGGTATTTAAAAAGTTAAATATACGCGATAAATTCCGTAAAAACTAGTATTATTTCAATCCCGGTTTCTCCTGATAGTTTCATTTACCGCTGAGCTTGTGATAAATCACCGAGTAGAGTCTATGCCGAAAAGGTGACGTTCATAACTCAATGTAAATAATTTCGCACAGAAGCCGGTGAAACAACAGTTTGATGACGCGTAGTATATGATGAGAAATAGAGACCATTTTTATTGAAAACATGGCGTTCCATTTCAGTCCTCGGGGGTGACAACGCTTTTGTATTTTAGTAGTTTTATTCGATTCACATACGTGGGGTCACTTAACGTCAGGTAGACTCACCATTCGCTGTCATCTTTAATTTCAAAAGCTGAAAAATATAAAGTTATAGTTCAAGTTACGAGTATTACACGTCTTACTGCTGGAAGCAAGCCTCCTTTCATCTTTGAGAGGGTTTAATGGCAAGAAAGTGACTGCCGGGCTTTCCTAATGTTGATAATAAATATTATAATAAAAAATAAAAAACCGGAGACCCTTTTTAGGGTTCCGTAGTCAACTAGGAACCCTTATAGTTTCGCCATGTCTGTCTGTCCGTCTGTCCGTCCTCGCTTAATCTCTGTGGCCGTTAGCACTAGAAAGCTAAAATTTGGTACCAATATGTACATCAATCACGCCGACAAAGTGGGAAAATAAAAATTAGAAAAAAATGTTTTATTAGGGTAGCCCCCCTATATGTAAAGTGGGAAGTGATTTTTTTTTAATTTCAACCCTAACGTGTGATATATTGTTGGAAAGGTATTTAAAAATGAATAGGTGTTTACTGAAATATTTTTTTGATAACGTCAATAATTTCGGAAATAATCGCTCCAAAAGTAAAAAACAATGTGTGTCCCCCCCCCCTCTAACTTTTGAACCATAAGTTTAGAAAATATGAAAAAAATCTGAAAAGTAGAACTTTATAAGGACTTTCTAGGAAAATCATTTTGAATTTGGATGGAAACAACAGTACCCACTACTGGGAGCAGTTGCAGGAGTGCGGAGCGCTGTTGGAGTGCGAACATAATGGATACCCACCTTTAAACTCATAAGTGGGAACACTTATTGTGACGGACGGGAAACTACGGAACCCTACACTGAGCGTAGCCCGACACGCTCTTGGCCGGTTTTATTACTGGTAACGAGGCATTCCATCTTAGTACTCACGGGTGAAATCATTTTCATTTTAATTCTTATTCGATGACAGAGGTAGATGAGGACTACTTGCTCGTTTACCAGACTATTCTGAATGGATAATGAATAAATAAATTTATTTGCTTTGAACAACAGAGTTTTTGCTTATAGTTGGACATATTGTTATTTAATAAAGCAAAAAAATAGCGTGCTAGTAGTAATATTAATTTCAAAAATTTATAGTGATCTTATATTTACGCAAATACAGCACATTGAAAAAAAATACTTTTATGGATTTTAACACGTTTAACTCATAATTTCGTTTAATTTCAATAGAGAGGGAGGCTGGGTACTATCAAATGCTTGGGATCTTGTAATTATTAAAATTAAAACTAAATCAAGTATATCACTGTAAAACCTCAAGACACAGTAAGATCTTTCTACGTTTATCGGAATTAATAAATAAAATCTGATAGTACTCCGGGTTAACTTAAACATCGGGATGTCAATTAGTTCATAGCCCCCGTGATCATGGGTACTATAAATAAAGCACCTGAAACGCCGGGAATTAAAATTAAGTAAATTAAACACGGCAAAATGCGTAAAAGTATTCAATAAAAATTTTGTCATATTCCATTCCCTTTATTTATATAATTTTATTATATTAACGTTATAATTACTAAGTTATTAATAAATTAACTTTTATTTAGGCTCCTAAAATTCCTTAATTCTGTAAAACATGTGTTCAAGTACAATTCTAAAATGGAGTGTTTATAAACTCATCAGTATTAAAAATGGTCACCAGTTATCTTATCTCACTATATGTAACACATCACTATACTACTATACGCTGGTGTTCTGTGTAAGAGCTCCTTCTCAGTTGAGCTACACTACTCGTGCTGCAGCCATTATACTTTGCCGCAAGAGCATGCGGCTCACCTAATGTTAAATGATTACCGCCATCCATGAAGAACTGTAACACCAGAGGAATTGCATATGCGTTTATTGCTAGACTCTACTACGTAAATACATCTCTATAAGATAACCAATAACGGTAGAGAAATAAGCATGAAACACAAGATCATAAATATTAAATTAGGTAGTGCATACGACAGTAAAGAGAACGTTTACGAAATACGAGTATTTTAGGAGCTTTACGTCAGGAAGTAGGCACGAGAAGTTACGCCACCCTTTCAACTCCAAGCGCCATTACGCAGTCATAAATTCAAATTTCGAATCAATGAATATGTTTAACTTAAGTATTGTATATTTATAATAATAAAGAATTTTGTATTAATTTCTTCTTTAATTTCTGAGTCTGAGAATGATTTAAAGAAATATTACGTCTAAAACTTTAGGTATTTTTTAATTTATTATATTTAATAGAATAAGAGTAACAAACAAGCAGACATTCCATTTAATGGTACGTAAATATTATGGACCAAGATACCTTCGTCTATCTTCGATTAGGAACTGGAATATAGGTGCTTTGCCATTCCTGAGGGCTAATATAGAGTGCCTCGTTATCAGTAAAAAAGTATCTTCATTATCTGGACTTTTTATGTTGGTATTGTGCGAGAGCGTGATACTTCTCCGGTCGAGGCGAGCCATTCGTACTGCAACTATAGTGCAGCTACAGCATGGCTCTCTTGGACCCTTAAGACTCTATATATAATTTGTGAACAATTTATTGTATCTGTATCTGTATAATTATTTAATTGTACATAATATTTGAATTCAAAAAGAATGTTTGTACCTAACTTTTAAGCAATGAAATAATTTTAAAATGTAACATTGGGTTTTTGTAATTAGCTGTATTTCATATCATTTATGCATGCCAATTATGGCAAAACATGTCAGTACCACACCACGTCATTGATCACCTTATGTACCACAATTTTAAGCAAATAAATTTTCTATCTATCTTCTTTTAAATATGATATCTTTTTGAATTATTAACATAATTTTGTATTACAAGAAGACACAGCGCGTACCCATATTTGGTTTGCCTTTACCGACTTGGTTGACAATATCTTCAGGAATATCATACGTTGCGCAATTCTTCTTTTTTAATCCTTAACTCATTTCTAGTCAGAAGAATGGAATTTAAATGTTTTTTCTGATAGCTTGTTTCGCAGTTTGCTTTTAACTACATTCATAGCACCAAATATGCGTTCAAATTCTGCATTTGAATGTGTGATCATATTATTATAGCAAAATTACATAAATCTTCGAATATGTTTACTCCTGCTGCATTTTTGTATGAGGAAACAGATGAAAGTGAATGAACGACATTGAATTGTTTGTTTATGTTCGAGAATTCCCGCGAAATTATATTATATATATACAGTGTTACCAACGGTAGATTTCAAAATTGGACATAAGATAAATGACTTATTTGAAATTAAAAATCGCCATCTCAAAAGTCCAAATGTCGCTAGAAGTCGCTAAATAATTATTTCTTGCTAAAACGATTTTTTTATCCGCTAGGCATTGTTAAAATCCTCTATCTAGCGAAAAAGTCCCTAAAACGGCAACACTGGGCAGAACAGAATGTAAATACACACTTCTCTCGATCCTGCTAAGGCAGTATTTAGCGAAGTATGGCCGGCAGCGCGAGGAGTAGTGGCAGGGGCTGAATGTAAATGAGGCTTTATAAAAAACGATAGTGCGGGTCAACGTTGGATAATTGTTTATGAAGGTGTCCTTACTATTTTAATTTTCTTTGTATTATGTTGTATGTATGCTGTTTACTTAGAATACTGATTGTACAGTGGGCCGCTAAAGAACCTACCTGTGGCCAGTGCAAAAGTCTTGCAGCGTAATGCGTGGTTAGCGAGACTAGTTTATGCTGTTCGCAGATGAATTTGTATGCGGCCCGTTGTATTATGCGATTATGGATATTATACTACGGGGAAAATCATTCAATGCGGAGATTGATCACCAGTTACAACCAAGGACTCTTGGAACAACCACACCTTGGATAGCGAATTCGTCCGAAATTTATTTTAACTCCATAAATGAAGATAAGTCCGCTTAAGATTCAAGTACAAGTTATAAACGTGTTTGACTGGTGAAACTTTATGACCGTCAGAGATAAGTGAGACTGACATCGAACTAGTGTTATTCGGTGTCGATATTTAATTCATAATGTTTAGAATTAAAATTGATAATGTAGGGGCGGTGTAAGAATATGTTTTATGGAATATCCACCACGCATATTCTCAAGTCCATTGCAGGACACAGGCCTGCCCCAAAGATTGTCTCATAGGGGATGTATGAATATATGCCATAGTTACCAGCCGTGGCAGGCAGGTTGGCAAACTTAGTTTTTTATTTTTAAGTTGTTAGTAGGAAAACACCGTTGCCTATCTCCAAGCTTAAACCTTTTATATTCCTTCTATCTCCTCTTACGTCACCCATATTCTAAGATTAAAAGGATGTCAAGGATTTCAATTTCACTTTGTAGTGACGTCGTCATATCAACTCCCCCTTATCATTCCGTGTGTGTTATGAGAGTTGCCGAAGGGGCATTTTTTTAAGCGTTACCCCTACACTAGGATTTTCTCCTATATCGTGGTTACAAACAACAACAAGTTTACAAACATAAATTGCACTACAACAAACATCCAGACCCGGAACAATTATTTGTAGGCCATATAAATACTTGTTCCGTGCGGATTCGAACCCACGACCCCCAGCGCAGCCACTCATTGCTAAGCCACTGAGCCACGTAATTGTCAAACATTGAAACATTGAAACAGCAGGTGGGCAGCAGCATCTTCCTTACAACTGAACATTATAAAGAACTGCGGTTGAGACACCCCCCTATGAGTGATCAATAGGGGAGGCTTGTGTTCAATAATGCACTTTTTATAGGATGTAATGAATTAAATAATTAATGAATTATGCATTCAAAAATTAATAAATAATACGCACAAAACAAAAAATATTTACTTATATATAAATCTATTATTGCTTTATGATCTAAAAAAAGATCTAAAATTTCAGATTAAACAATTATTACGGCAAAAGAACGAGAAAATATCTAGTACCACGTATTTATAGTCAGATTTTTTCTGCAGACGACTGTGGTATTAAAGAAATATAAAGGGAAAAATTAATATTTATATGAGTTAGTATTAATGAATCTAAAAATAATGAGGTATTTAAATAACACTGTTCAGTTAAAATTTAATTTTTCTATTTTAAGTTTTAAATTAAAGATTAAGATTTTAATAACATTAGGTAAATAGAAGGAAAGTGGATAAGTAAAGCGAAAGTAGTATAAAAAACAGTTGACTGTATTTTTCCATGAAACCATTCGTCAGTATGGTTAGCATCTCTGTTACACTGTTGTAAATGACGTCATCAAAGCCATGCGTCAAGTTAATGTGATCGCGTTGTATATATATATATATATATATATATATATATATATATATATATATATATATATATATATATATATATATATATATATATACGGATCCCGTGGCAGGAATAATGTTCTGAATTTCTTCCGGAAGCTCCTTCATAATGTAAGGTTTGAATGAATTTCTTTAAAATGGCAAAGAACTTTTTTAATTGGCTTAATAACTCAAATTAATTAGAAAATTATCTAAAATGACCGAAAAAGTTCCAGTTTTTTTTTAGACATATTCCTTATTAAAATGTAGCTACTGTAGACCTTGACTTTTAAAAGGGTTCCACAATGTTCACCAACGACAGTTTCGCGGCCCAAGTTAGATTAAGATTCCTAGGTAATCTGTAATAAAGGTAGGGGCGTAAATGAAAGCTTGAAAACACTAAGTGAATACGAAATATAGACGGTGATTTTATCACCGTCTATTTAAAAGACGCCTTGTCTTTAAATTCAATATCAGATTTTTGATAGATGGTAATCTACTTGAAATAATACTACGGATCGCTGGAATTAAATATAATCCTGTTCAATAATGTTAAAATATTTGGTATTTTTGTAAATACTTCTTACAAAACATCGCGTCCGATTTAAACAAGAAAATATTAGATTGAACATTTAAAACAATAGAACGTCTGCAGAATGTCATTTATTTTCCTGAGTTGCAAAGATCGTGTCCGAAATATAAAGAAATGTCAGTGAATTACTTAATTGATTCAAATTCGTAAAGAACAGAAAAGGTGCGAAAATCTTAATATATCTTCAGAATTTTGGGCTGGTATTCAGGAATAATATCAAGTTATTTTTCCCTTTTACTATTTTCGACTGTATGAACTTTAAACTCCGTTTTCGCACACAAATGTCTTAAATGTACCAATTTTTTATCCATCCCATAAAGTTTTTAAAATATCAGGAAGTTGTTCAGTCAGGTTTTAGTATTTTATTTTTCTAATTGTAATCAAATACAAATTTCTCTCAAGCAGAAATTTTAATTTCGTTAGCTAAATCTGAGCTACTAGTCGTCAGAATTTTGGTTTTTAGTGTTTGTACAGATGAACACACATTCTAGCCATAATACAAACAAAAAATCTCTGAGAATTACTTCACAGAAAAAGTTATTGCTAAAACCATCCCAAATTAACAAGAAACTAAAAAATAAAACAAAAAAAAATCATATTTAGAAAACTATAAAAAATCGCGGATCATATAATATTTTCAGACTTTCGCTGGTACAGGTTTCCTGGGACACCCGCAGATTACCTAGCGATGACCTAATTATTGACTGTCATCGTTATAGATCTAGACACTTCGCGTATTGTAAAATATACCCCGAGCACTTGCACAGGAGCTACCTCGGCTTTTGAGAAAAATGTGCTTATTATGTATTTTAAGGTAATTACAGGTGCCTCTAGACTCAAATTTGAAGTTCTAAGTCTCCCTTCTGTCGCGTTTCATTCCGGAATATTTTAAGTGAGATTTGCAAATGGTTGCTTACCGTTTACACGATGAAAATATTTGTTTGATGGTACAAATCAAATATACAATATGAATCAACACATGATCAAATAAATTATAAAAAAATATATATATATAATAAAAGGATACAAAATTGGATAGGGGATATTACTGATCAATATTTTTTCTCTGTATAATTTCTTTGATCAACATTGTATGACAACTAACTTATAAAATATGTAATATTTAAAATTGTGCTTAGAAATAAACCCCGAATTTACATATCATGTGATATAGATGTATCTACCATAAGACTGCTAACAAGCTCATGAATGTTCTTCATATAAATTTCTAAGTCACACCAACCTTCTACATTGTGATTAAGAATCTAACAATAAGCCATTTCGACAGGATGCGCCGCTCGAAGCACTTATCCCGAATGGGCATAAATTTTTGCCAGTCAAACACGTTTCTACCTTGTAGCTTTATCTTAAAAGGGATGTCTTATATTGACCTAGATATGTAATGTAAAATAGTTTAAGAAAACTTCTCTAGCATAACATGAAATCAGAGAATTTTATCTATTAGAGTTTAAACAATACAGAGATCTTAAACAACAGATATTGATCATTAGCTGTGATAATCCTAGTGAGAATACTGGGTCATAATCATGATGTTACTGTATTGTTGCGCGCCACAATTAATACCTGGTACATGGTGACACTAGTTACCACTAGCGCCTTCTAGTATCGAGTAGCAGAACTAGGAGAGTCAAGATCCTTCTAGAAATTTCCATGCTAGAAATTTCTAGAACTAGTGACACCTAATCAGTCGGGACCGGTAGTTGACCACGCTTTTACAGAATACCAGCGTAAATTTCGTATTGTGAGTGTAGAAAACCGGAGACCCTTTTCACTGGAAGCGTGGCAATCCATCATACATAGTCCTTAGGAATGATAACAAATGATGACTCGACATTCTAGATGTTTCTACAGTAGAAGGTTCTGGAACTATCTGAGGCCCTATATAAAGCGGGTATAGATTGCGAGTTGGGTCACTATTGAATTGGCGATACAAGTCAATTCTTCGAAGCGATACAACTGCGAACAAAAGAGTTTAGTAATACAATTGTGTTTTGTTATTTGTGTGGTTTTAAGTAGTAATTAGTGTTTTGTAATTAAAGTGTCAAATTTGGTAATTCACTTGACATTTATTATTGTCTTTAACCCCAAGCTTGTTAAGCAAGCTATTGTTATCGGTACCTAAAACTTGGAAAGTTTCAGATAATTCTAATTCTAGTCTGAAAGTGGGGAAACTCTAGAACAAAATCTGATTTATCATATACACGTACACATTCAATATAATTCATTCATATATACACAGACACATGTAGGTCAGGTTTGACAGATAGTGGGACTGCTTTTCTGCCCAAAAGTCGGTGTGCAGTGTTTGCTTGCAATGCTGTGCTCCGGCCTGGTCTATAATTACACGCTGCGAGGTGTTCTATTTCAGTCCTCAGAGGTTACAACGCATTTGAAGCCGTCTTTGTTTAAAGTTGTTTGCTTACTACTAACGTATGGTACTACTGTAGGGTCCTTGGTAGCCTCGATGTTATAAATGGTTTTGACCAACTTTCTCAGTTATAGTTGGTTTTGTCCAACGTTCTAGTTCAATTATTTCAATATTATATTTTATTTTTTAAGGTTTATGATTATATCATTATAACGTAAGCAAATTCAGGGTGTGACCATGGAAATTTTAACAGAGCTGAAAGGATTTTAATAAAACTTATCTAAGAACCACCGCTAGAAAACCTGCTAGTCAATACGAAAATCGCACCCAAATTGGTTAACCCGTTAAGCTACGGTGCCACAGACAAACAGACATAGCGGTCAAACTTGTAACACTCCTTTTTTCGTCATGGGTTAAAAAATGAACCTTTCAAATTTAAAAGCTATCAACTAAGTCCAACTAGTTTTTACGGATTTCATCGCGGATATTAATTTATTTTACATTCCTTACGTTTCGAGTACTTTACATCACCCATGGTAACAAGGGGACTGCCCACTTTCCAGTTTAAGTTAAATGTGTAGTTTTCACGTAAACATAAGAAATCACTGTATCTGCTGAGTAGCCTCAAAGAGACGAGATACACAGAACACTATTTATGGTGACACCCCAATACGGTCTGTGACATTGGCTCCGCGATTTTAACTTTTAATTTAAAAGATAAATTATAATTTTCATCATTTAAAAAATAAAAAGTCTTAGTGTTTTTCTAACAAGGTTATAATTTAAAAAGTAAAACTTTTCGCTGTAACAAGACAGATACAAGATTTAGCAACAGTATTCATGTCTCTAGCCTCTGTTATTCAATTCGTACTTCCTATAAATGACATCTGGAATATTGCCTTTAAATCAAATTAGACGGCCGAAGGGTCACATCGGTAGGGAGTTTGGTTTGATGTTGTTCTTAGAATTCCACTTGGTAAAAATATCTGAATATAGGCGAAGGGCACCTAATGATTAAGACCGCGTACTTAAAAGTAGCGGATTCAGATCCGCCATTAACTAAGTCATTAATGTACATTACAGACAGCACTTACAAAAAATTACACATTTCACACGCATAAAAATATGCAAAATAGGATAATACTAAAACCACACCAACAATTTTTTTAATGCGATAACGGTAACAAACTAGCATACAGTCCACCTGATGGTAAGTGGTTCTGTGGCCCATAGACATGTACATATATCATCGATTACGAATCAAAATGCACCCGTAACTAATATGAATGCCTGGTTTGTTGTAGTATATATATATATATAAATTTTATGCATACTAGGAAACTTTATTAGAAAAGACACCATTGTTGACAATATATCATAACGTATTATCGAGACAGGGATAATGCACGCAATTGAGGGAGGGCAGGAGGTGCTCTTCAATATAGGTAAAAGAAAATTTTATTTAATGACGCGGACCTTACCTAATTTATTTTTAGTACCTTTAATATAATTTATTTCTGCAAAGTAACACCTGATTTTATTAATTTTTGTTTCTTATTTGTTTTTCAGTCCCATATATGTACTTATAGTTTAATTTGCGATATTCACCTTCTATCAATTGTAAAGTAGTACGCAATTTTATAATGATTACAATGAATTTTGAATTTAATACATTTTTTCTTAAGTACGTCACAGTGGAATAGCTACGCTATAGCGTAAGCTTGTGCAACGGCGTAGGCTTGTGCTACGTTTCACCGTAGCGGTGCAGTGATGCATATGTATGACTATAAAAACATCGTCTTCAATCTTTATTTAATATAGTAATGATATTTGCACTTGCATCTACTCTAATATTATAAGAGCTAAGAGCTAAATAGGCAAATTCCTTAAATTACTTCACAGATTACCGGCGTGAAGAAGCAGCATAGTGCTGTTGTGTTTCCTATGGTAGTTGACGAGAATTACAGTGACCCCTTTTACTGGTTACGATACATTCTATATTAGTCCTCAGAGGTGACAACACATCAATATTTGATTCTTAATTGAAGAAAAATGGAAGTAACCCACAGACACCTAAACCTGTTCCATGGACACAACACTCACCTTCACGTGGATTGTATTGTACGCTCGTTTGTATTAATTGTTTTAAAAAATCGTTGATTTGCAATGAAAATTGATATTACTTAAACCGGAATCTTAAGAGATCACGATACAGACGAATTATGTTTTAACTGTGGCAAATATCAACTGTGGATATTTGCCACAGCTGCCACGCTTGTCAGGTGCGTTGGCAACCGCAGTTTTTTTAAATATTTTAAGAGTTAAATAAAGACGCTTGTGCACATTTTCTGAGTAGTTTCCCTCTGTCGCCCCTCACGACACTCACGAGACGATATGAGGTAGTGGATATTCAAACACCGCCACTACACGGTGGTATATGATAGTACGACCAATTACCCAGAACGTAGACGGGCAGCATTAGATGTTCAGTTCCGGTACGATTGTCAATACGACTGCTTAGCATGAGGAATAAGTTAACTCCTCCCTGCAACAGGAGAGACTTATAAAGAATGGGGAAGAAGTGCAGCAGCAGCAGCAGAACAATTCTATGAATTAATATTTTGTTCAATACATTAAATGTTCTACGTTCAAAGTGAATAAAATTGTGAAATTCATTTTAAAGTTCATGTGTTGTGAATTTTCGGAACGAGAATCAGAAGGGAACAACTAATTATGGAAGGAAGCCGATAATAAATTTAAATATTTGTGGAAAACCAATGTATGTAAATACATGCATATATTATACATATATATATATATATATATATATATATATATATATATATATATATATGTATACAGATATATAGATGGAGCTAAAGAAGTTTTACTTCAGTCGTGTTTCGCTTAGTGTATATTTTCTTTAGTCATGTAGTCATAAGCACACTCGTTTTTTTATTTGAGAATTAGTCCGCCGTGCTGCCTCTGTATGTATTGGCTTTACATGTCTTCAAAACACTTTGGTTCTTCAGATTAATAAATTTCAATTAACAATTTCATTGCCAGGAATCGAACGAGGGTTGATCGCGTACTATGAGACTATCGACGAGCACAATATTAAGTAGCATTTTTTTTCATTGGTGTATCACTTTATAAACAGTCCTTCACAAGTCCACTGCTGAACATAGGCCTTCACCAAGGTATGCCACAAATCACAGTCTTGAACCACCTACGTTCAACGACTTCCCGTATCTTACCAGGTTGTCACTCCATCTAGTTAGAGGCTACTAAATCTGATACAATAATCAAGGGCATTGATAAAAACCACTAAGATTTTTCGACAGTACCTAGTCCTGATCAAACAGTCGTATTTAATATATAGATCGAAGGTTTATATTTATAATAATTATGATCGTAAAATTTACAAATACGCCTTACTCCTGGGCATAGTATTTCGTTCATTTCTGTGAGGGTTTTAGGGCAAGGAATTGACCGGCGTACTGCCTCAATACGTGTTGGCGAACTTCACATGTCTTCAAAATATTTATATTTCTTATGTCTACAACATGAAGGTTTCCTCACGATGTTTTCCTTCACCGCCGAGCACAAATTCATTGGTGAATTTCAGTTTCAACTATTTCATTGGTGACGGCGGGGATTGAATCCGGTTTGCTCGCATACTGTGAAATTAACAACGAGCGCTAACCATCTGAGCTACCATGAATCGTAAACACTACTCACAATTAAAAAGAAATGTAGAGCCACGCTGCAGCAATATTATGGTTTTAGCACGAAAATGTCGGCTGGAACGAGGCAGGACCACGCTGTCACAGAATATCAGCATTAAGCAGCGGCTTAAGGCTGCTGTTTCGTATGGTCAGCGTAGTGAACCAGTGACCCTTCTTACAGGTGACCAGACATTCCATCTGAGTTCTCAGACGTGACAACGCATATTCATTTTTATCCCTAAACGACGACAAAAGTTCATGGGCCTCATCATCCACTTACCATCAGGTGGACTGTGTGCTTGCCAAACTTATTCTATACAAGAAAGTATGAATGTCATATGTATGTACATATATCTGGATATTCTCTATCACTTTGGCTGGGATTCATATAAATCAGATTTTACATATTGAGGGTCCACAACTAGCGTTGAGAATACGTCGTAAAATTTAAATGTAATTGATATTTTATTCATCGATATTTTTCCGCTCCCTGTGTCCCTTGGAGAGAACTGGTGAGTGGGGTTTATTTATATGTATTGTATTGTAAATTGACAAAATTAATGTCACGTCACCTTTGTAGCAGACTTCAATAAGATAAGTTTTTCAATTCGAGTTTTGAATGTAACTAATTAGATGACTAAGATGGTGATATTATTAGTAGAGACGTCTTTACTTAGTCGAATACTGCTGAAACTGAATAGAAGGCGAGGTACGTGGCGTGTTCGAAGTTTACCTGCACAAATCGTGAACCAATTGTAATTCTTTTGGTTACCAAATGTAATTCTATAGTTATTAAGTCCCAGAAAATATATAAGCTCTCTTCATTAATTAAACAAATAGCATTGCTGTTTCTAAAGCTAATTTTGTAAACAATTTATACAACCTTTAATATTGTATAATTTAATTTAAAAAATGTTGCGCTGAGTTTCTTGCTGGTTGATCCCGGGATAGAGGTTTTTTCAGGAACTAGTGATAAAAGTAAAAAAATACTTTCAACAAGAATTACATATTAACACATATTGAATAAAAATATTCTTTTCTATTATATAATATAACGTACTGTATTTAATTTAAAAAAGTTTCAGTTTAAAAAAGTTGAGACTCTTGCTGGTTCTTCCCAGGATAGAGGTTTTTTTCGGAACTTATGATAAGAGTGAAAAATTATTTTCGGTAAGAATTACTTGTGACATATATTGAAAAAAAATCCTTTCTATTCTATATATCGTACTGATTCCTCCATTCTGTGCAGTTAATTTTCGTAAATCCTATACCTTTAAACGAGCAATTCTTGTATATATATATATATATATATATATATATATATATATATATATATATATATATATATATATATATATATATATAATCGGAATCTCGGAAACTGCTCCAACGAGTTTCGGGGGCACTAAATCGATCCACCTAGGATTTATTTTTAGAAAATGTCTTTTTGTCCGTGTTTTTAAGCAATGAAAAACTGCTAAAATATCGTTAGTATAAGAAGGTAAATTTTTTAGCTTAATTGGTATATTGGGCGGTCACAAAATCGTAATACCATGGTTCGAGCCCAGACCGACCGACCGACTTTTTTTAATTTTTTTTTCATGTTCCTTTCTTTTTTTGAGAAAATCAATTATTTCGAGCCCTTTTTTAAGTATTTTTTTAAAAACACGAAAATTTCAATTAAACTAATTGCACTCATGATTTTTTATTCAAATAACCAGTTCAGTTTATTTAGGTACTTTCAATTAAAGCGCACTACATGCATTAGATTGATTTTAATCAAAATGAATTGGTTAAGTTCGGCGAGCAACGGTGAAGTTCTTTATTCATCATCGGTTCGTATTGATCCGTCTTATAGGGTTTGGCTTAACCGTCCCATAGGTAGGTGGGTTAACGACAGCAATGCAAAATGCATCCCGTAGTCGTAGCCGGTCTGTGTATTTCACGTCGTACATAACGTAATATTCCGTAGACAATAGCAAGCGCTCAGCAAGTAGGTTGGATCCAGGTTCAGCATCAAAATGATGCTCAAATCGAAAACTCACCCCTAGCAAACTGCCGCACTCAGAGACGTTTAATGATTACTTAAGCCGTCACTAAGTAAAGATTAAAAAAAGTTGACTCTCAGAGTGAGTTAATGATGACAGGTCAATTTGTGAGGTTATGTGTGAATGCGTAGTTGTTTTCAAGGATTTGTTTATTATAATCAAATTGTGATATTTTGTGAAAATGTCAGATTATGAAGAGTTTATTGATTTTGTGGACTATGCAAGATTTAGAAAAAGAGGACCTGGACGTTATTTGCGTGATTGTTCGGATGGATTTCAGAAGTATACTGTTCAAGAATTTTACTCACAATATCGGTTTACCCCTCACGCAATAAAAAATACCATTATGCCAATGTTAGAACCACATATAAAAAACCTAGCAACAAAGGACTGCCGTTTGCTCCAGAAACAATGATTCTCGTTACATTGAGATACTTTGCAAAACTGTGTGTATAACACAGTGTTTTATAAATTACCTCTTATAAATTATTGCTGCACAACCTGGTCACTATATCTGTACACATCACTGTATGTTTATAGCAAGGTGCACAGATACAGGATATACTCGTATGACTGAATTAAATAAATCGATCACTTACTTGCAGTAACTAGACGGAGACGTCATGAACGTATGCCAACAGTCAATATCAAGAATTATAACTACTGTGTCTAATTCAATAGCATTACAAATGAAAATGTTTGTAAAATTTCTATCTACAATGGAAGATATCAATCAAGTAAATTATGTTCATGATACAAACATATATATTCCAGTAATAAGGATATCCGGTTCTCTACACTCACCACACGAAACACATCAGCATTAAGCTGCTATTTTATGCTGGTATTCTGTGAGAGTGTGGTCTTTCCCTGGTCGAGCCAACCCATTCGTGCTACAACTATACTACTAATATAACTGCAGCATGGCTCTACAATAAAATAAAGATACAAACAAGGTTAAAATAAAACACAATTCAACTAATCACTGGTTTTATTTTGTAGTGTTATTTAAAATCTCCAATTCTAATGTAGCTTTTTCCAAAAGTATTTTATTTTTCTGTAATTCTAGGTCTGCAGCCTGTTTTTTTTATTTCTTGGGTAGCCAACTGTAAAAGAAAACAATATATATTAGTTTATAGTTAGTTATTGAAACTACATATTACAGCTATGTACAGGTATTTGGATGACTAATCTTTATTTAGGTTACATGTTCTGTTTCTAGGGGGACAGTAGATGAAATTAAAACCGCTGGGATCTGATAGTAATATGATATTTACTTGGCTGAGCTATAGGGATATATTTAAAGTCAACTATTTATTTATTTTCAACTAAAATTATACATTAAATATATGAATATATCTGCTAAAAAGAAAATAACCTATTAAATGAAATAAAACTAACAAACTAAAATAAAACCTGATGTGAGTTTGCTGTATGCTGGCTTAAAGGTAGCTAGTAAATTATTATAATGTATACCTTTGAATTTAATAATTTTTCCTCCAGTCGTTTTTTTTACTTCCAATTTTTTTAATCTTAGAACACCTACTCTTTTCACATAATCGGCAGTCTTTCGAGGAACACAATCAGTTTGGCTGAATAGAATGTTGTATTGATCATGAGTTGCTGATAAAAAAAATATGTGTTAAAACATGTAAAATACACACAAACAGTATTTTACACATTAACTATTGAAAAGAAGTTTTTTCTTTATATGTTACCTGTGTTATTTGTAACTTGAGTTGGCAGTTCAGTGGTGAGCATATTTTCAGACTCTGTAAGGTGATTTTTGTCTGGTTCATTGTCATCTGTAATAATCAAGTTATGTCACATTATACACTATTAAGTTAAGCATATAAGGATAATAGAACTGTAGTATGTTTATATGTTACCTGTGTTATTTGTAACTTGAGTTGGCAGTTCAGTGGTGAGCATATTTTCAGACTCTGTAAGGGGATTTTTGTCTGGTTCATTGTCATCTGTAATAATCAAGTTATGTCACATTATACACTATTAAGTTAAGCATATAAGGATAATAGAACTGTAGTATTGGAATCCTAGCACCTAGCTCTTTAGCTTTTTGGTAGATATTTTAAAGAGATCGTTTTAATTAAGAGAGAGAGTGTAGATGATTTGGGTCATATTTTTATAAATAAAATATAAAGTTATAATGTAACACACCTATTTTGTAATCACTGGATTTCACTTCCTCCTCTCCAAGTGAACTTAATAGGTATCCATCACTGTGATATGAATTTTTAACTTCACAAATTATAACAGGTGCTGCCTGAAAATAATAATAATGTAACAGAAAAGCTGCTAATGCTTTATTTTTATACAAAATTTAGAATTATACCTACTTCTTCTACCATGCTTATAATGGCTCCTTGGTGTGGTAGTGTAGATTCAGAAGGTCCCCCTCCAGTTTTAAATAAACTACCGTTCAGCTGCACGAGCTTTACGTGTAAAAGCCTTCATATTATCCCATGCCTTCTTTAATGCTATCACGCTGGAAGTAAATATTATTTTCATTTAGTAAGATACAAGAACATAACAAATAACAAACAACACATCTTAGTAATTTATAGGAACCAAGGATCCAGATAGCTTATAAAATGATTAAAGAAAGTGTAAGTTTATGTACCTTGTGAACATAAACTTGGCAATTAAACTTTTGCGTTATGGACTCCCATACAGCTTTCTTTTTTTCAACTGACCTGCCGTCAGTTGCTTTCGACTCCACAATTGGTTTACTCTTTATTAATGCTGCTAATAGGGCCTTTTCATCGCTGGTGAAATTAGGCACTCTAGAGCGTGGTGTTTTCGGCAATCCATCCTAAAAAGTAAACGCACTTTAATTTTATTACTTAATCTCGTCTGGTATAAAAAGCGCAATTTAGTGTACCTAGTTTAACTACTTACCATATTTTACTAGTCACTTGTTATCTATCCAACTTATAATATGTTGGATATGGTGCGCGGGTACCGTTGATATAAAAGATTGGGGTCACAGAATACACCACGAGAATCCTATACTACAACGAAACTCGAGAATCCTATACTACCACGAAATTAACAAAAAATGAACACGATACGAAACAAATAACAAAGCTCTGGTAAATGTTAGAATGTTTGTTTGATAATACCATTAACGTTTACTCCTGTCCTAACATCTGTTATCTAGTGTCACTTGCCACAGTAAAAAATAAATTTGTAATTTCAGTTATTATGGTGATGTGTACGGTTTGAAAATACTTTTTATATTTTATGTGCTAGAAAAAGCCACACTGAAGTGTTTAGTAATATGTATTAATACGTTTGCATAGAATAAAGACGGAAAACTATTATTTCCGTAAACCAATTTTTTTACATAGCAACCCTTACGATTTATCGACATCTATCGATGTTGCTTAGTACGACCACATGCATCCTTAAGTAACTGATTAGCTAATGAACCATTAAATTTAGTCTCTGGGACGCATCACTCATTAACGAAGATAATGGTAATTTGTTAAGTATTCATTAGGGCTAATTTAATGAAGCTCTCTGAGTACGGCAGAAAGTGAGGGTCACTATTTGGTTGTCTAACGCCAGTGTGAATCATCACAGCTTCCTACTAAACGTGATGAGCATTACTGCAGATGTGTACTGTGAAAAACTGAACACAATGATGGAGAAGCTCGCACATCTCTAACCAGCTTTGGTCAACCACTCGTCGTTGCTGCACCTACACGATAACGCGACCTCATACTGTACAACAGACGGTCTTCAAGTTACAAGAGTTAGGGTTGGAAGCTCTCCGTCATTCCACCGTATTCACCAGAACTTGCGCCTTCAGACTTCTACTTTTACCAGAATTTGAATAACTTTTTTGTGGGGAAGACATTCTACTATCCCAGAGGCAGTACAAAATGCCTTTGAAGAATTTGTTGCCTCCCGTCCAAGAAGGGCATCAGTAAACTGCTACTGCGTGTGCAGACACGATTCAATTGCATAGGCGATCATTTTGTTTTATTGAAATCAAAAATATATAAAAGAAAATTGTTAACTTATAAAGATCTAATATTAGAAATCTATTGTACAAAATGGCAGAACTACGCATTAATAATATAATAATAAACGTTTATTTCGGACATCATGATCCATATTATAGGTTAGTAACAATTTTTAGAGCTTATAACTAATGTTAGTAATTGACATCGAAACATAACACATAACATAAAACAAGGACAAACAGAAAAACCACACAAACAAATATGGCACCCGGCCCCGCCCGCAAGATGACTACTTGACTGCGTGCAGCCGTATCCATCGAGCAAGCATCGGCGAGTCCCAACGGTCTGCCAAAGCACACAAGATACTGTTGGGGCTGTCGTGAATGCGCCTAAGGTGTGAAGCGCAACGTTTACGCATTATGGCGGTGAAACCATCTACGTGAGCCTCCGCAAACATAGCAGAAGCGCTACAGAAACGCGGCAGCCCCATCAATACCCGGAACGCGTTATTGTATTATACGCGAAGATCACTGTATGCCCTCTGCGTTAAGTTAACCCACAGACTGCACGTATAAAATGACTGACAGTAAGCCTTGAAAAGCGTAATCTTTGCTTCGTCAGTACATTTAGCAAATCTGCGGGCCAACATATTACAGCGGACAGACAGCGACCTCCGCTCCCTCTCAATATCCTGGTTGTCTTTCAGGTCATCTGTGATCCAGTGGCCCAGATACTTAAAGGTCTCAACTTTTTTCAAAGGGGTTCCACAGATCTCATCTTATCCCACATGCGTTGGTAAGCTACTAAGTCAAACGCCTTTGATAGGTCCAGGTAGCAAACAAACACAGGTGTCTTCCTTGCTGTGTAATACTGGACAGTCTGCTTGAGACACAAGATAGCACTCTCGGTAGAAAGACCTGGTGGTGAGCATCATTGAGCGTGATGTGCTTATCCAGTAACCCGTTAAGCAAACTGTCCAGTACCTTAGCGATCACAGAAGCAAGGGAGATGGGCCTATAGTTGGACACATCAGAGGCGTCACCAGTCCTGTTTTTTGGAATAGGAATAACAATAGTTCGCATCAATTTGTCAGGGGAGATATGAATGCCCAATACACAAATTAAACAACAAGGACAAAACCCTTGGCAATTGAACTCCAGCATGCCGCAGGTGTTCAATGCTGAGGTGGTCATGCCCAGGCGACTTGCCTCTCACCATGCCCTTAATGACTAGCTACATCTTTGGCGGTAAAAAATACACTACGCTTCAGACTACCTGCCTCAGCATTAGACACCAGCGGCTCTGCCGGTCCCAGTGGTGATTCCACTCTAAAGTATTCTATGAACACCTTAGCAATATCACTAGGATCACAAGCTCCCGAAACACTCACGGGAAGGCTCAACTTATGATTTATTTTATTGGTGGCTTTCCAAAACTGACCGAAGTTCTCTCTTTTGTGGTGTTCAGCTATTATGTCCATTTTTATTTGTGTCTGATTATTTTGACACCATTTTAATTTAGCTTTAAAAATGCGTCTCGCATTGACACACTGGGTTATGCTGATGACCTTGTGATCATTGCGAGGGGTTTTGGCCAAAGTACTTTATCGTCAATAATACAAAGAGCCCAAAACACCATAAATAACTGGTGTAGGGACAACAGTTTATCAGTTATGCTGATAAATCTGTTATAATACCCTTTACCAAAAGAGACGGTTGGACAAATTAGTCCAACCAAAACTTATTGGTAAAGGAAGTATCATTTTCCACGGAAGTTAAGTACTTGGGCGTAACAATCAACCAAAAACTAACGTGAAACTCTCACCTTAGCCACGTATGCCATAAGGCAAAAATTGCTTTAGGTACGTGCAGTCGTTTGGTCGGTAACAACTGGGGCTTACGTCCCAGTATGGTCCTATGGCTGTACAGCAGCATAGTGAGGCCGATTCTTACCTACGCCTCTATTGTCTGGTATAACAAGGCCAACCAAAAGACGACTGCGGACAGACTAAATAGTCTACAAAGGACTGCCTGCTTAATGACAACTGGAGCTGTGCGATCATCGCCTGGAGCGGCTCTTAATGCACTTCTATGCCTAACGCCCCTTGATCACCCCTCGCTCCTTGATTAACGCCCAGGGCGGTCTGAGCTTGTTTCTCTTACAGATTGAGATCCATGCTGGACTCAATTAAGGAATCACCGGTCTTATGCATGATCTCAGATATCATGCGTCCACTACACACTTTTGATAAAAAGTATATAGTGGAATTACCCTCCAAAGAAGATTGGCTGAATGGCCAGGTTATCGGTGAGTTCGGTAGCCTCATATGGTATACCGATGGGTCTAAGATACTCATATAAAATACTAATAATGAACGCCCCAAATTCAAACTTAGCACAAATTTGGATAGATACAGCTCTATCTTCCAGGCAGAAATTTTCGCCATACTTCGTTGTGCGGAAATCAATCTGAAAAACACTACGTCAACCATATAATTTACATAACCTCTGAATTGAGAAAACACAAACTCTGAATTGAGAAACAACCGGACAAGGTAGATGGTGCAGTTGTCTAGATCCAGAAATCACTCGTGCGTAACTGTGGCATATCTATAGTATTAAATATAATCCTGTTCAATAATGTTAAAATATTTGGTGTTTTTGTAAATACTTCTTACAAAATATCGTATCCGATTTAAAGAAGAAAATATTAGACTGAACATGGTTTGTAAAGATCGTGTCCGGAATGTAAAAGGTGTCAGTGAATTACTTAATTGATTCAACTTCATAAAGAAAAGAAAAGCTGAGAAATTCAAATATAAAAGGCGAATTTAGCGGCGGTACTCCGGAATATCATCAATTTATTCTTTCCCCTGCTGAGAAGACTAAGGAATATCACAATCCTAATATAGTTTAAATGGTTATATTCTATCAGGAGTGCGGGATTTGCTGTGTACCGGCCTCAAGGATATAGAGAAGCAGAATAATTACAAGTTGTAAAGCATTCCTTCTAAATGTAATACGTAGTAAAACCACGCTGCAGCTATATTATGGTTGTAGCACGAATGGGTCGACTCGACCAGGGAAGGACCACGTTCTCACAGAATACCGGCGTAAAATAGCAGATTTAAGTATGGCTCACGCTAGACCAAGTCGGGTCCGAGCCGAGTGTTGGCCGTAGCACGGTCACTGAGCCGATCCCGTGCCCGTAATTATATAGATGGACCTCGAACGAGCAATTACCGATATGCCATGACGCAGTATACTCGTCCGAGCAAATATAGTGTTGTAACTAGACTACAATCATGTTGAATTTTGACGATCTGGAATTAGTGGCTACTGCGATCGCTCTGGACGATGAAGAATCTGATAAATCTTCACCTACAAGCCGGGACCCAGTTGTTGCCGAGCGTTGTCCGTTGCTCGACCGTTACTCAGTTACCACTCAGTATAGCGTGAGTGTGTCCATACAAAATATATGTAATATCAGTTGACCGTGCTTTCAGGTATTCCTGGGCTGCAGTTACCACTTACCCATGAGGTAAAGGTAGGTTCGTTTGTCACTTCAGTTATTTAAGAAGGAAACTCTCCATCCTTCTATCCTTCCATTACAGTCTATAAAAGCTAACATAGCCCTTCCCCATAGATTGCCTCATAAGGGGAATTTTGCCATAGTTGCCACGCTTGGCAAGCGGGTTGGAAACCACAGTTTTTGTTATTTTCATTTGTTTTCAGGAAGACTCTGCTGCCAATCTACTGTACCAAAATATCAGAAAAAATAAATATTATTTTAAATAGATTATTATTTATCAAAACACTATTATTAAATTTAAGGACAAGGCGACTCTTAAATAGAGAGTGATTTTAGATATTTCGTGTTCTCTTCGGTACTTCAAGCTCTCGTTTACACCCCTACCTTTAATAGAAATTACCTACGAATCTTAATCTAACTTGGTCCGCGAAACTGTCGTTGGTGAACATTGTGGAACCCTTTTCAATGTAAAGGTCTACCATAACTCCATTTTAATACGAAATGTATACAAAAAAGACCAGAATTTTTTGGTAATTTTGTAGGTAATTTTCTAATTATTCAGAGTTATGAAGCCAATTTGAAAAGTTCTTTGCTATTTTAAATAAATTACATTGTAACTTTACATTATGAAGGAGCTACCGGAAGAAATTCAGAATATACTGCTGCCACGGGATCCCACAGAGCAAACATTTTTTAAGTTTTTTATTACACAAAAATACGCTCGGGTGTTTCTTAAACTACTTTCGCCAAACTGTAGGGTATTTTGTTGGCGAGAACATCATCCACTTACCATCTATTTACGTACTGTTATTAAAATCTTAATCTTACATTTAAAACTTAAAATAGAAAAATTTAATTTAAACTTAGCAGTGTTATTTACATACCTCATTATTTTTAAATTCATTAATAATTACACATGAATATTAATTAACACTACACGTGTAATTATCCAGCAATCATTCTTTCTAGTTCCTTTTAAATATTTCTTAATTACTTATTAGAAAAAATCTCACTATGAATACGTGGTACTAGATATTTTCTCGCCCTCTTGCCGCAATAATTGTTCAATCTGAAATTTAATTTTTTTAAATCGTAAAGTATTAATAGATTTATATAAATATCAATATTTTTTGTTTCGCGCGTATTATTTATTAATTTTCGTAAGCGTAATTCACTAATTTCTTACATCCAGTAAAAAGTGCATTATTGAACACAAGCCTCCCCTATTGATTACTCATAGGGGGGTGTCTCAGCCGCAGTTCTTTATTATGTTCAGTTATAAGGAAGATGCTACTGCCCACCTGCTGCTTCAATGTCCCTCCGGCAACTCTCTAGACACACACGCAATGATATGAAGATGCTGCTGCCCACCTGCTGCTTCAATGTCCCTCCGGCAACTCTCACGACACACATGCAATGATATGAAGATGCTGCTGCCCACCTGCTGCTTCAATGTCCCTCCGGCAACTCTCGACACGACACACATGCAATGATATGAAGATGCTGCTGCCCACCTGCTGCTTCAATGTCCCTCCGGCAACTCTCACGACACACATGCAATGATATGAAGATGCTGCTGCCCACCTGCTGCTTCAATGTCCCTCCGGCAACTCTCACGACACACACGCAATGATATGAAGATGCTGCTGCCCACCTGCTGCTTCAATGTCCCTCCGGCAGCTCTCACGACACACATGCAATGATATGAAGATGCTGCTGCCCACCTGCTGCTTCAATGTCCCTCCGGCAACTCTCTAGACACACACGCAATGATATGAAGATACTGCTGCCCACCTGCTGCTTCAATGTCCCTCCGGCAACTCTCACGACACACATGCAATGATATGAAGATGCTGCTGACCACCTGCTGCTTCAATGTCCCTCCGGCAACTCTCACGACACACACGCAATGATATGAAGATGCTGCTGCCCACCTGCTGCTTCAATGTCCCTCCGGCAACTCTCACGACACACACGCAATGATATGAAGATGCTGCCCACCTGCTGCTTCAATGTCCCTCCGGCAACTCTCACGACACACACGCAATGATATGAAGATGCTGCTGCCCACCTGCTGCTTCAATGTCCCTCCGGCAACTCTCACGACACACATGCAATGATATGAAGATGCTGCTGCCCACCTGCTGCTTCAATGTCCCTCCGGCAACTCTCTCTACACACACGCAATGATATGAAGATGATGCTGCCCACCTGCTGCTTCAATGTCCCTCCGGAAACTCTCTAGACACACACGCAATGATATGAAGATACTGCTGCCCACCTGCTGCTTCAATGTCCCTCCGGCAACTCTCAAGACACACATGCAATGATATGAAGATGCTGCTGCCCACCTGCTGCTTCAATGTCCCTCCGGCAACTCTCACGACACACACGCAATGATATGAAGATGCTGCTGCCCACCTGCTGCTTCAATGTCCCTCCGGCAACTCTCTTAGACACACACGCAATGATATGAAGATGCTGCTGCCCACCTGCTGCTTCAATGTCCCTCCGGCAACTCTCACGACACACACGCAATGATATGAAGATGCTGCTGCCCACCTGCTGCTTCAATGTCACTCCGGCAACTCTCTCGACACACACGCAATGATATGAAGATGCTGCTGCCCACCTGCTGCTTCAATGTCCCTCCGGCAACTCTCTCGACACACACGCAATGATATGAAGATGCTGCTGCCCACCTGCTGCTTCAATGTCCCTCCGGCAGCTCTCTCGACACACACGCAATGATATGAAGATGCTGCTACCCACCTGCTGCTTCAATGTCCCTCCAGCAACTCTCACGACACACATGCAATGATATGAAGATGCTGCTGCCCACCTGCTGCTTCAATGTCCCTCCGGCAACTCTCTCGACACACACGCAATGATATGAAGATGCTGCTGCCCACCTGCTGCTTCAATGTCCCTCCGGCAACTCTCTCGACACACACGCAATGATATGAAGATACTGCTGCCCACCTGCTGCTTCAATGTCCCTCCGGCAACTCTCTTGACACACACGCAATGATATGAAGATGCTGCTGCCCACCTGCTGCTTCAATGTCACTCCGGCAACTCTCACGACACACACGCAATGATATGAGGATGCTGCTGCCCATCTGCTGCTTCAATGTCCCTCCGGCAACTCTCACGACACACATGCAATGATATGAAGATGCTTCTGCCCACCTGCTGCTTCAATGTCATTCCGGCAACTCTCTCGACACACACGCAATGATATGAAGATACTGCTGCCGACCTGCTGCTTCAATGTCCCTCCGGCAACTCTCTTGACACACACGCAATGATATGAAGATGCTGCTGCCCACTTGCTGCTTCAATGTCCCTACGGCAACCCTCACGACACACATGCAATGATATGAAGATGCTGCTGCCCACCTGCTGCTTCAATGTCCCTCCGGCAACTCTCACGACACACACGCAATGATATGAAGATGCTGCTGCCCACCTGCTGCTTCAATGTCCCTCCGGCAACCCTCACGACACACATGCAATGATATGAAGATGCTGCTGCCCACCTGCTGCTTCAATGTCCCTCCGGCAACTCTCTCGACACACACGCAATGATATGAAGATGCTGCTGCCCACCTGCTGCTTCAATGTCCCTCCGGCAACTCTCACGACACACATGCAATGATATGAAGATGCTGCTGCCCACCTGCTGCTTCAATGTTCCTCCGGCAACTCTCACGACACACACGCAATTATATGAAGATGCTGCTGTCCACCTGCTGCTTCAATGTCCCTCCGGCAACTCTCACGACACACATGCAATTATATGAAGATGCTGCTGCCCACCTGCTGCTTCAATGTCCCTCCGGCAACTCTCACGACACACATGCAATGATATGAAGATGCTGCTGCCCACCTGCTGCTTCAATGTCCCTCCGGCAACTCTCACGACACACATGCAATGATATGAAGATGCTGCTGCTCACCTGCTGCTTCAATGTCCCTCCGGAAACTCTCACGACACACATGCAATGATATGAAGATGCTGCTGCCCACCTGCTGCTTCAATGTCCCTCCGGCAACTCTCACGACACACACGCAATGATATGAAGATGCTGCTGCCCACCTGCTGCTTCAATGTCCCTCCGGCAACTCTCACGACACACACGCAATGATATGAAGATGCTGCTGCCCACCTGCTGCTTCAATGTCCCTCCAGCAACTCTCACGACACACATGCAATGATATGAAGATGCTGCCGCCCACCTGCTGCTTCAATGTCCCTCCGGCAACTTTCACGACACACACGCAATGATATGAAGATGCTGCTGCCCACCTGCTGCTTCAATGTCCCTCCGGCAACTCTCACGACACACATGCAATGATATGAAGATGCTGCTGCCCACCTGCTGCTTCAATGTCCCTCCAGCAACTCTCACGACACACATGCAATGATATGAAGATGCTGCTGCCCACCTGCTGCTTCAATGTCCCTCCGGCAACTCTCACGACACACACGCAATGATATGAAGATGCTGCTGCCCACCTGCTGCATCAATGTCCCTCCGGCAACTCTCACGACACCCACGCAATGATATGAAGATGCTGCTGCCCACCTGCTGCTTCAATGTTCCTCCGGCAACTCTCACGACACACACGCAATTATATGAAGATGCTGCTGTCCACCTGCTGCTTCAATGTCCCTCCGGCAACTCTCACGACACACATGCAATGATATGAAGATACTGCTGCCCACCTGCTGCTTCAATGTCCCTCCGGCAACTCTCACGACACACATGCAATGATATGAAGATGCTGCTGCCCACCTGCTGCTTCAATGTTCCTCCGGCAACTCTCATGACACACACGCAATTATATGAAGATGCTGCTGTCCACCTGCTGCTTCAATGTCCCTCCGGCAACTCTCACGACACACATGCAATGATATGAAGATACTGCTGCCCACCTGCTGCTTCAATGTCCCTCCGCAACTCTCACGACACACATACAATGATATGAAGATGCTGCTGCCCACCTGCTGCTTCAATGTCCCTCCGGCAACTCTCACGACACACACGCAATGATATGAAGATGCTGCTGCCCACCTGCTGCTTCAATGTCCCTCCGGCAACTCTCACGACACACATGCAATGATATGAAGATGCTGCTGCCCACCTGCTGCTTCAATGTCCCTCCGGCAACTTTCACGACACACACGCAATGATATGAAGATGCTGCTGCCCACCTGCTGCTTCAATGTCCCTCCGGCAACTCTCACGACACACATGCAATGATATGAAGATGCTGCTGCCCACCTGCTGCTTCAATGTCCCTCCGGCAACTCTCACGACACACACGCAATGATATGAAGATGCTGCTGCCCACCTGCTGCTTCAATGTCCCTCCGGCAACTCTCACGACACACATGCAATGATATGAAGATGCTGCTGCCCACCTGCTGCTTCAATGTCCCTCCGTCAACTCGGAATGATATGGGGGAGTGGATATGATGACGTCACTACAAAGTGAATATCCTTATCAGGTGTGAAATTGAAATCATTGATAATCTTATGATCTATGAATGTGAGTGAAGTAAGAGGCGACAGAAGGAGATAAACCTGGAGATGGGCAACAGCGTTTTCCTACTAACAACATAAAACTGCGGTTGCCAACCCACTTGCCAAGGGTGGAAACTATGGCCTATATTCATATATCCCTTATGACATAATCTTTGGGGCAGGCCTGCGTCCTGCAATGGACGTGTGAATAGTAGCCTCCCCTTCTATTGAAATTAAACGAAATGATATTTAACGCGATAAAATCCGTAAAGGTATTTTTTCAGTGTCCTGTGTTCGGGTAGATATAAGATCATTATAATTTTTTTAATTATTATTATTTGCTCGCTATTTTGTTTGCTTTATTAAATAATATGTCCAAATAAATTTATTTATTCATTATCCATTCAGAATAGTCTGGTAAATGAGCAAGTAGTCCATATTTACCTCTATCATCGAATAAGAATTAAAATGAAAATGATTTCACCCGTGAGTACTGAGATGGAATGCCTCGTTACCAGTAAAAAGGGTTTCCGGTTTTTTTTATTAAATTATCAACATTAGGAAATTCCCGCAGACACTTTCTTGCCATTAAACCTTCTCAAAGATGAAAGGAGGCTTGTTTCCAGCAGTAGGACGTGTCATAACTTGAACTATAACTTTATATTTTTTAGCTTTTAAAATTAAAGACGGCAGCAAATGACGAGTCTACCTGACGTCAAGTGACCCCACGTATGTGAATTGAATTAAACTACTAAAGTACAGAAGCGTTGTCACCACTGAGGACTGAAATGGAATGCCATGTTATTAATATAAATGGTCTCTATTCCTCATCATATCTTACGCATCATCAGACTGCTATTTCACCGGCTTCCGTGCGCAATTATTTACATGGTTTATGAAGGTAACCTTTTCGGCATACACTTTATTTGGTGATTTATCACAAGCTCAGCGGTAAATGAAACTATCATGAGAAACCAAGATGTTTACGAAATAAAAATGTACAATATTACATATACAAAACGTTTTACTTTTTTTACTTTTTTTATTCTCTCGTTTTTTATTTTTATCAAAACTAAGATAACCGTTTTAAATAAAAATTTTTTTTAATTCGTTTTTCAACTTTAAATGTGGGTTAACTTTTTATTTTACTTTTACATGTTAAGGTAGCCTATAGGTATGATACATATGTACTAAAAATTAAATAAATAAAATATTAATGTAGTTTTTTTTAGAAAAATATGTTTGCTTTTTAATAAATAAATAAAAAAAAGGAAAACGTGAAATCGAAAAATACACAATGAGACTGCTGGCGGACATATCTAAAATTCGCTCAGAAGTAAAAGCAGCGCCCGGCAGTACGATGTTCCGACTGTTTCGTTGATCTAGTAATAGTAAATGCAACTGCTGATCACGCGCTCCCGGGTTCTATTTTCGGTTAAGGCTAAATTCTGTTATAAGATTTTTCAGTCGAGAAATTCTCAGCAGCAATCCGGAGTTCGGAGTCGTCATCGTTCTATCCCCGTGCCTCGGGATGCGTGTAAAGCCGTTGGTCCTGCATCTGATTTCTCTACATCCTTGTTGGATTGCCGTCCCGTGTCATTTTGACAGCGAGGGAATAGAGAGTGCATGTATACTAGGACACACACTTGTGCACTGTAATCCTGTTCTGCGTAGATGGTTAGTCTCCATTGTGACCCGTCACCGTGATCGAAATTCGATCAGGAGCCTGTTGTATTTTATTTGGGAGAGCCATGTTAGCTCTAGGGGTAAGCGTTTCGTATCGTATTTCGATCCCCGCCGGCACCAATGGAATTTAATTTGCAAAATTGCAACCTACTGCTGAATTTAATTCAAAAGTTTACTCAGCCTTAATTATATTTTTTAAAGTCCTACTGAGTTTTTGCTGCGTCCCAAAGCAGAAGTATATTCTGAACCATATGCAAATTAAACTTAAGAGTGACTTTCAATAAGTATTATTGATAATCTATAATAAATAAAAAAGAATATGCTCATGTTTCTTCCGAGTTACTTTGGCTTTCACGAAATACTTATCAAAAGAATTTTATTTATGTACCACTGGTTAATAAGAGACCTCCGGTATTAGCAGTTAAAAACCCAGCAGGTTAATATTTTAATGGAATTCTTCAATATTTTTATGAATTATCTTAGAAACTACTCGGAAACTGGCAGTAAAATATCTTCATCTCACCACACGATATAAAGCAACGTAAAATAAAAATATAGAAACGTTATTCACGTGTGTATGTATTGAATTCGAACATTTCATTCTCCCTCTGTGCAGCGTGTGCTCGTAAATTGTATGATATTGCAGTTTCATTTAGATACGTTTTTGTTTTATTAATATTGACATGAACATTTAAAAAATGGATACAATTTATTTAGACCCATAAAAATTATAATACTCAATATCTAAGAGGATACACTACTCCATAATTATCCCGTGGGTGCCCTAAGAGTTGACAGAGTAAAAAAATAGAATTTCGTATGTTGATTGTAGAGAACCAAGACCCTTTTTACTGGAAACAAGGCATTCAATCTTAGTCCTCAGGGCTAACAACGCATCTGCATTTTGGTTCAAGTGACTAAAAACCAAAGCATCCCTCTCACCATCAGGTGGAACACAAAAAAAGACGGTCAGCAACATCTTCCTAACAATATCTCAAAATAATAAAAACTGCGGCTGTGGAAAATATCCCCCTTATGAAGCAATATATAGGAGAACCTCTTAAATAACTAAAGAGAATAAAATTATTTGAAATTATAGCTTCTGAAGTCGATTCTGGGACTGTAAATTAAGTTAAAGCTTATATACGACCAACTTCTGGGCACAGTCCTTTTCTCATTTCCGAGAGAGTTTTTAAGGTTTCTTTGGCGTAGCCTTGTGTATAGAAGAATTAAAGCTCCCGACTTCAGAAGCCATTAAGTAAAAGAAATCATTTTATTCTTTTTAGTTATTTGTAGTCGATTTTTACTATTTATCAAAAGTTTAATAATTAACGCTTTTGACTAAGTGGGCTAAAATCCCACGTTGTTCACAATCAACGTATATGAGGGATCCAGGGATATCCGTACGGAACGCAACGCAACCGGGAAAAGCATTCTCTCGCTTTGCTTTATTAAAGCACGTCCCGGATGTCCTCTTTCAGACATATCTACCTCCAGCACCTTCACAACGCTATCACAAAGTCTGGGAACGAACGCAATCACAATTTTTTATGATTTTATGTGGTAGAGCCACGCTGCAGCTATACTATATTTGTAGCACGAATGAGTCGGCTCGACCGGGGAAGGGCCACACTCTCACAGAATACCAGCGTAAAATAGCAGCTTCATACTGCCGTGTTTCGTATGGTGAGTGTAGAGATCCGGATAAACCTTTTATTGGAATTGATCGAGGTATTCCATCTTAGTCATAAGAGGTGACAACGCTTTTGCATATTGATACTTAATCGAAGATAAATGTGAATGTATATGGGCCACAGTATCCACTTACCATCATGTGGACTGCGTGCTCGTTTGTCACCCTTATACTATAAAACTGTTATGTTATAACACAGCAGCGTTAAGCGTCGTATATGAAACGTAACCTTAACACTAAAAGTATGAAATTATGTAGGCAAAAGGACACCCTTAGACCTTAAATAAATCCATGATGTCTTGTTTAAAGTTCACATATCGAAGATTTTTAAACCTTTTTGATCAGTTTATTGATGGTATTCACACACAAAGAAGACAACGGCGGGTAGTAGAAGCTGCGGGGAAGCGGGTGTGGCACAGACCGTGCGCCCGCGTCTGTCTCTACTTCGATCTCAAGCACAATCGCAAAAGCTCACCTAAAATAATTAATTATCTAGTTGTAACTACTCAGCGAATTAACCTATTTGATTATTATACAGGTTTTAGTTCTAAGACCTAACAGGCACTTAGGTTTAGTCTCTTTACATGTTTTCTATGTTTTACAGCTTTGTGAAACTTTAAGAGTTTGGCAAGAGAAGCGACACTATGATTTGTGTCTCTGAGGAGTAAGTAGCCTTAACGTAAAACGCTCCATGCGTAGACAAGTTGGAAACCATCCAGCGTTGTGTCGAGTCAGGATTAAAACTTCATTTTAATATACGTAGCTATAATAACCATGGCATCTAAATTTGCTTCGTAAAGTTTGATAGTACATAATATATGATGACCCGAAAAAACTTACGTTGTCCCGTGTATTTGATCCACAGAGCCGTATCATTGTTATGTTAATACTTTAATATTGAAAAACGTACATTTTTTAGTATTTTATTCTAAAAAGAAGTTGACTGAAATATCATTCTAAGGGTGGTTTTATATATGTTACAGCCACGCTGCCGCAGTACTCGTATTGTGGTTGTAGCACGAATGGATCGACTCGACCGAGGTAGGATGACGCTCTCACAGAACACCAGCACAAAATATATACTCTATGCTGCTGTGTTTCGCATGGTGAATGTTGAGAATTGAATACCCTTTTTACTAAAAAACGAGGTATTCCATCTAAGTTATCAGGGGTGGTAACGCATTTGCCTGTTAACTTCGACGACTAACGAGGTTAACTGTAGATGTCTATGGGCCACAGCATCCACGTACCATCAAGTCGACTGTGGGCTCATTAGTCACCCGTATACTACAAAATAGTTGCACCACAGATGTGCAAAACATCATATCTGGATATTCCCGTTAAAACAGGTTAAAGCAGGTATATTAAGTGAGAATGCACATATTATGATTATTTTGATAATCATTTAAATGGTCGAATTGCGACCAAACGCGACATTAGTACTTATGAATTTATTATTTCATTTGATTTTATACTTCTGCAAAGAAGTAAGTTCTTAAAGAAGTAGCTATCTTATAGAAGGGTATTGTAGAAGCTACACAGTTTTGATATACGAATAGATAAATTAAAAAGGGATGCCGACTTCAAAAGAGGGTTCTGATTTAGAGCACATCTGGTTTTGACATTTAGAAATTAGGTTAAAATTATTATGAATGTTAACAATGCCCTAAACATTACTAATATTCCCCTTAACCACTCGTGGTAAGCTTAAATTGCTTGTGTTACGAGTGGTTCACGCCAGTAGTCGAATGGCGGATTCGAACCCACGACCTTTTTGAGTTTGCGGTCCGCAGAACTTTTGATAGACTGCAATAAAATAATTAATAAATAAAACAATTGATTCGTAAGGAAATTAAGCGAGGGATATTTAATTAAGATCACCATCTGTGGATCCGTTGAACACGCGTTAATTGGAAGGCAGCAAGGCGAAAGATATTAATAAATTTGCTGTGTCTTTATTCTGCTCCGTTATAACTTTTGTTCTTCATTTGTTGTGTCTGAAATAAAGACTCGGATAACTTACTATTTACAGGCTAGAATCGGATAGGATATGTTTTCTTAAAAATATAGATTACAATAACACTTTACGAAGAGATCGCATCTCCACTGCATTCAACTTGCTTTTATGCTTCTTCTGGCATACCCAGGTTTCGCTGCCATATAACAAAGTCGGTACCAACACTGCGTTATGTATTGCAAGGCGTGCACTCTTCACCACGCCTTGCCTTTTTACTAATGCATTCAGGGCACCATTGACTTTGTTTCCGGCAGCGACACGCCTATCCACATCTAAATCACATCTTCCATCCCGGCTGAAAGCACTTCCCAAGTATACAATTTCATTTACCTGTTCTAGACATTCCTGATTTACCCATATTTCACATTTCGTTCTCTCTTCGTCCTTTTCAAATACCAGAACCTTAGTTTTATTAGCATTCAAACAGAGACCTTTAATTTCACATTCCTCTTTCATACACGTGACTAATGCCTGCAGTTCTGCTTCTGCGTGCAATAAGCACTGCATCATCAGCATACAGCAGACAATTAACTTTTATGTCACCCAATTTCAACTCTTCGTAAAATGTGTGGCGTTAGCATAGCTGAACGAAAGCGAAACGAAGAGATTCGCAATATGGCAGGATTGAAAGATGACCTTATCACAAAAATTGATAGGGCCGTACTCCAATGGTTTGGGCACGTTGAACGAATGAGTGAAGACCGAATGATGAAGAAAATATATAGAGCGAAAGTAAATATTAAAAGGTGTCGAGGTAGACCGAGACTAACTTTCGGAGACCATGTGAGCAAATTGCTCGAAGAGGGGAGGGTCAAGAGTACTCGGATACCTAGACGTGCATGTATGAAGAAGTTAATGAACCTGAAAGAGGCGAAAGAGGTATGTAAGGATCGTGACACTTGGCGATCTGTTCTCTCTGGCTACCCCGTTAGGGATTGTGCGTGAAGATAACACACAATAACACTTTAAGAGTCATTTATGATTTTACCACTGATTCGGAAAGTTCTGGGAAGAACCAGCAATAATTTTCTTTAAATATTAATAATTTAATACGTTATGTAAATATGAAAACGTCTTTAAACAGCATGGTGGAGATCACCTCATTTTATTATCCTCGGTTTATTATCAATAAACTATACATATTGTTTTCTTATTTGTTAGTTTATTACATAATTTATTAATTTACTTATTTATTTAATACGTTATGTAAATATGAAAACGTCTTTAAACAGCATGGTGGAGATCACCTCATTTTATTATCCTCGGTTTATTATCAATAAACTACACATATTGTTTTCTTATTTGTTAGTTTATTACATAATTTATTAATTTACTTATTTATTTAATACGTTATGTAAATATGAAAACGTCTTTAAACAGCATGGTGGAGACCACCTCATTTTATTATCCTCGGTTTATTATCAATAAACTATACATATTGTTTTCTTATTTGTTAGTTTATTACATAATTTATTAATTTACTTATTTATTTAATACGTTATGTAAATATGAAAACGTCTTTAAACAGCATGGTGGAGATCACCTCATTTTATTATCCTCGGTTTATTATCAATAAACTACACATATTGTTTTCTTATTTGTTAGTTTATCACATAATTTATTAATTTACTTATTTATTTTAAATAATATATTTAGTTTATGGTTTATGCCTAACGAATTATGCGTATCACATATTATGTCATGCTCATTGATTGGTCGGCTAAGTTAAAATTAAAATCGTCCATTTTAAGGGTTCCGTACCCAAAGGGTAATTAACAGGACCCTATTACTAAGACTCCACTGTCCGTCCGTCCGTCCGTCCGTCTGTCTGTCAGCAGGCTGTATCTCATGATCTGTAGCAGGTAGACAGTTGAATTTTTTACAGAATGTGTATTTCTGTTGCCGCTTTAACAATCAAAGTAATAATAAAATTAAATTAAAAATTGCATGAGGCCCTCCTACTAGAAACGTGTTTTACGATGATACGGAATCCTTCATGCGCAAGTCCGACTCGCACTTGGCCGGTTATTTAAAAACGTTCTCGTCACTTGCTTGCAAGTAACCGTCGCGAACAAGCAGCTATGATTTTGCTGCGCCACCTAGGGTTGCCAGATGGTCGGGATTCGTCTGGATTCTCCCGACATTTTAAATGATCTCCCGACTCCCGACAAAACTCAAAATCTCCCGACAATCAGCTCCTCGCAAAGTTCTGTACAAAATAATAATTTAAAATTGTCGCGCACTTTCACGTGCACTCAATTTTCGAATGGAACGCCGGTCCCGATCAATCATCGATCACTTATAAAGAACAAAGAAAAGTTGTTTATTAGTGATCGATGCGGTCAATGTTAAACGGGGGCAGGGGCGGGTGGCGTGGCGTGGAACAGTGGAACGCTGTAAGCTGTAACCCCGCGTTCGCCCGATTCGTAGGTTTACTTCGTCGCATGCGATAATTTTAAATTATTATTTTGTACAGAACTGCCTGCCTAGGAGTAATAGTGTTCTGTGCTGCCTGCTCTCATATTACACTACTTATAAATGATGATTCTGATTCTCTGATCTCTTATTCATCATCTCTAATTCATCGAAGATCATAAGTAATCTCAGATTACTATTACTCCTAGGCTGGCAGTGCCAGTTGTCATTTAACAAAGGCCTTTTTTGTTTGCGCATATGCTATGTTCAAACAACAATAATTCGTAAAGCTTAACTCAAAATCTGTCGATCTAGTATAAAAATAAAAAGGGTGAACGGGGTTGTTTTTGCAGTAATTTACAATAATTTACCGATTAGCATATTTTTTTTGATATTTATTTGAAGTTAAATTTTTTTTCTTCAAACTTACAAGTATGTCAACAAAAATTTTGATAATGTAAACGATAAACAATATTATTGGCCTCCGAATGAGTTAATATTTATCTCAGTAGGACTAAAACTTTGAGAGATATGACTTTTTTCGTAAACGCGTAGAGAATATCTTAAGAAAAAAACAAAATGGCTGCCAAATAGAGGGGATTAGACCTCAGTGTGTAGTGTATTTTTATATTAAAATAGCTGTATTATAAGAACCTAAAATATCGCTAGTCCGTGACCGGACACACCCATAGGTACTAAGATAACTCACGTTGTTTATATGTAGTTTAATTTAAGCGGTTTAAGTGTTGGAGCCAATTTGTTCGAACATGAATCAGCAGCTGTTATTAATATGCGATGGCGATTTACTCAATGTATAATTTCATAAAAATGTCATTACATAAGACCTTTGTATAAGACAACATTATATAACATTATATAAGACCTTTGTAGCCCGTTTAGCTCATATTGCTGCATTATATGCTTATGCAAGATATAAAGAATGAACACTCAACAGTACCGCAGGTGGGGTCCCAGCCTCGCAGACATCACTAATTGACCGGTAACAGCTTCTTTTATAATTTTTTTGCTCCTCTCAAACCAGATGTCTTAAATTTATAGTGCAGAGGTCCACTTGAACAGCCAATTCAAAAAGTGTGGATAATGTATTTGAGAGGTAAATTTCATTTTTGTTTATTAATTAAGATATCATATTATAATGAATTCTTATATTTACGCGAACACTACACATTGATTAAACTACTGTTACGGATTTTATGGCGTTTATTGGATTTTTTAATTCCCGTACTTTCCAGCACCCATGGTCACGGGCGACTGAGGTGACTGACGTCCCGACTTTAGTGTTAACTCGGAGTATCTCCAGCTTTCTCTAAGGTTCTACAAGCGATACCTACGTAAACATAATTTTACCATCAGACAAAGTAACTGTATTTTTTAGAACATCTTTTTCCAAAAACGCTAAAATTCAATTTACTTTAGAGTTAGAGGTAAATAATTCCTTAGCTATCCGCTTAGTTAGTCATCCTAAATCCTAACAACACCATAGGTCACACTGTGTATAGAAAAAAGACCCATACAAACCTATATTTAAACAGTGAATCCACCATCATCCTTCCAAAATCCGTAAAAGTAGTTTTAATCAATATTGGTATTATGCCGTATTTTCACGCCGCTTTGCTTGCGTGCATTTAGTCTCTTTAAACTGTTAAAGAAAGTGAAATCAACTACATAGGAACAAAAATAATATAATCATCTAAAGCTGTTGACAAGGTAAAGATTAAAAAAAGCATAAGCTAGCATTAGCTCGTGTATCGTGGAGGTAGTTTACACAAATTGCACAAGGACAAACGTTTAAACTCAGAATAAGTATTTGTAGGTTGTAGGTCCGTAAGAATAAATATTTGTTTCGTACGGGATTCGAACCGGCTCTCCGCGCCGCAACTCAATCCTAAGCCACGGCACCTCGGAGCTGTCTCTTACATGTTGTGAAAATTTCTTTGCAAAATCAATTTAGTCCTTTTATTCATGCCGTCATCAGATCTCAATCTCTCACATATACAATACGTAACGTACCTAATTAACGCACACCCTCAGACACCCAAATTAGTATATTATGTTATAATCATAATACATACACTGAATTTTTAGTTAAACATTTTTATTTACTGATTATTTATCAAATTAGTTATACCAGTTCCGGAAGAATGTTGTGGTCACAGTACAAATCCACGAACGCAAAGACTTTTGAAATAAAGTTCATTTTTATTTATTTTTATTAAATGACAGAATGAGTAATAATACAAATAAAACTGGACTCTTAAAAGTCTTATTGCCTTAAGTTACGGTCCATTTCATTTTGGTTCGACTGTACAGATTTAGTTTGACTGTAATTTACGTAGTTTTAATTATTTTTGGGATAAAAAATTACCTATATTAAAAATGATAGGAATGGATTCAGTAAACGATTCTGAACAAACTACTTTCTCAAAGTGCGTTAATTATGTTACATGTTGTATATGCCTCATATGGAACCACTAATAAGGTAAGGTAAATTACCTACTAAGGTACCCGTTCTAAGAAAAGAATAATTGAAATCGGACCACTTGATAAAGAATTATCGTTAAACACAGCTAAATATACCTATGTTAGCATTATTCATTAAGTTTATAAGCATCTGTACACATTGTATATATGGATATATGGGTGTATATTTTCAAATATATCTTAATATATATAAATTAGGTATCACGTTGTTTGTCCGCGATGGACTTCTAAACTACTTAACCGATTTTAAGTGACCGAGTGTAGTTTGGTCCAACTTGACAGATAGGATAGTTTTTTTGCCCATTATTTTTTTTGCGAATTTAAGGATTTTTAATAGGACATGACAAAGGGTCATCGAAAAGGGCAGATCAACGTCTCCCTGGCAAGCTAGTGTTATATAAGTATTGTGTATTTAAGTATATTATACACTTTGTATTAGTATTATTCATTGCACCTGCCGACAATAGCCTTTGGCAGTCCAGGTTGACTGGCAGAGAATACCAAAGTCCGTTAACTTTAAGGTGTTACATTTAAGCTTTTTAATTAAAAAAATATTCTGGTAAATCCAGAACTTCCATCTCCTTTTTTTCGTCGTTTAAAAATAAAAAAGCATGTAATATTATGTATATTATTTATGTATTAGTAGTAGTAAAAAGGTACGCACTAAGTTTGCCCACTAAACTAAACCAATTAAACAAAACTAATCCATGACACACATCTCCTTGGCACCGCTGAGGCCGCGGGTTCGATTTCTGCACGCAATGTGTGCTCGATTATATAAAAAATAAGAATTCATCAATTTATTGCATAAACCCAATTGAAGTAGATCATGTAATGTTCACACTTAGCAGAAGTCAGTAATCATAGGTCACTTCCGCAGACTCCTGGTAATGTTTGCCCTTATGCAATCGGGCGTCCATGCCAAGCGTGACGCATTGTAAGGGGGTTACTTTCACCCACATTAAAACTATCACATCTAGATATATAAGCGGATATGCAAACTTCGAGAAAAGGTTTTGTATAGAACGTAATTTTGTATGTTACAAAATTAAACAGATGAAGAGAATATTTCGTACCATTTTATAAATTTTCTTTAATTTACTGTAATTAACAATGTTACACTACTAGTATATAATCATAGCTATTGTTAGACGTATCAATATAAGGTTACATATCTTAATATTAATAATTAATTAATTATTATCATAAAACTTAATAATAATATATTACACCAACGTTATGACACCCAGAGATAAATCCTCATGTACTCATGTGTGCAAATAATTGAAAAGAAGGATGTTACATATTCTTTTTTTAAATATGTTTGTAATTTTTATTATTACCAGCCAGTTATAATTTCAAGCTAAATTATCACTTAATATGTTCACGAACACAAATCAATTTGAAGCGACATGATTTAATAATCGCCTTCATTCCTTGCTAGACAATTTAAATCAGAATAACCGAAAGTCCTTAATGACGCCTATTGTTTTAAATTTTCATTCGGAAGATTTTAAAAATTACAAACATTTTTAAATAGTTTACTACATAATGGAACTTTTAGACATAACAACCTATTAAAGTCTACTGTTGAATATAGGCCTCCCCATAGATTGCCTCATAAGAGGGACATTTTCTATAGTTGCCACGCTTGCCAGGTGGGTTGGCAACAGTTTTTCTATAGTTGCCACACTTGCCAGGTGGGTTGGCAACAGTTTTTCTATAGTTGCCACGCTTGCCAGGTGGGTTGGCAACAGTTTTTCTATAGTTGCCACGCTTGCCAGGTGAGTTGGCAACAGTTTTTCTATAGTTGCCACGCTTGCCAGGTGGGTTGGCAACAGTTTTTCTATAGTTGCCACGCTTGCCAGGTGGGTTGGCAACAGTTTTTCTATAGTTGCCACGCTTGCCGGGGGCAGGTTTTTCTATGGTTGCCACGCTTGCCAGGTGGGTTGGCAACAGTTTTTCTATAGTTGCCACGCTTGCCAGGTGGGTTGGCAACAGTTTTTCTATAGTTGCCACGCTTGCCAGGTGGGTTGGCAACAGTTTTTCTATAGTTGCCACGCTTGCAAGGTGGGTTGGCAACAGTTTTTTCTATAGTTGCCACGCTTGCCAGGTGGGTTGGCAACAGTTTTTTCTATAGTTGCCACGCTTGCCAGGTGGGTTGGCAACAGTTTTTTTAGTTGTTGTCAGGTAGACGCTGCTGCTCATCTCCTGATAGTTTCCTCTGTCCTTTCTCCCCTCTTAGTCCCCTCTGTCGCCTCTTACGACACCCACGGGACGACATGGGGTAGATTTGGAGTTTTTACACCACCACATTCCACGACATTTATTAATTAAAGGAAATTATTGTTTTTTTATTTAGACTTACCAACTAAGCACATATGAAACACAGCTATATTTTGTTATAATACTATATACAACAAATAGTGAGTACAACAATAAAATAAATGCAATGATTTTAATTAAAAACAGATATTGAAATTGAATTTAAGATTTAAGTTTTTAAAAAGATTATAAGTACTTTAGAAAAATAAAAATAAAAGCCGTAAAGTTATACTAATATTAATGTTTGCGTCTTGTTACTCGTAGAAGGAAGGAAGGAAGGAAGTCAAAGCATGGAGGTGGTTAAGAACCGTGATTTGTGGCAATCTGTTTCTCTAATCTTTACATACGTGGTGGAGCTATGCTGCAGCTACATTGTGGTTGCAGCACGAATGGGTCGGCTCGACCGGGGCAGGACCACGCTCTCATGGAATACCATCAGGTAACTGTGTGCTTGTTTGTCACCATTATTCTATAAAAAACTACTTTTTTTTTCTCTTCTTTTAAATTTTTTTCAATCTTTACTTGAGATTGACTAACACTGTCTGAAAACATATCTACGTGTATGTTTGCCTTTTTACAAAGCCGATTATATTTGGATACGACAAGTAATATGGAGCTATTCTTATCATAGTTTTCCTTCTTCTTGGCACAAGTGATGGGGCACACGTGTGCACCCGAGCCGATGGTTTAGGGATGATTTTGAAATAAGTAATTTCAACTAGAGAAAGTGATTCAGGGCAGTCAATGGCACCATTAAGAATCACTCAATTAATCAATAATCCAAAAAAAGCTTGTAAAGAAAGACCATGCCGCAAGCTGGTGTAATGATTTTAGAGAGAAATAATCGAGTCTTTCTTCATTACGCCTTATAGTTTAATGCACTACAGCAACTTATGAAAGTCTGCGAATCAACTTCCTTGGAATAATTTCCGATCGTTGAATATTGTTTTCATAAGTGGGATACTCGTATATAGACATACTTATACGTGGTCAGCCCGACCTGGGTAGGGCCACGCTCACACAGAATACCAGCGTAAAATAGCAGATTATCGCTTCTGTGTTTCGTATGACGAGTGTAGAGAACCGGAGGACCTTTTTACACGAAACGAGGCATTCCATCTTAGTCCTCACGGGTGACAACGCATCTGTATTTTGATTCGTAATCGAGGATAAATGTAGACGTCTATGGGCCACAACAACCACTTACCATCAGATGGACTGTGCGCTCGTTTAACACTCGTATCCTATAAAAGATTATACAATACAAAAATATTCTATATTACAGCAAACCAATGAAAAATAAAGAGCCTTTAATGCAATGACTGATTTAAATTCTTTGTTATTTCTCAGCATAATAGAATTTATCCTCTATCCGGCTTTTATTTACAACTACATCAAAGGATTTTCTTCGGTATCAATTAATGCTGCTGCGTACAATATGGTGAACTCTTTACTGGAAACGAGGCATTCCATCTTAGTCCTCACGGGTGAAAACTCATCTGCATTATGATTTTCAATCGAGGATAGATGTAGATGTCTATAGGCCACAGCATCCACTTACCATTAGGTGAACTGTGTGCTCGTTTGTCATCCTTAACCGATATTAAAGTCCACTGCTGAACATAGGCCTCTGCCATAGAATGCTTCACAGGGGGAGACATAAGGCATAGTTGCCACTTGGTATTTTTAGTCGTTATCAGGAAGACTCTGCTGCCCATCCCTGGTTAGTTTCCCTCTGTCAGTTCTTACGACACTCACTGGATGATGTGTCCAACCTATATCTATGTATGTATTATAGTATTCTATGACCTTTATGCACCCTTAGTCTATAAAAAAAAAACTACTGCATTTTTTGGTTGACAATCGAGTGATATTAAATTATAGAGTTATATTTAAAAAATATGACATGTAATATCACAGAGTGCAAGCTGCTGACAAAGTCTAATATAGTCTAAACGCGATTTATGAAGAGGGAGTGTAGTAACAGATGACCGAGCGAGAATTTTGCGTGTTAATATTCTTAAAGGATAATATATTTTCGGTTGTATTCACAGTGCCAATCATCGAATGTTTTGACAGCGTTGGTGGTCCAGTGATCGTAAACTTGACTGCTAATCATTAGTTGCTGGGTTTGAATCCCGAGTCGGACCAAAAAAACAGTTATTAAATTTTTTCTGTCTTGAAATTTTCCGTAGTATCCCTGTTTATCGAATAGTCAGGAAAGTAAAGTAAAACCGTTGTTGCTGCGTCTGATCTCTCTCCGGTCGTGTTCGATTACCGTCCCATCGGATTATGAGAGTGAGGGAATAGAGAGTGCACCTGTGCTTGCGCATACACTCTGACACTTCAATCATGTCCTGCAAAGATGGCAGTAATATATTCATGACAGCCGTTGAGACTGGCCATCATGAGTATATTATAAAGAAGAAATAATAGAAATATATTATAGTTGTAGCATGCATGGGTCGGCTTGCTCGGGGAAGGACCACGCACTCACAGAATACCAACGTAAAATAGCAGCTTAATACTGCTTTGTGTCGTATGTTGAGTGCAAAGAACCGGAATATTACTAGAAATGAGGCATTTCATTTCCTTACGGGTGACCACGCATCTGCATTTTGATCCGTATTCGAGGATAGCTGTGGATGTCTATGAGCCACAACATGCACTTACTATCAGACTGTGTGTTTGCTTGTGAACCTTGCTTGTGCTTGTGCACCCTAATTCCATTTTTTTAAACTAGTACATTCTTAAAACATTTTATTCCTCAGACATACAGGTTTCGCAAGGATGTTTCGCAAGGCTAATGAATACAAAAAACATTCTAGTTTCAAAAGAAAAGAGCGCTATCATCTGCTTGGAATCCTATAGTTAATAAAATAAAATCCCAACCCAAGCATACAACTGCAAGACTTCAAGATACTATAAGTTCATACTGTGTAGATCGGAACAAAAATTAATAATTTTAATCTGTGGGTAACCGCGGTTAACTATGACATCTAGACGTTGAACATCTCAGTCCCCCCCCCTCCTTCCCATGACCGTACTGTAAAGTGCTCGAAACATCGGGAATATAAAAAAGTTAATATACGCGATATAATTCGTAAAAACTAATATTATTTAGATATCGCAGTTAAGATTTAAAATTATTTCATAAAGGAGTATTAGAACATAATGAATTTAAGATTAACAATAGTTAGTCGTGCTCAAAATAATTAAAACTTTAAAAGATAATAATATTTTACTGCCGTTTTGCGTTTACGTTCTATAGTTTTATTATTACTTTTTTACATATTGACGTGACTAAAAGAATCGTATAAAATCGATTATTGACAGATTCTTATTTTTTATATTTGACTATATTTTTGGCATTCTCTGTCTACGATTAAATATTTTGGCAGTATTGCCAGATTTTTTTCACCTTCCTCCCTAGATTTTTCCAAAAAACCCCTAGTTTCCCTATGTAGGGGGATAAAAAACCTCTGAATTTTTATTCGGTCACGTTTCATGTGAATCAGATTTATCAAAAATAATAAGTTTCTACTACATACAAGCTACGTACTTAGACTATTCAACCCAATGGACGAGTAATGCGCCTAATGCTACGAATAAAAAAAGTCTGTCACTTTTGATGCCGGGGAAGAAACACTACATAGATAGTACTGCACACCTACTCAATAAAATTTTGTGTCACTAAGGCACAACCAAATCTAAACCTCCAACACTATTTTATGCACACATGTATGTTAAATACATCATTATATAAAAAGTTAGGAGTATAAGAAGGACAAATTAATTGCGATACTACCAGATCGATATTTTATATCGATAATGGATTATCGGCATTGTCTGTTTTGAAAAAGAATTCGGAAGTTGGTAAGACTAGTGAAAAACCTCCAGAACAACCTCTAGATTAATTTCGATATATTAAAACCTCTAAAAAAACCTCAACGTCCTCCAAAAACCCCTAGATTGAGGAAAAACCTCTAGATCTGGCAACACTGTGTTTTGGTATAATAACATGGAAATTTGTTTACTTGTATTTTTTTAATACAAAGGTATCCATGCTTATGCGGCCTTGTCGGACGTGTACTTTGTTTACATTATTGCAATCATAAAAGTAGTTTTGACTTAATGTTTAATATATATACTCACAAATGGCTCCTAATGTACTACTCACAGTACATAATTCTAATTAATATCAGTGTCTGTGGTCTCAGTCATTTCTCATAAGCACCTTGTGTTATATTTTTTTTGTTCAATCAAAAATAATCTGAATGGCATATGTGTAGTACCTGCCTCTTTTTCTTTTTAAATATTTGCATTATTTTCTATTCTGTAAATGCTGATAGGTAGTAAATTTAACTAAAGGGTTTAATAAAAAGTTTATAATTTTTATATTTTTATAGTTATTAGTATTTTTTTAATAATTTACAGTTGTTTGAATTTTTTAAATACTTTTGTAAGGATGACATGTATTTTGGTGAAAGTAATCATATTCAAAGCTTCTCCTCTTTCTTTTCAGGATCTGATGTATTAAGTAACGACGACAGTTTTGAGAGCATTCCTCCATTAAAAGAGACTCTTGACTCCCATTTTTCTCAAATTATTAAAAACTTCAATATAGTCCTCATAAATGCACAGAGTATTCCGGCTCATTATCCCAATATGTTAGCTAGTTTTGAAAGTGATAATGTTCATGCAATTCTCGTTTCAGAGTCATGGTTAAAGCCATGTCTTCCTTCTATATCTTATTCCATTCCAGGATTCCAGTTAATACGCAACGACCGAACTGCGCGAGGTGGTGGTGGTGTTGCCATTTACATTCGCGCTCATATTCCTTTTTCTATTATTTGTTTATCATCTCCATCTCAAGCTAAAAACGAAGCAGAATACTTATTTGTTTAAAACAAATTACTTCTCGGAGTTTTTATAGTCCTTCTTCCGCAGTGGACTATTTCACTACTTTGAATAACCTTCTTGAAGAGTTAACTCCATTATATACACATACAGTGCTAATGGGCGACTTTAGTACTTATCTTCTCAAGAATGATGCCGGATCTCTTCGACTTAAGTCCCTTATAGAAGCAGCCAATTTAAATATCCTTCCTCTTTCTGAAACTCATTTTTACCCTAACTGTATCCCATCCCTCCTTGATTTGGTTATCGTTTCTTCTCTTGGCCATGTTGATAGTTTTGGTCAATGTGCTGCCAATGCGTTTTCGTATCATGATCTCCTGTTTCTATCTTATAAAATAAGAAAACCCAAATCAAGGATACTTCTGCAGCGTAATTTTGAGAAAATGGATTTGAAAAAGCTTCAAAAAGACGCTGCTAATTTACTGGACTGGAGCGTTATAATGAAGGCTTGTGATGTTGACGATCAGGTAGCATTGTTTAATTCACTCTTGTTCAACTTTATGATGCTCATGCTCCTGTCCGTCCAGTGCGAATACGTCATCCTCCAGCTCCGAGGTTGACCGAAGATCTTAAAAGATTAATCTGCAGGAAGAATAACGCAAAGTCGATTCGGGAGAAGTATAGACTCCTGCGGAATCAATGCAACAAGATGTGTAGAGATTTACGACGCCGCCACATCCATAAATCAGTACGAAACGAAGATCCATGTCGTATTTGAAACTTCTTAAAGTCTATTGGAGTTAGGACATTAGACAACACGTTCATGTCCTATTCCAAATAACGTTGATTTAAATTTGCTTAATCAGCATTTTTCTTCCGTTTCTTGCCTGAAGAATATGGCAAAATCAGCAAGACTTACTCAACTTTCATCGTTTCCTACTCATGACTTTTCTCCATTTTTGGTAAGGCAATTTGCAGATTGTGATGTTAGGAAACATATACTCTCTATCCATTCCGATGCTGTCGGAAGTGATGATGTCAGTCGTAAGATGATCATTCCCTTGTTAGACTTTTTAACACTTATTATAACCCATATCTTAAACTTTTCCATATCCTCATCTTCTTTCTCTTCCCAATGGGAAGTACACCCAAATCATACCTTTACCTAAAAAAGCAAATCCTTCAAGTTTTTCTGAATATCGTCCTATTTCAATTCTTCTTTCCTTTTCAAAGTTTTAGAACACCTTGTCCAACAACAAATTAATTCCTTTTGTTAAGAAATAGCATCCTTAGTCCTCTCCAATCTGGCTTTAGATCTGGTCATAGTACGACTACGTCGTTATTAAAAATCACCGACAACATTCGTCACGGTATGGAGAATCATCAAGTCACAGTATTGGTGTTGCTGGATTTCAGCAATGCCTTTAATACTGTTGATCATAATATCCTGTTAGGGATTCTGCGTTCTCTTAACATATCTCTAACTGCAATTTCCTGGTTTCATAGTTATTGGCATGGGCGCCGGCAACGTATTTGTGTCAAAGATAGACTTTTTTCGTGGTTTGATACCGTACCTGGTATTCCACAAGGTGGTGTCTTATCTCCTCCTTTATTCGCAATCTTTATTAATACGATTACATCCCAAATATCTTCTCTCTACCACTTGTATGCAGATGACCTTCAAATATATTTACAAACAACCAAAGAAGGGAAGATCTTCGATATCTTCCCAAAGTTGTTGAATGTATCAACAAGGATCTGGCTTTTATTCTCGACTGGACACGATATTATGGGTTGACGGTTAACCCTTCAAAATCGCAAGCTATAATTATTGGGAGTTCAAGAACTATTTCCAAAATTAAAAAATGTCAACTTCAACCTGTTGTATTTAATGGTATCCTTATTCCCTATAATGAAGTAGTTAAAATTTTGGTATCCTTTTGGATGGAATCCAAAAGGATACCTAAATTTTTAACTACTGTTCTCGGTCATTCTTGGACACCCCAAATTAATGCAGTGAGCCGAAAAATATTTGCGACTTATGCTTCACTCCGGAGGCTTAACTACTTTTTTACCCATTTCCATCAAAATTACGCTTGCACAATCTTTGCTACTCCCTATCCTCGACTATGCTGACATTTGTTAGCTTGATATTACCGAAGAGCAACTTAATAAACTTGAGCGACTCCAAAATCTCTGTCTACGGTTCATATTTAGGCTTCGTAAATATGACCATGTCTCGGAATACCACACTAAACTCAAGTGGCTCCCAATCCGTCTTCGTCGGAATACTCATATACTTTCTGCGCTCTACTGAGTCTTATTTAATGTATCAAGTCCTCTCTATCTAAAAGAACGTTATAAATTTCTTAGCTCTTGTCACGATTTTTCCTTGCGGTCCAAAGAAAACCTTTCGCTCCAATGTCCTGTACACTCCTCGACATTTTATGATAAATCTTTTGCTGTTCTAGGAGTAAGACTCTGGAACTCCTTACCCCAGTCCATTAAAGTGCTCAATCTTTAAATGTGTTCAAAAAACAAATTAAGGAACACTATTTGTCTTTTTAACTCCTCTCTCTTCTTCCTCTTAGTTATGCTCACTAATATACCTTAAGTATGTTGTCATTTTATAGTATATAAGTTGTATTTTTTTTGTCTTATTCAGTGCACCCTACCCGTTAATCTTACTTTTATTAATTTCCTCTTCTGGGTTGTCTGGAAGAGATTGCTATGTAGCAATAAGACCGCCTTTTGCTTTTTCCTTATTGTTTGTACATTATTTGTTATATTTATGTTTTGTTGGTGTACAATAAAGAGTATTGTATTGTTTTGTATTGTAGTTGTGGTTTCGAATCGTTGGCCTTTCAAATTGCCATCATAATTTTACGGTCGGTACGCCTTGGTTAATAGTACAAGTACGAATCGCTGCCGTCCCAGTAGTACGCTACGAACTGTGTAAATGTTCGCACGCTCGTACCAGCACTCTGCCTTGTACGTAAGCGTGGACACAAACATTCCCCTAATAGATTATTTTTAAACTCGGGTATCGTACACCCTATGATGATGTCGGTACTCGAGTCATCTTGCCGAAGCCCTTGGTCGCTCTTTAAGAGATAGCGGATACATGTTGCATAAAAGATAGTTCCGAATCCAAAACCACGCCTAGGAGCATAGCGTTTCTAACAGTCTTTATAGATTCCCCACAAAGTTTAAAAACGGGGGGGGGGGGGGGGTGATGAAGTTTCCCTCTAACGGTCATGATGGGTTTTTTACAGGGCGGGGTGACAAACGAGCACACAGTCCACTTGATGCTAAGTGGTTGCTGTGGCCCATATATATCTACATCTATCCTCGATTAATTTTTTAATACGTGAGGACTAAGATGGAATGCCTCTCTTCCAGTAAGAAGGATCTCCGGTTCTCTACACTCACTATATGAAACACAGCAGCCATACGCTATTATTTTACGCTGGTATGCTGTGAGAGCGTGGTCTTTCCCAGGCCGAGCCGACCTATTCGTGCTACAACTATACTACTGTAATAGAACTGCAGCATGGCTCTACCACGTTCGAAACATCCATGGTTGACATTCTTTCTGTCATTCTTTCAATAATAACCGTCGGTTGCAGTTCTTAATGCTGATTTATCACGTGGTTATCAGTGAAGAAAACATCGAGAGGACAGCTGACATGTCTGGGAAACAAAAAATAAACATGTTAATCTTTTTTACGTGGTAGAGCCATGCTGCAGTTATATTAGTAGTATAGTTGTAGCACGAATGGGTCGGCTCGACCGGGGAAGGACCACGCTCTCACAGAATACCAGCGTGAAATAGTAGCTTATTGCTGCTGTATTTCGTATGGTGAGTGTAGAGAACCGGAGACCCTTTTTACTGGAAACGAGGCATTCCATCTCAGTCCTCACGGCACGGGTGACAACGCATCTGCATTTTGATTTGTAATGGAAGATAGATGTAGATGTCTATGGGCCGCAGCAACCACTTACCATCAGGTGGACTGTGTGCTCGTTTGTCACCCTATTCTATAAAAAAAACACAACACAACATGGGGGTGGGGACACTACCTTACTCTAAAAATCCTCTCAGAAATGGGGCGAGGCCTGTGCCCAAAAATACTGCTATTTTTTGACAAAGGAGCACACAGTCATACATCAACATTTAACCTCGATAAAGAATCCATTTGCAGATTCTTTGTCACCCTTATGGACTAAGATGGTATACTTCGTATTTGTTAAAAAACAGCAGTATTAAGTTATACAGGACTTGACGGCCTCGTTGGTCTGGTCTTCGTAAGTTCGACTGGTAGGAATGTGATTCCGGGTTCGAATCTCGCGGGGGCTAAAATTATCAGTAGCAGCACGGGGTTAGCACCCTCCTTTGCGAGTAGTGAAGCGTTCGTTGAGATGTCTTACGGAGATGAAAAAGGTTGAATAAACAATTTAAAGTTTGGAAAATCCAGAAGTGCACGTCACATAACCCTCATTTAATTTTTATAAAAAAATTGTATTCCTGACTTTTAAAATATATTATTAGTTACAGTCTTTTAAAGTTAGCGCTCCCTTATTTTACAACAGGTAGTGTCACCTACAGAGAAAAAAAGATTGCTCTATCTCATTTTAATTGGGTTATGTGGTGCCATCGTTTTCATGTCAGAGAAATACCTCAACCGCTTCGCGTTATGAGGCATACAAAATATTTACCAAATTAAATCGATTACACAAACTATAAAATCGATATAGGCTGTATGGTACATTTGTCCCCTGTCTATCAAGGGCTAAAAAAATAAATTAATCAAAATCAAAATTAAAAATCAAATGGAAATCACTAGGTAGAAGGTACATTTATAGAAATAAAGATCATTTTGTTAACAAACTACGCATACTATAGGGGGATAGGGAAACCAAATAATGTAAGTCTGAAGCTAAAGAACCCGGTCTCGATACGTCAATTTGTTCGGGAGTTATCGTGACCAATGTTTGTCAAAATAAATTGATTATACAAAGTATAAAATCGATATTGGCTGTGTGGTACATTTGTCCTCTGTCTATCAAGGGCTAAACATCAAATTATCAAAATCTAAATTAAAAAATCAAATGGAAATCACTAGGTAGAAGGTAGGTACATTTATAAAAATCAAAATAATTTTATTAACAAACTACGCGTACTAGGCTATTGATATTATGTTATAGAGAGAACCAGTTGATGTAACTCAGAAGCTAAAAAAAAACCCGATCTCAATACGTCAGTTTGTTCGGGAGTTGTCGGGACCACATACAAAATCAGCGTACAGACATTCGGACGTCCACGTAAATTTTTTTCAACCCGTTTTTTAAAAGTAGCTCTATATACAATGATTGTTCAGAAAACATAAGATGTATAAATTAGGTTGTTTTTTTGATATAGGGCAACTCATATTATCGTTTAAGTGCAATATGGTTATGATAAAGACACATTAATATCCCATAATTGTTTGACCTAGACGTATCGGGAGTAAAGCACTACCTCAACCGCTTCGCGTTATGAGGCGTCCTTTAAGTCGTGTAATTCCTGCGTATGTGCTTCAGATGGAATTGCGGTCACAACAGCCAGACTCACAGAGCCCAGCCATCTTTTACTTGTTCAGCAGTAGTGCTGCAGCACAGGCTTTTTTTAAGTGTATTGTCTTATCTTTAAGATGTGGTTTCGTCTTTTTTCCTATAATTAGTTTTTTTTTAAATAAATGTGTTTTCTTCTTTTTTTACCGTCTATTGGACTGAGTGTTCATATCTCATCCTAACATTTACGTTAAAAAAAACTTTGAAAGAACATAAAGAGAACTTGTGCGACTAATTTTTGTCGTTAATATGTAAGCGGAAAAAATCCCGCTCATTTTAACCCTTCCTCATTTAACGTGTACCTAGTTAAATCCGGCTGCAAATCTCAATTTAAACTTCGGCCGCAAAAGCAAAACAGTCGTTTGTGAACGTTAACTGCAAAGGTCTAACGTAATTCTATTTTATTACAAATAGACCCTGGGCCTTTACGCTTTGGGGCCATGCACGTTTCCCGAGCTTACTTGTCGAAATGCCAAGACCATATGTTATTATTGTGCAGTGGATGGGTGTAAAAGTCAAAAAAACAAATGAAAAATTGTCTTGTTTTGCATTGACTCATGTATCAAAGTATTTATTAAATAAATGTAGCAAAAAAAAAATCATAACTTCTATGCTTTGTTACAGGAAAACCCTAATCACGGTAATATCTATACAGTATTGTAACTCGGCCGTATCTTTGAAATAAATGCCTACAGCAGCGCGGTACGTAAACATGCAATAGGGCTGCCTGCCTTCAGCATTACATTTGCCTATTTTGTGTTTCCATTTAGTTTTATGATTGTAAATATACTTTTTTTATATAATCAAATATAATATAGGTACTTTGAAAATTCAATAGGAAGTGTTCAATAAAAATGCGTATCGTTTTTTGATTGGTAGGTTTAATTAAAAAACCATGTTTATGTTTGAATAATAAATCGGTCTTATGAATTTGCGACCGAAAAATATTTGCGCCTCGGCTGAGACGTACGAATTACTTTATTATTAAATTTTTAAATATAAAAATCCGCATTATAATATAAAGCTTAATTAAAAATTTTTTTGGGAAACATGGACAAGGTGGAGAAAAGTAATATCTTTTACTTGGATAAAGAGGTATCTATAACCAAGTAAAAGATATTTTATGATTTATATGTTTGGTTTTAAATGAAGTTCGCATTTATTATTTCTTTATTTCTATTCTATTATTTATTTCCTCCATTTTTTATATATATTCCACAAAATCATCACTGCGGCACAGTCACGACTGTCTGCATGCCGAGCGTATGCCGGGATCGAAGCGCGTAGGTATAGCTCTCGCTTCGTCCGTTTGTATGAAGTTGGAATACTGTATAGATAAAATTACCGTGCCCTAATGTTGACGAAACAACACTCTACCTATACTAATTTCAAAGCTTAAAATAAAGATTCGTCTTTTTGGTAGGCTAAAAGTCCCACCAGAACCGTTTAATAATTATATTGAAGAATTATAAAGAGCATTCTTAAATAATTTTGACTACGTCGGCTTGGCAGCATCGTGTTGCAAATTTTACAAACTATTGATTTTTCTCTGCTTTGCTCCTGTTTTCCTCATGATTATTTATTAAAATTATTTACGCGATTTAGGAAACTTCAACGATAAAATTTAATAACCGGGAATTCAGAGAAGGAAAAAATGCATAAATCATTTTATAAAACTCAAACATATTTGATTGGCAAATAAAAAATATTGTTATTATGTATGTATTTCGCAACATTAGTTTTATTACAATAATCATCATAGGTACAACCCTAGCGCATTCGTCCGAATGACGCGCTTGCACGTGAGTCGCACGGCGGTTAACACAATCTCGACTCTTCGTAAGCGTACTTATAGTACATTTTCTTCTCGCTACGAGCAGCAGATATTATTATTAAGATTCTGTAGGCTATTATAGCGTAGGTATTTTCGCTATTGTATGGGAGTGATTTATCTGTTGTAAACCACTTATTAATCTGTGCTTTGGGTCACTGTGTAGATAATTTACTTTCCGAACTAGATTCATCTTTGTGCAAATGTCTTATGTCGCCTCTACACGTTGGCCAACACAGTGGCGAATATAGTGGCGAATATAATGGCCGAGAGTTGGTGACGGCGTCCACACGTTGGAAGGTCGTTCAGTTTACTTCGGTTCGGGCGAATGTGCGGACGAATTTTTAAGCACCGTGGCGCAGTGGCTCAGCAATGAGTGGCTGCACCGGGCGCCGCGGGTTTGATCCCGCACGGAACAAGTATTTGTATGTCCTAAAAATGATTATTTCGGGTCTGGATGTGTGTCCTTGTGCAATTTATGTTTGTAAACTGCCTGCGCGATACGGGAGAAAATCCTAATGTGGGGTTAACGTTTTTATAAAAGAATTATAAAATAATAGTGGATATTAATCGGGTTGTAAACAGATATACGATATACGATTAGCTTTATTTATTCTTTACATGCATCATAAACTGGAATAAATACCATTAATAAGAACTTAACTTATTTTAAAGTTAAAGAAGTTATAAGCGATTAGTCTATGTTTTAAAATTGGGATTTGATTTTAAAGTTTAGCAAAATATGTACGTGCATTTCTATCAGACATTTGATGTATATAAAAGCACCTTATAATTTATTTGGTAATTTAATTATTTTTTGAGAAAGACAAAAACAATAGCAATAAAAATATAATTAACACTGACTTAATAATAGGTACTAATTATAACTTAGAACATAAATGAAAAACTCATGACGAGCCAAGTGGCTCAGGACCATGCTTTGCGGCAGTCTGTGGAGGAGGATGTTCAGTAGTGGACTTGTGAAGAGCTGTAATGATGATGATGATTCGAAAACTTGCACGATTAAATTATAAGAAATCGACGCTTTTTTATATAGGATAGGGTGACAAACGAGCACACTGTTCACCTGATGGTAAGTGGTTGCTGTGGCCCATAGACATCTACACCTATCCTCGATTACGAATCAAAATGCAGATGCATTGTCACCCGTGAGGACTAAGATGAAATGCCTAGTTTCCTTTAAAAAAGTGTCTCTGGTTCTCTACACTCACTATACGAAACACAGCATCATTAAGCTACTATTTTACGCTGATATTCTGTGAGAGCGTGGTCCTTCCCCGGTTGAGCCGACCTATTCGTGCTACTACTATACTTCTAATATAACTGCGTGGTTCTACCACGTATAAACGACGTGCTTAATTTTTTTCATTTTAAAATTGTTCTCGTAATAATCTGATTGTAAATAAATGTTCGTTTTTTTTTTGATAAATAGCTCATCGATTAAAACAAACGTTTAAAAATAATTAAATCGCGCTAGTTAAAGTAGTAGGAATGTTTAAAGTCGAAATTGTTACTAAAAGGCTGGTAATTAGGGCATACACCCTACAAAGCTTGAATATAAAATTTAAATCAGATGCGTGTAATCACTCTGGGAGCTTGTAGCAAACTAAACGCGCGACCAACGTGTGGACGCGGCGACCAAACTCTGCCAAAAATTGATCTTTTGTAAAAAACCGACACCACACGGATCTCGCGCCAACTTGTGGGCCATCGTTCCAATACATACCAATGAAGCCCAAACCCCCTCTACACGTTGGCCAATGCTATTGGCCACTACATTCGCCACTGTGTTGGCCAACGTGTAGAGGCGCCGTAATGTTCGTAACTGAGCTTCGGGTTGATTGTTGAGTTGATTGTAGGGTTGATTGTAGGGTTGATTGTTGAGTTGATTGTTGGGTTGATTGTTGGGTTGATTGTTGGGTTGATTCTTGGGTTGAGTGTCCTCCCAACCGAATGTTTGTCACAGCGGCCAGTTCCCACGGAGATTAGCTTATCTGCACAGTACAGATATATAGTGTCCGAATGTATGCACAAACACAGGTGCACTCTTTATTCTCTTACAATCATCAAATCGCAATTCGACATGGTCCGAGAGAGCTAAACCAATAATTTTACACATAATTTAATAGCTTCTAATGCCTTCTTCAACACAATTTGTCTTTGCACATTTTGGACAGCTGAAACCAGGTTAACCTCGTACACTCATGCATTTTGTAGAGGGATATTGCACTTGGCGGATGGTAAAAATTGACTAATCTTCTTCGGCGGCTTGTAGTAGATTTTAATGAAATCTCGCTTCAAGATGTAGCCAATCTTCATCATCTACAAGATGCAGGAGTGTACAAGCTTGATTGTGAATGTGGTCTCTCGTACGAGGTTCTTCATAGGACCAACAAAAAGATTTACAAGAGCCCACGTAAAAGAAAATATAGCTAACGTGAAGCACCGACGTTCCAGGTAGTCTGCAGTCTGCAAACATGTCGACCCTGCATAGATATAATAGATCACAAATTCTCGCATAAGAACACCGTTTAGCTCCTAGGATGGTTCGCAAGGCTAGGCTAGGATGGTTTGTAACGGAGTATATGATCGAAAAGCGGAGTCACCTCAATCCCCCGTGACCATGGGTGCCGGAAAGCACCCGAAAGGTCGGGAATTAAAAATTAAAATAATTAAAATGAAAATTAAACACGATAAAATCCTTAAAAGTAGTTTTAATCAAGGCTTTTGTTGCTTAAAAATGGAACTCAGCACTTGATTCCCTGCAGTCATGACAGTATTAATAGGTTCATTTGTTTTAAAAAATTTATTTGGAAAGCATATATTAACATTACCAACACTCTCATTTACCACTCCACGTAAGCTTGAAACGCTTATGTTAGAATTGGCTCATCACAGTATTCAAATGGCGGATTCAAACCATAAGCTTACTGGCGCATAAAATTGATGAATTGATACTTAGCGGTCAGCCACCGCAGTCTACATAACCTGAGGATGCCTCGTGTAGAGGCGAAACAGGCGTCCTATTATCGTCGAAGGTGTGTCTTTCCTTGTGTAGTGGTGTTAGGAATAGTGGTGCTGGGATTAGCGGTGGCGGGACTAGTGCACGCATTTGAAGGAGGGAGGGAGGTGCTCTTCAAACTAGGTAAGACACATCATTTATTTTTATTGAGCAGATGTGTGTCAGGTACTTATTATTAATAGAATTGATAATAAGAGAATGGTGTAAAGTATAAATCTAGACTCTATATGAATCTAGAGAAGATTAGCAGAATGAGAGCCCTGTCAAGTAAAGGTTAGTACGAGGATTATCAAAATTACTTATAGTAATTGTTTTCTGCCTAGATGGACACGGTAGAGCCATTCCGCAGCTATATTAGTTGTATAGTTGTAGCAAGTATGGGTCGGCTCGACCGGGAAGAGAAGGCTGTTACAAAGTACTAGCGTAAAATAGCAGCCTAATGCTGCTGTGTTCCGTATGGTGCCTGTAGAGAACCGGAGACGCTTTTTTTCTGGAAAAGAGGCATTTCATCTTAGTCCTCACGGCTGACAGCGCATCTGCATTTTGATTTGTAATCGAGGGTAGATGTAGATGTCTATGGGCCACAGCAACCACTTACCATCAGGTGGACTGTGTACTCGCTTATTAACCTTATCCTATAAAAAAAGCCGTCTTGGTAAGTCTTTCTTCTTCTCTTACCTATTTCTGTCTTCAGCAGTGCACGGTCTGTTATGTTCCAGTCTTAAGTGTATAGACACAAGCTGTATATATATGGAATGAGAGGCATTTCATGTTCGTCCTCAGGTGTGACAACGGATATGTGATCTTAAGTGTATAGACAAGCTGTATAGATATGGAATGAAAGGCATTTCATGTTCGTCCTCAGATGTGACAACGGATGTGTGATCTTCTGGGATTGAATTGGTTGCAGGTGTCTATGTGCTACAGCAGCCAACTACTACGACTATAAGTTCGTTTGTTTTTCCGCACCAGAGTCACGCGTATTATTCCTACTCACATTGCTCTCACGTAAAGGCAATAATAGTAACTTACCTTTTTATGACTCTTGAAGGTTAAAAAGCCTGCCTTACGACACCGTAGAATATAAATGCAATTTATGGAGGAATATTATTATAGATTTGAGAAAAGGTGATTTATTTATACATAACATTTAAAAAGAATAACCCGCTTTCATTATTGAATTTCAAATATTATTGACGATTGCTTTAAAATTGTAACACGTGGTACAGCCACGCTACAGCTATATTATGATCGTTGCACGAATGGATCAGCTCGACTGGTGAAGAAGTACGCTATGTATATAAATTTAATTTTGTAAATGGTTTGCACAACCTTTCATATTAAATATAATAAAATTTTATTTAATTACAATATTTACAATTAATATTCGTAACACACAATAAAAATAAAATAAAGAAACTAATTTAGGAAAACAAAAACTAAAAATTCAAACTGTCAAAAAGTCCAGCTCCTCGTGGTATAGTGCCAAGAACGCTGGCTGCGTTTCCTCGCTGAATAGATATACTTAGCCTTTGAGCGAGGAAAAAACCAGACCTCTTGCCTCCAGCAGGGACGACCAGTCGCAGACACAGTTCCTTTAGGAATTTCACTGCACGTGGACCCCACGGACCAATAGTCTCTCCTTTCATATTGTATAATTTACTTTTAAAAAGTCCCGCTGGTTTTCTTGCTGCTTCTTTTCAGGACAGAGTTTTTTTTTACGAACACTGGTTACAAATACTTGCATGTAATCTATATTGAATAAAAAATTATTCTATTCTCTATACCGTACTGTACCCTACATTCAGTGCCATTAAATTTCGTAACTTAAAAAAAAGCACGATATCATTATCCTTTAATTAAAGATGTGAAAATTAATTAGTTAAGATTCGCGTGCAAAATAGTGAAGTTCTTCATTCTTCGTTAACGACTCTGTGGCGTAGTGGTTTAGCAATGTCTAGCGGCGCTGAAGAACGCGGGTTCGAATCCCGCACGAAACAAGTATTTGTATGGCCTACACATAATAGGGTATTTTACACCATATAAAATAAAATCAAAAATATATATTTATGACAGATTTTGTAAAAAAATAAACAAGAAATATTGAATTTTGTTTATAAAATTGCATTATAAATTTTAAATTTCCATATTAAGAACACTTTTTTCATCTGTTCCTCAAATCTGCAAAACGCTGTCGGCCATATTAGTACATGTCGTGACGTCACTGATCCAGCCTAAGGCAAAGAATATATTATACACTATGCGAAAAGAAACGACACTTAAGTATGTGTGTCACGATAATAGACCCAGTAAAACTGTTCTCGGACCTTCAGTAGAGTTCGTTTAACTCCCAGATGGACTCTTCGAACGACCATTATGGCACAGCTGTAGAACATTCGGCACTTTAGCCTTAGGGACAACCATTTGCAAACGACAGCTCGACCATTGTCACATTTACGGCACAGGAATCCATCCTGAATCAGCAAGCTGTCCCACTGGGCCCAATAGCTTTTAGTGGTCGAACTCATCGCTGAGACGTTACTCCACTTGGGCTTGGGAGCACTGGCCTTTATCCATTCCAGAATCGGCTTGATGCCCGGATCTTCCTGCTGTGCATGTAGCAAGCTGTCCTTCCACTCGTTGCTGAGGTTTCTGCCTTGAGCATCCTCACGGATACCACTTCCTTACTCTCTTGCCTAGTACAATGTTTGCAATCTTCAGGACAAGGTCTTCTTGACAATGCATCCGCGTTGCCATGAGATTTCCCGCTGCGATGTCTGATAGTGAAATTGCTGCTGGGCGGTGATGATAGACGCACTTCCCCTCTGAGATCGTTCACCTTCCCTTTCTAGGGTTCGCTTAGGGCAGCTGGATCGAAGATGGCTCCTTTCCCCACAGCCATAGCACCTAGGGCTGTATCCTTTATTGTGGTCACGTACCGTAACTGCTGCAACCTCCCTAGCGCGAGGGGAACGACGATCCTGCCACCGCCAGGCGGTGCCGTTAGCTGTATCCTTTGTTGCGGTCGCGAACTGTGTCTGCTGCAACCTCCCTGATGCGATGGGAACGATCCTGCCGCACGGCTTCCATCTCCAGTGCATGGGCCAAGGCGTCCTTAAGAGTCTCGTGGTGCCCGAGCCTCACAGCAGCTCTGACTTCCAGGTCGCAAATGCCGTCGATGAATGTCTGCACCAGGTTCCCTTCAATGAGCGCAGGTACAGACCGGTATGCTTTTCGCACCAGCTTCTCTACCTCTAGAGCAGACTGCTGCAGGTTTTCGCTGACGCGCTGCACTCGATCTTTAAGCTGCGCACGAAAGACGTGTTCCAAGTGAGCGTCACCATATCTCGCCTCCAATGCCTCAAGGAGTTGCTCATAAGTCACTTCCTCACCGAGAGCTTCCAGAACTGTTAAGGGCTGGTCGCGCAGGCCTAGTGTGAGAGCAGTCATGGCCTGACTTTTATTCCAGCCGTTCGCCTTCATAACAGCCTCGAACTGGATTTTGTAGGCTGACCAGGAAGAAGTCCCGTCGAACGGTGGCACCTTGAACCTACGTAGCGAAGGTGTAGTAGCTACTACGGGAGCTGTAGTTCCATCCCCAAGTCTGTCCCTTTTCTACTCCTTGTAGCGCTTCTTCCAGACATAATCCATTAGCATCATGAAACACATCCTCCGGAATACACATATTTGACATTCTATACCTTTCCGGTTTCATTCTGATTCTGCTGGGTCTGACACGCAGCTCCAGTGAGTTATAAGCATATTCATACTCACTAGGAACATAAGTATCATCTGAGTTATTTGATGTTTCAAGCAGTGTATCCTCATTCTTAGTTATTTCATTTGGACTTGGTCTGTCCTTGATAATTGTGTCCTCCACTGAACATGAGTATTCAATAATTGCTATTACTGGCAAGATTCTTCTCATCTGCCATGACTATGACATCCCCGCTTGTTGTTACACATTTTGTTCTAGGGTTATATATTCTGTAACCTTCAATATATCATCTGAATAAACCCATCAGCATGTGCTCCTCTGACTTTCTGTCCCATTTCTGTCGCTTCTCTTTAACCACATGAATCATGACCTTACTTCCAAATATTCGCAAGTGACTTATGTCTGGTTTGCGTCCAGTCTATACTTCTAAGGAGTCTTTTCAATCAATGCCGGAAGAACAGTACGATTTTGCAAATAAACAACAATGTTGGCATCCTCTGCTCAGAACTGTTTTCCTATGTTTGCATTAAATAAAAAGCATCTGGCTTTCTCTACAATTGTTCGATTATTCCGTTCTGATAAGCCATTTTTTTCAGGGGTATACGGGTTACTCCTTTGGTGAATGATACCTTCTTTCTTGTGAAATGAATCAAATTCTTTTTTTACAATATTCGCAATCATTCGCAATCATCCACTTTTCAATATCTTTATTTTCTTTTTAGTTTGTTTGTCAACTTTTGCTTTAAACTCTGCACATCAGAGTGCCTCACTTTTATGTTTAATGAAATACACATGTATTATTCAACTAAAGTCATCTATAAATAATATGAAGTACCTGGAAACTGCTAGTAATTCATACTCCATAGGTTCACATATGCCGGTGTGAACTAAATGCAGTAATTCTTTGCTTTTAAACCTTCATTTGTAAATGGCAAATGACACTGTTTACCTTCACAGCAAATTGTGCATGACATCTTGTCAATATTAATCATTCTTTCTACAGCACTTGTCATTTTATTTAGGTATTTACTGTTAACATGGCTCAATTGGCGATCCCAAGTGATCCCTGAGGCAGACAAATTAGCCACCACAATATCAGGTACTATCACTATTTCTATTAATTCACTATTTCTATTGTGAATCTTCACAGACATCTGTCGTAAACTGAACTGTATTACCGGATTTTATTAACTGGCTCACTGACAATAGGTTGGTAGTCAAACCTGGAGCGCATAGTACACCCATGACTGATATTTCAAATTCACATTTATCAGTTTTTGTTAAAATGGTCACATCTCCGGAACATAATACTTATAGCCTCTCGATGTTAGCAACACACATTATACCCTTCATTTTGTGATATATAGCATTCTTAATCCACTGTTCATTAGCTGTTAGATGCATGCTCGCATCTGAATTAATGTGTCATATTTGTTGAATTTGTCGCTCAGAAACACTGCACTAAACGCATTACTTTGTTTACGTTGTATTTTTTTGTATTCGAGCTGGTATTATCACTATTTAGACACACATTCTTGTAATGACCAGGCTGTCTACACCGGTAACATTTGACATGACTTATATTAAATCCTGTCCCGCTTAACTTTTGACCTGTTTCGATTATTTGCGTTACGTACGACTGCATGGAAACACAATTTTCTAGGCGAATCGATATCAAATTACGTAAAAGTGATATTCTTCATGTAAATCCTGAATCATCAAATAATGCCTTTAATTTGTTCCATAGCTCCAACGAAGTCTTCACGTCTTTGATGTGTACATATAACGCACTATCTATAGTCATCATTAATTTTGCCATGGTTCTCGCGTCGTCTGCGGCTTCTGTTATTTTCCCGGCTCCTGGCTTGATGCAGTGCAACTTATCCTCCAGGATCAGAAAACTCTCCGCCGCGAAGATCCACTCGTTGTATTTCTCCAGCCCTTTTAGCTTAGGAACATTTACTAATTAGTTTGTTGTCATTATTGCAAACTTTTATTGCAAATACTGAATAACACTTTGCTGTTTCACTACTTTTACTTGAGAATAGACTACTAAGAAACTAATATGAATAAAAAACTAAATACCTAGTGTATTTAGTTTTTATATATACTTGAGAATAAACTACTAATAAACTAATATGAATAAAAAACTAAATACCAAGTGTATTTAGTTTTTATGTATATTAGTAGTTAGCTGGGCACTGGGCCCATTAAAACAACGTTCTTTCTGTGAGACGGAGAGCAAGCATTGATGTATTTATTACACTAGATTAATAATTACCGTAATGGCCACAGCCATATGCCTAGCTATCGTCAGTTCACTGTTCAGTGTGACGCCGACAGAGTTGAGCCGAACGATCCGCGACAAAAAATGGGTAAATACGTGTAAAAGAATGCGATTCAAGGTCATAAAAACATAATAAGTCAAGCGAAATCATTTTTTCACTCATAAGTTTGAGTTCATGTTTTCATCTAAACGTAAAAACGTCAAATAATTGAATAAAATTATTGAATATTGCGATTTAGTTCAATGTTGTCACTTTGCCGCCTTTGTGATTATCCCACATTAATATACTATATAATTAATGAAGTAAGTGAATTTGTTACCTCTTTAAATATTATGGAAGATATAATAAAAACTAAGTTTCAACTTTCATACAAAATAATTAATTATTCTTATTTTAGTTTATTCATGACATATTTTATTACCTATTTTTATTAATAATTTTATATTCGTTATAATTTTAAAATATAAATTTTATATTTTATTACCTATTTTATATTGTTTGAATTATTACTACAATAACAGATACTTAAAAAATGATTTATTTCATCAGTTATGCTTAATTCTATTCATCTGATAAGAAAATATACTTTTTTTAAATAAAAACAATTAACTGCAGCTTAAAAAATACTCCTTTTTATTGCGTATTTTGGGTAAAATTTCATATTATAAGCCACACCAACCCGCCAAATGCATGTTTATGTTTAATCTTAGCGTTTGTATTATATATATATATATTGTTTTCGCAACTTGTAGTGAGATAGATATATGCTTATTTAAAATATTTAGTAATTTCAAAGCTACGTCGTCGCGGTTGGATAATGGTTACACTGTTTTCGACGCGCGGTAATGTGGTTTGGTCCTATAGTTACGTATAACTCAATGAGAGCAATCGAATAAATTTGTTCAGGAACATAATTGTCATACAATCGTACGATATTTCGTAATAACATAACAGATGGCATTACTGGTATTTTAACAAAATACTAACAATTCCTTTGCAAAATCGGCAAAATCGACGACTGTGACGTCATGAGTTGAACAACAGCTAGGGTTTTCTTTTAAAAAGGAGTACGCTTGTTTCTTGTTGTTTTTGGTATTATCAACAGACACCCGAGGGTCGAAGCGGTCTGATGCAGTCTCTACTTGCTTTTGCAAATATATATCTACCTTTACTTTGGCTTTGTTGAATTTCTAAGTACTGATTGACCACTCACAAGAAAATATCGTGATGAAACTAGGTCTTTAAAACAGAAGTTTTAAAGGCTTTTCGGAGTTTTTTACGTTTTAAGTAAATCTTAGACAAGAGGGTGTCGCGAATGCTTAATAAATGTAAACTCAGAAACTTGGACCAAGGCCCTAAGGGTTAAGGACTAAGATCGAGTGCACCTGAAATCCCTCGTTCGTTACCAGTAAAAATATCTCCGATTTTTGTCACTCAGCATACGATACACAGCAGCATAATTCTATTGCACACTAGTGTTCTGTGCGAGCGTGCACATTCCCCGGTCGGACAACTTACACTGCTGCAGCGTGGCTATCACAGTCTAAGATATGTTTTTACTAAGTTAAAACACCATTACAAGTCATCATTATGTTATTTAATATGTGAGGAACAACATCCCTGCATGAGACCTCCGCGACGGATTACACATCATTGAACTATTTGATCACCCCTAGTTTTTGTGTTTAATTTGCATATCTTCAAACATATTTCCAATTCTCCGTACTAAAACTATTCGCTTTAGTTAAAAGTTACTGACTGAAAGAGACTGGGTTACCTTCCCAGAATTCATTATTTTTCTACAGAACGAATCTAACATGGATCGTGTAGCGACGGTGTAAGAAATAGGAATAGCAATTTTTTATTCAATATAGATTTTAAATAATATTTATTGAAAGACTTTTAAACTTAATTTACCACTGATTTGTAGAAGTTTAATTGATTAAGTTTTATAATATTTTTGAAAAAAGAACAGCTTACAATCATTTTGTAACGGGTGAGGCAAATGCAATCACCCTATTGGAAGACGCTATAATTTTTGCAAATGGCGTCAAATTTTAAATCGGTTTTGACATATTTGAAGTAAACAGATGTTAAATACTCTCATATACGCTATAGGTACTCCTCAAGAACGCGGAATAATTGTTTTCATATCTTTGCGCAATAATTCGTTGCAGATTTCCCGGCCGTCCGACACTAACCGGATTCTCTTTGGCGTAGCCGGCTTCGGACTATCCGTTCTGCTGAGAACACACCGCGGTAGTCAAAGATGTCGAAATGGACCCTGAAACATCAACCAGACAACATGTCACGCAATTTGGCCTTAGCACGCGGTCCCTACGACGAATTTTGGTGAAAGACTTGAAGATGTTCCCTTACAAAGTTCAGACAGGGCATAAGCTGTTAACTGTTGACTGCCAAACGCGCGTAACCTACTCTCAAGCCATCCTTAATCTCGACTAAGAAGATGACGATTTTTTATCGAAATTCATCACAAGCAGTGAAGCTCATATCCATCTCAACGGCTACGTGAATCGCCTACATTATCGTTTCTGGGGGATCGAAAATTTAGGTGTGATACACGAATAGTCATTACAACAACTCTAGGTTGCGGCAAGTTGCGCTGTTTACGCTGGGGGAATCATCGGGCCATGTTTTTGAGGACTCCGGGGGCCACACGGTTACTCCGAACGTCGATCACTACAGAGCCGTGATCAACAAGTTTCCTCTTCCTCAATTGGATGAACTATGACTGACGGACATGTGGTTCTAACAGAATGGTGTAACGGCGCTCACTGCCCAAGCCACAACCGACATTTTGAAGCAGGCATTTCCGGGTCGCGTAATCTCTCGTTTTGACGATTTGCAGTGTCCGCCAAGATCGTCCGATTTGACCGTACCGGACTTCTTTTTGTGGAGGTTTTTGAAGTTTCATGTTTACCTGAACAAGCCTCACAGTCTGTAAGTCCTCAAGGACAACATCCAACACGAATGCGCGAACCTATCGCCTGAAGTTCTGGCAAAAGTGATGTAAAACGCTATAAAAAGGAAAAATAAAAAAATTGTACAAAAAGGGTCATTATAATAATAATGAATACATAAATGAAAATAACTCCTGGGAATAAGGTAATCGCCATCATGCTGGTTCTATAAAAATTCATACAAAATATGTACAAAAATAAATTTGTGTTAATTGAAATATGTTTTTAAAAAACCCGCTGGATTTGTTACTGGTTCTTCAGTTACGAGGTTTTTTTGCGAACCAGTGGTAAATAAAAAAATTACTTTCAATAAGTATTATTAATTGAATAAAAAATCATTAATTTCATTTCATTTACACAATTAACTACACAAAACAAATTAGAAATAGCTTGGTATCCATGCCTTATTCCCAGCGGATATTATCATCCATCGGGAACATTCACTATCCCTATCATCTTTCAGGTATCGTAAGCGGCGACAGATGGCAACATACCAGGAGATGGGCTGCAGCGTCTACCTGATAACAGCTAAAAATAAAAAGTCGCGGTTGCCAACCCTCTTGCCAAGCGTGGCAACTATGGCAAATATCGCTCCTATAAGACAATCTCTATGGTCTGTACACAGTCGTGTTGATCTACGATCTACGCCTGAATTTTGCTCTACCACACTTATTTGAGTATATAAATATAGCGGTTAGTTTGTTTACTGTGATGAAAAATAGGGTGTAGTATGTGAACAGAATAGAAGCCAATGGTATACATATTTAATAAAATAATTTTTTTTCGTCATGAATCTTAAAAGTGATCTATTAATAACTGCTTCTACTGACATTGACTACATCTTTGGTCCAGTAAATGTAAACTCGATTCCTGATCATGGGGTCCCGGGTTCCAGTCCTGGGTTAGGCCAAAATTAATTATTAAATTTTTATGTCAGGAAGTTGACGACTTTTCATCCCCGTAGTTTAAACACGTAAAGCCTTTGGTCTTGCGAATGATCTCTATCCGGTCATGTCGGAATACTATCCTATCGGACTATGAGAGTGAGGGAATAGAGAGTGCACCTGTGCTTGCATTTGGGCACTTTAATTATGTTCTGCGCAGATGGCTAGTCTCCCCTGAGAATGGCCGCCGTAACTGACATTCGGTATGAAGGATATTATTAATAACTGAAAATAGAACTACTATTTTGAAGTAAAAGTTTTATCAAGCGAACGGTTCAAGGTCAAAGACGTCACAAGCTTTACACTCCTCTTGGCTACCAAGCGGCCGAATTCGGTCGCGGCGATATTCCGTCAAATACCAAGTGACCGAATTCGGCCGCACCCATCCACATCACTTTAACCCATAAATACTTATGGTTAGAGACTACTTTTCGATGAAGGAATTTCGATTTAAATTCACCCGGTATATACAAAAGTCTGTTTCCAGGACAGGCTGGAAAAGAGACAAAGACACTAAGTATTAGATTAGCGCCTAATAAGATGATAAATATTATCGCTATCTCTACATTTCTTTATCACTAATGTACGTTTGTACATTACGTAGTACAGGATGGGAAGAAAGACATGGTAATTTATAGATATAATATTATGTCAAAAAAATGTCAAAACCCCCGAAACAAGAAGAGCTGATAATCTTCAAACAACTGGACAGATTTTCTTGAAACATAGTTAATAATACTCTCGATTATGACACCTTTCAAACGGAAAACACTTCATCAAAATCGGTTGCTCCGTTCAGTAGTTGTGATGCCACAGACAGGCACACAGATATACAGACTCCCACTGCATTGATTAAAAAAGCTTTTGTAACACGGTGTATTGATCTGACAAAAATTTTGAAGTAGATACATAGAAGTATGATCAATGTCATCATCATTACAGCCCTTCACAAGTCCACTGCTGAACATAGGCCTCCCCCAGGTAATGCCACATAGCACGGTCCTGAGCCACCTGCATCCATCGACTTCCTGCATGTCTTACCAGGTCGTCACTCCATCTAGTGGGGGGTCGCCCTACACTACGCCTACCGGTACGAGGCCGCCACTCGAGAACCTTTCTTCCCCATCGGTTATCGGTTCTTCGAGCTATATGGCCGGCCCATTGCCACTTCAGCTTACTAATCCGTTGGGCTATGTCGGTCACTCTGGTTTTATTGCGGATATCCTCATTTCTGAGTCTATCACGCAGTGAAACTCCGAGCATAGCCCTCTCCATAGCTCGCTGAGCGACCTTGAGCGTCCTCATAAGGCCAGCGGTGAAGGACCACGTCTCAGATCCGTAAGTCATCACTGGCAACACGCACTGGTTATACACTTTAGTTTTCAGAGATTGAGGTATACCTGACGAGAAGATGTGTCGTAATTTCCCGAACGCTGCCCAGCCGAGTTGAATCCGTCGATTGACCTCTCGGTCGAATTGGACTTACCTAGTCGGACTATTTGTCCCAGGTAAACGTACTCGTCAACAACTTCAAGCATAGTGCTCTCAACAACTACCGGCATAGGTGTGACATGGACATTAAACATGATCTTTGTTTTGTCCATGTTCATCCTAAGACCTATCCGTTGGGAGACACTATTGAGGTCATTGAGCATAGTGCTAAGGTCCTCCAGCAATTCTGCCATAAGGACTATATCGTCGGCAAATCGAAGGTGAGTGATGTACTCGCCATTGATGTTAATACCGTATCCTTTCCAGTCCAGTAGCTTGAAAACGTCTTCCAACGCAGCGGTGAAGAGTTTCGGGGATATAACATCACCCTGTCTTACACCTCTCTGCAGTTGGATAGGTTTCGAACTCTGGTTCTGTACTCGGATAGCCATTGTAGCCCTACTGTACAAACACTTCAGCACTTCAATATACCGACAGTCAACTAGGCACCGCTGAAGAGACTGTTGCACCGCCCAAATTTCGGCGGAATCAAAGGCTTTCTCATAGTCCACATACGCCAGGCAAAGTGGCAGATTGTACTCTTCGGACTTCTGTACAATTTGCCGAAGGGTATGTATGTGGTCTATGGTACTGAAGCCTTTTCGGAAACCAGCTTGTTCGGGAGGCTGGAAGTCGTCGAGTCTGCGTGCGAGACGATTCGTAATGACTCTCGAAAACAGCACGTAGACGCGGCTCAGAAGGGAAATCGGTCTGTAGTTCTTCAAGGGAGCGTTGTCGCCTTTCTTAAAGAACAAGACCACCGCGTTTCTGCTCCACGCCTCCGGAGTAGTGCCACCATGGAGGACGGAATTGAAGAGCTTCTGAAGGACTTCAAGTATCGGTATTCCACCCGCTTTCAGAAGCTCCGTTGTAATTCCATCCTCGCCCGGGGCCTTTCCGTTTTTAAGGTGTTGGAGAGCCATTCTAATCTCGCTCAGATTGACGTCCGGGATATCATCGGAATAGTGTCGGATAAGACTTGCTCTTGGATCGTTACTCACACTTGCGTGTGGCTCCAACGATGATGTGTACAGCTGCCCATAGAACCTCTCAATCTCACTCAGAATCTCAGGTGTCCCGGAAACGATGTTGCCACACTTAGTCTTCAGCCTTGATAGTTGGCTCTTTCTGACAGACAGATCTCTGGCAAAGACTTTGGAGCCCTGGTTCCGCTCGATCGCTTCTTTAATACGAGCAGTATTAAAGTTGCGTAAGTCTCGCCGCATGCATTGGGAGATCTGTCTGTTCAGTTGCCTGTATGCTGTCAAATCTGTTGACGATTGCAGCCTCATCTCCCGTCTAGCAGCCATGAGATTAAGAGTGTGATCGGAGAGTTTTTGTGTTCTTCTGCGGCGGGTCTTGCAGAACTTAGCTCCTACCGCATGGACAGTTTCCACGAGCTTGTCATTCATATCGTCTACTGCATTGCAATCCTCTAGGCACTGAAAGCGGTTTTGTAACTCGAGCTGAAAAGTTTCGGGATTCTGGATTAGAGCACGAGGGGGGACGGAGCGTTGACTTCATTAGACGAGACCTCCCCAACTTAGCACTTAGGTTCAGTGTGCCTCTAACCATTCGGTGATCGCTGCCAGTTTTCACCCTTGCGATCACTGAGACATCACTGAACAGTTGGCGTCTGGTCGTCATAATGAAGTCAATCTCATTTTTTGTGATCAATGTACTATTTGAGAAATTAGAGTTTTATTCTTCCATCCATACCATCCTATGAAAAGTACACTGCTGAACAGCCTCCATTGTGGAGGAGGTATTTGCAACAACAGCCATGTTGGAAAGGCGGGTTAGTAACTGCACTGTTTTTTTTTAATTTTGAGTTTTTACCAAGAAGATGCTGGCGCCCTTTTCCTGTTATTTAATTTTTGCCTGTCTTCTCTTACGACGACCACGGGATGATATGGGGTAGTGGAATCTCATACGCCGTCAATACGCAATCATTCTTTTCATTCATTTGCGGCCGTGGAAGGAAAAGGGAGATATTCCGCCGGACAAGGTGTTCTGCCCGTGGAGCGGCCAACGCTCCGTGTGACAGTTCGGAGCTATTCTACATATACTGTTTTTACTTCGGAACTTTGATAGCGCGATTTAGGCTTCGATGTGTTTCCCTAGTGGCGCGACGATAGCGCCGCCACACATTTATTCATTATAGACCTTCACATGTCTATGCTGGACATAGGCCTCCCCCAAAGAATACCATAAAGCACTGTTGGTAATTATTATTGATTTATTGTTAATTAAAAAATTACCTTCACACTCGGATTTTCTTCTGTATCGTGGGGACAGTTTACATACATACATTTTAAAAGAACACTCATTCAGTCCCTGAACAATAATTTGAAGGCGATGTAAATACTTGTCCCGTGCGGGATTTGCTGCTGCTACGCCACGAAGCCGTCGTTACGAGTCCACGTAGGTAAATTTTATAAAATAATCGGACACATTCACCGTGCATTCGACAATTTTAATTTAGTTTTGTTTAATGAAACTCAAGGGACAAAAGAATTCCCAGTGCATCGGGAGTTAAGTGGATCCTGCAGCCCATGGACCAATGCAGCCAACATTAACACTTTCACAGCGGAGCATTTTAAGGCGCCGCTTGATACGAATGCCGAGCGGTACTCGTGATTCGCTGTGAAAGGGTTAAACAAAGAAGGCTTTTTCATCTCTGAGGACTACAATGGAACGCCTCCTCTTCTAGACACAAAAAAGGGTTCTGCCGTTATAGTTGTGCCACTTATCAATTATCAAAGTTTATAATGTACATAAATTTTAACGTCCAAGAGAGGTAGTCAGAATGTAAGGACTTCTATTTGAATTCTTTCACATTCATGTATCCACGTACATGCTCGTTGCTCAAGGGTACTCCTACTTTGGCCCAGCTTTAGTAATCAGAGCATAGAATTTTGTGTGTATATTGCGAACTTTGAACTTTGTTACATTTTTCTGACTCGTTTTTATATTTTACGAAAGATAAAATTAACTTATTGATAATATCATCCGTTTAATACTTAACTGATAATACAATTTATTGACTGCCCGACGAAATAAGCCCGACTATAGATCAAGTGTTTCTCCAAAATCACTTATTGATTTCTTCTGTCAAGAAATTCTCAGTGACAGTAACAGATAAAAGGTTTTTTTTTTTATATAAGAGGGGGCAAACGAGCACGGTGGCTCACCTGATGGTAAGTGACTACAGCTGCCCATGAACAACCGCAACACCAGGGGGAAAAGCAGATGCATTGCCGACCTTTTAGAAAGGAGTAAGCTCTTTTCTTGAAGGTCCCTAAGTTGTATCGGTCCGGATAAGTCGCCGATGGTAAACAACAGAGAAGTAGTACGAGGAAGAAAACTCCTAGTAAACGCTCAGTGGTGGACCACCAAGCATCCAGATGGTGAGAATAGTATCGTGAATTTGACGCGATGTGCGTTCGTGAAATTTGGTGGCTGGAACTAATATGAACAATTCCTTATAACACTCCCCGTGGTAGATTCGATAGAAAACGCTAAGAAATGCAACCTACGCAGCCTCAGTAAATTGAGCCGATCATAAAGAACTTGGTCATCGACGAATCGAACCGCTCTGTACTGGATGCGGTCAAGTGGAAGGAGCTGACACTGGGGTGCTCCGGCCCAGAGATGACAACAGTATCCATGTGAGGCTGATCTCGCGCTTTGTAAAGTTGCAAGCGATGCGCCGGCATGAAATACTGTCTCGCTCTGCTAAGCACGCTAAGATTTTTATAGTCCAATTAGCCACGGAACAGCACATTATTCGATTCACTCCAAAGTTCATCGTCCGTTTTTCCGTCTCCCCTAGAAACAGATTTTAGTTAAATAACCTATAGCATGTAAGTAACGAAACAAATAGGTACTGAATACAATTTCATATTATGTTTATAATACCGAGTAAATTTTCGCTCTGAATATAAAATTTGAAATAATTTTACCTTATTGGCGTAAGGTCCATAAATTTGAAATGTTATACGTGCGTAAGACAGCACAGAACCATTTATAAAATATGAGTACTTAAACGCCGTAACGTCCAGAAATAGGTGGTAGAGGCACGACACCCTTTTAATTCGAGGGGTATGTAGGTGGTGTGTTTTCCCTCTGATCGTTACCGTGAAATGAAGTTTGGCATTATTTACATTTTTAAACGAGTTCAAAAAAGGTGTTGATGTTTCGTATGGTGAGTGTAGAGGACCGGGTACGCTTTTTACTGGAAACGAAGCATTCCATATCAGTCCTAAGGGGTGACAACGCATTTGCAATTGGATTCTTAGTCCGGAAAGGCTGTAGATGTCTACGGGCCACAGCATCCCCTTACCATCAGGTGGATTTAGTAGTCATATTTCACCTTTATTCTATAAAAGAAATCATGTTTTGTATGTTCTTTTGTCAACCTGCAATAAAAAGGAGAAAAAAAGAAAATACTCCTAAAAATTGACATTTAAGAAAAAAATCCTAAGGTTATTGTGCTGAAATATGGCAACTTAAACTTGTCAGAAATATTCAACAAGTCAAGAGGGAGATTAATGAATAGAAAATGAGTTGCACAAATTAAAAGCAAATAATACCCGCCGCAAAAGTCTCCTCCGCCAGCTGTTCACCCTTTCCACCCTCTTGAAGAAATTAAATTTCGCAAATATTTATTTATCAACAGATTCATTACACTTTTTTAAAGTTTTTAAGAGATTTTTATAAAACATATTAAACTTCCGCATTTCGTAATAGAATCCATAAGCAATAGGCGATAGGGAGAAACTAAAACAGGAAATGGGTAGCATCTTCCGGAAATTACTACTTTTCACTGTGTAACAGCATTAATTAATATTATAATTATATTATTTCATCATCATATTTGATTATAAATTGTTCATTAATAGGTAAAAGTAGCTCGAACACGATGCACGCCGTAATAACCTATAGTTAGCACAACATTTAGTTCGTAATCCTAGAATAGAAATATTGTAACATAACAATTAATGTATGTCTTGTTGGTCATCCTTAATAAAATAAATAAACAACCCAATGGCAGCTGTGGCAAACATCCCCTTCAGTAGGTAATGTATGGGGGAGAGAAATTTAGCCCACTCCGAGATTTAACAAAAAAAAAAAACAAGAGAATATATGATTGTTGCTACTTGTTGAATATTAACAATGCTATAAACATTACTAATATTCCCCTTAACCACTCGTGGTAAGCTTAAATTGCTTGTTTAATTTAAGTAGATTGGGAATGAAAATGCAGATGTGTTGTCACCCCTGAGGACTAAGATGTAATGTCTCGTTTCCACGCTGTGAGAGCGTGGTCCTTCCCCGGTTGAGCCGACCAATTCGTGCTACAACCATAATATAGCTGCAGAATGGCTCTATCGCATATGAATTTCCCATTAAAATATTACTTAATATATAACTCGTAGGGATTCGAAAAACAGCTAAGTCAATTTACTTGAATTCATTTTTTATTAATTTCATTCAGTTCAAATTTTCACAGTTATGACGTACGTACGATACACAGCAGCATAATTCTATTGCACACTAGTGTTCTGTGCGAGCGTGCACATTCCCCGGTCGGGACAACTTACGCTGTACTGCAGCATGGCTATCAAAGTCTAAGGTATGTTTCTACTAGGTTAAAGCACCATTACAAGTCATCACTATATTTTTTTTATATGTGAGGAATGACACTGCATACGGTTTTTTTGAAATAAATTCTCAACTAATATCGATGCATGAGACCTCCGCGACGGATTACACATCATTGAGCTATTTGATCATCCCTCGTTTTTGTTTTTAATTTCCATATCTTTGAACATATTTCCAATTCTCCGTACCGAAGCGATTCGCTTCATTTAAAAGTCCCATTTAATTTAGACTGGAATACCTTCCAATTTATTGTTTGCCTACAGAACAAATCTAACATGGATCGTGTAGCGACGATATAAGAAATAGAAATAGTAATTATTTATTCATTCACGTGTTATTATTTTTTTACGTGGTAGAGCCTTGCTGCAGTTATATTAGTAGTACAGTTGTAGCAATGGGTCGGCTCGACCGGGGAGGGACCACGCTCTCACAGAATACCAGCGTCAAATAGTAGCTTAATGCTGCTGTGTTTCGTATGGTGAGTGTAGAGAACTGGAGACCCCTTTATACTGGAAACAAGGCATTCCACCTTAGTCCTCACGGGTGACAGCGTATCTGCATTTTGATTCGTAATCGAGGATAGATGTAGATGTCTATGGGCCACAGCAACCACTTACCATCAGGTGGACTGTGTGCTCGTTTGTCACCCTATCCCATAAAAAATTAATAAAGATTATTAATAATACTTATTGATAGCGATTTATATATTTAACTTACCGCAGATTTGAAAAATACTTATTGACAGCTTACAATCTTATAATATTATGTTACACAATTAACTACACAAAACAAATTAGAAATAGCTTGGTATCGATCACTTAATTCCTAGGGGATATTATCATCCATATAGAGTATCCACTACCTTTTCATCTTTTAGGTGTCACAAGCGACAGATGGAAATATAGCAGGAGATGTGTAGCAGCGTATATCAAATAACAAATAAATATCAAAAACCGCGGTTGTCAACCCTCTTGCCAAGCGTGCCAACTGTGGCAAATATCCCTTTAATAAGACAATCTATATGGAAGGACTATTTTCAGAAGTGAACTTTCGATAGGCTGTGACGGAAATGTTATAGTCTGTACACGGTCGTGTTAATCTACGATCTGTGCCCGCATCATTGCTTTGCCAAGTTTATTTGAGTATACAATATAGCGGTTAGCTTTTTTAACGATAGTAACAATAGGGTATAATATGTGAACACAGTAGAAGCCAATGGTATACATATTTACAAGTAACAAAATTATTATTTCCGTCCTAAATTATAAAGTTCATCTATTAATAGATGCTTCTAACAATATTGACTGCTCGTTGGTATAGTGATCGTAAACTTGATTGCTGGTCGTGATGTCCCGCGTAAGAATCCCGGGTCAGGCCAAAGTCAGGTATTAAGTTTTTCATTCAGAAAGTTGACGGCGTTTAATCCCCGTGCTTCGGAAAGCACGTCCCATCGTACTTTAAGAGTGACGGCATAGAGAATGCACCTGTGCTTGCGCATACACTTATTTGACGTTCGGTACGGAGGATATTATTAATTAAAACTTTGATGTTCAGTCACTATTCACATGCCCACCCATTAAAGACTGCATCAAAATTATAACTAGGAAGCTAGAAGATAGCAACATGCCTGCAGAATATGCAGTTGTACTCAAACACTGCCTCATATCTGGCGATCTATTGTGGAAGTAAGAGTTCTACAAGCAAGTAGATGATGTGGCAATGGGCTCACCTGTATCTCCCATATTCGCCAACATATTCATAGAGAACTTTGAGGAGAAAGCCCTTCTTACTGCTCCTGTAAATCCAAGATTCTACAAGTGGTACGTAGACGACACTTTCACAATTTGACCATCTGACAAAGTAACTGGATTTTTAGAACACATTGACTCCATAAACTCGAAACTAAAATTCACAATGGAAATAGCTGCAAATAATTATTGAGCTTTCCTAGATGTTTTATTAATTCAAAATCTTCATAACACTATTGGTCACACTGTGTATAGGAAAAATACCAACCGACATTTAAACGGTGAATCTCACAAATCTTTATTTCAGAGAGCACTAGGGATCTGTGACAGAAGACAACTGGCCGCCGAGCTTCAGCACGTCAAGCAAGTATTGCAAGACAACAAGCTTCGGGTCGCGGCCACAGTTGAGTGTGTGCCTGCTGTACTACCGTATGTCAGAGGAGTCACCGACAATGTTGGCTAAATCTTGAAGCGAGCTTGCATTAAAACATACTATAAGCCGCCGAAAAAGATTAGTAAATTTTTACCATCCATCGAGTATAATATTCGTTTTTTTTTAATATTGCAGGTGTGTACAAGCTAGATTGTGAATATGGCCTCTCTTACATAGGTCATACAAAAAGATCTACAAAAACTCGTGTGAAAGAATATATAGTTGACGTGAAGCACCGGCGCGCAGTGAAGTCTTCGATTTGATAAACCACAAATCCTCACAAAAGAACACTGATTCCTACCAAGGATGATACGCGAGGCTGTTGAAATTAAGGCTAGAAAACCAGGGTATTAGAGGTGTGCCACTGCAATGGTTTAGATCCTACTTAAGTAACAGGACACAGATAGTCAGGATCAAGGAACATTTAAGCAACAGCGCTGTTTGCCATTTCGGTGTGCCTCAAGGCAGTACGCTAGGCCCGATTCTTTTTCTCGCTTATATAAATGATCTATGTAAGTTGCAGTCAAAGGACGTTGACATCGTGATGTTTTCAGATGACAGAGTACTTTTGTTTCACGGCACATCGTGGAGTAATGTTAGGAGTCTCGCTGAAAAAGGCATAAAAACTGTAACGTCTTGGCTAGAAGACAGCCTCCTCACTTTGAATACTGCAAAAACAAAGTATGTTTGTTTTGGTATATTAACCCGTTCTCGACCAGGCAGTAATTTCCAAATTCAAATCCATACTCACCCATGTAACCGGCTACTGCGTGTACCTACCACGTGTAATTGTGAATATTTGTCACGTGTGACAAGCATAAAGTATTTGGGAGTTATTCTTGATGAAGGGCTTAGCTGGGTCCCAAAAGTAACTGCTCTAGCGAGTAAAACAAGGAGGCTAATTTATATATTTAAAAATTTGCGTGATGTGGCTAGTTATGATGTTCTTTTGTTAACATACAAGTCCCTGTGTGAGAGCATTATTTCATATTGTATTTGCGTCTGGAGGTGCGCAGCAAAGACACACCTCATACTACTAGAGCGTGCGCAACGCGCCGTCCTAAAAGTTATGATGCGGTTGCCTTTTAAATACCCCACACATGACCTGTACAAGCAGTGCGATATGTTATCAGTACGAAAATTATTTGTATACCAATATCTTCGTAGATATCATGCCATTCTGTGCCTTGTCCTCCTATAAGTAATAAACGAGTAACAAGATTACCTGTACCTAGAGCCCAGACCATGTTTGCTAGAAGAAGCTACAATTTTTGAGCACCAATGCTTTATAATAAATTATTCAACAAAGTTAAAACTATTAATAACAGAAATGTTAAAACTATTATTAACCTTAATAATCATGAATTCAATAATATATTAAAACAAACTCTTAACGACTTGAATTATAATGCAATTGAAGAATTGTTCATAAAGATCACTTAATCGCTCGTGTGTGAACACACACACACATACACACACACACACACACACACACACACACACACACACACACACTCGCACACACACACACACAAGCGCGCGCGCACACGCGCAATTTGGCCTTACATTAGAATTAGTACCATATTATCACTTTTTTAACTATCATTTTATTTTTTTAACTAACAAATTTCTTTATAATATTAATAAACTTACATTATAATACTAAGACAATAGATGGGGAAGTCTGAGGCCTGTAGCACAGTTTATCTAACATAGGCTTCAGAGCTCAAAAATAATTGTAACAATAATGTAATGTATGTTAATAAATTTCATTTCATTTCATTTCAATTAAAAACACCCTAATTTTAATAGAGAAGGTGGATGGGTGCTGCTATCTGCTTAGGATCCTATAATTAACAAAACCCCACCATATCACTGCAAGACTTCAAGATATTGTAAGCTCATTCTGCGTAGATCGGACCAACAATTAATAATAATATATATTTTTATTAAATATATAGTTTTAAATTGTAGCGTTAACGTAAATTTAAGAAATCATAATAAAAACTACATAACTTACTTCAAGTAAAAGTTTTATCGAGTGAACTTAAAGTAAGGTGTACATTTTAGACTCTTATTTCCTTAATTTCAAACGCTTTTTTTTAAAGTAAAAAAGGCTTACTTTTTTAAAGAAATGAAAAATTTCTATGACATAGCTATTTTTAATTTCTGCGTTAATTTAACACATCTTATTTTTTCCTTTCGATTAAAAGTCACCCGGTATATTTCCAAAACAGGTGGGAAACCAGGCAAAGACACTAAATATTAGATTAGCGTCTACGAAGACCCATACATATCGCTCTCTCTACATTTCTTTATCGCTTATGTACTTTGGTTAGCAGATTACGTAGTACAGGATGGGAAGAGAGACATAGTAATTTTGTAGGAAAAATATTAAGTTAAAAAAATTCAAAACCCCTGCGAAAATGAGCTGATAATCGTTGAACAACTGGACAGATTTTGTTGAAAGATAGCTAATAGTACTCTCGTAATTGAGACACCTTTTAAGACACCTTTCAAACGGAAAACACTTCATCAAAATCGGTCCATACGTTGAGGAGCTATGACGCCACTAACAGACACACAGATATACAGATTCACACTACATGTTTGTCCCCTCAACATCCCTCTTTTTTTCCGTCGGGGTTAAAAAAAGCTATTTGCTCATGGTGTCTTGATTTGACAAAAACTAAGAAATAGATAGATAGAAGTACAATCAATATATTATTTGTAGAAATTAGAGTTTTATACATCATACCAGCCTATCAAAAGTCCACCGCTGAAAGTTCTACCTTATAGAGGGGGTATTTGTAACAACAGCTACGCTGCACAGGCGGGCTGGTAACCACAGTTTTAATTTTATTTTGAGTTGTCATCGGGAAGACGCTCCTGCCCGTCTCCTGTTTTTGTTTCTCTCCGTCGCCTCTAACGACACCACGGCACGATACGACACGGCAGTGGATATTCTTATTTACATACATATAAAGAGCTGGTATACAACGAAGGTGAGTTTTACACGACATTCGTGGACTGACATAATAATTTCAACCTAATTTCTAAATGTCAAAACCAGATGTGCCCTAAATCATAACCCTATTTCGAAGTCGGGATCCCTATTAACTTATCTATTCGTATATCAAAGCTGTATAGCTTCTACAATATCATTCTATAAGATAGCAATTCCTTTAAGCTCTATACTTGCAGGAGTAAAAATCAATTGAAGATAAGTTACTCATAAGTACTAACGTTGCGTCTGTTTGCAATTCGCCCATTGTTGCCCATGTTGCCCATGGTTATCAAAATAATCATATGTGCATGCTCACTTAATATACCTGTTTTAATGGGAACATACAGACATGATGTTTTTCATATTATATATATATATATATATATATATATATATATATATATATATATATATATATATATATATATATATATATATATATATATATATATAGGGTGACAAATGAGCACAGAGTCGACTTCATGTTAAGTGGATGCTGTGGCTCTTAGACATCTACAGTTAACCTCGATTAAGAATCAAAATACAAATTCGTTGTTACTCCTAATGACTTAGATGGAATGCATCGTTTCCAATAAAAGCGGTCTCCGTTTCTCTACACTTACCATGCGAAACACAGCAGCATAAAGTTGATATTTTGTGCTGGTGTTCTGTGAGAGCGTGGTCCTGGTAAAGCCGACCCTATTGCTACAACCATAATACGAGTAAAGCGACAGCGTGGCTATACCGCGTATAAAACCAACTTTGAATGATATTTCATCCAACATCTTTTTTAGAATAAAACGTTTTTCGATATTCAAGTATTAACATAACAAGGATAGGGCTCTGTGGATTCAAATTCCCATACGGGACAACGTAATTTTTTTCGGGTCATCATGTATTATGTAGTATCAAACTTTAGGAAACAAATTTAGATGCCGTGGTTATTATAGCTCCGTCTATTAAAGTTACATTTCAACCCTGACTCGACACAACGCTGGAAGGTTGCCAATTTGTCTACGAATTGAACGTTTTACGTTATGGCTACTTAATCCTAAGACACAAATCATTGTGTGGATTCCCTTGCCAAACTCTTAAAAGTTTCACAAAGCTGTAAAACACAGAAAACATGAAGAGAGGCTAATCCTATATTCCTCTTAGATCCAGAACTAAAACCTGTATAATAATCAAATATGTTAATACGCTGAGTAGTTACAGTTATATAATTAATTATTTTAAGTGAGCTTTTGGGATTGTGCTTGAGATCTAAGTAGAGACAGACGCGGGCGCACGGCCTATGCCACACCCGCTTCCCCGCAGCTCCTTCTACCCGCCGTCGTCTTCTTTGTGTGTGAACACCATCAATAAACTGATCAAAAATTTTTAAACATCTTTGATGTTTGAACTTGAAACAAGACATCATGGATTTTTTTAATGTCTGAGGGTGTCATTTTGCCCATAGGACTTCATACTTTTAGTTTTAAGGTTACATTTCTTATCCGACGCTTAACGCTGCTGTGTTTCGTATGGTGAGTGTAGAGAACCAGAGATCCTTTTCACTGAAAACAGGACATTCCATCTTAGTCCTCACGGGTGATATCGCATCTGCATTTTGATTCGTAATCGAAGAGCCGCAGCAACCACTTACCATCAGATGGACTGTGTGCTCGTTTGTCACCCTTATCCTATAAAAAAAATGTTCGCCATTGGTGAAGTTATTTATTCAGATGGTAGTAACGCATCTGCATTTTGATTCTTAATTGAGAGTAGATTGAGATGCCTATGAATCACAACATCCACTCACCGTAAAGTGGATTCGTGCCGTTTGTCACCCTAATTCTGTTAAAAAAAATTTCCACCACCCTTGATGTTTATAGCCTTAATGCGTAAAAATTCCATTTGTTAAGGTGGAAAACAGGGGATGCAATTTTTAATAGTTTGAATTATTAAATTGAAGTGACAAACTAACTTACTTTTCACCTGATGGCAAGTGGTTTACTGATAACAGGAAGAGGGCTACAGATGTGTCGTCACCTCTGAGGACTAAGATGAGGCGCCTCACAACCTGTGGTTACACTGGCTCTGTGTACCCTGCAGACCTGAACGCAGCACGCACAGTTATTTGCTAGCAGAAATAAATTTATACACCTGTTATGTAACTGATAAGAAGACATTTAAGTTGATAGCTTAGATTTTTTTATAACATTAGGTGACAAACGAGCGCACAGTCCACCTGATGGTAAGTAAATGCATCCACATACATACATACCTACATCCACATTTATCTTCAATTAAGAATCAAAATACAAATGCTTTGTCACACATTAGGACTAAGATGGAATGCTTCGATTCCAGTAAAAAAGGGTCTCCGAATCTCACCATAGGTACGAAACACAGCAGTATTAGGCTGCTATTTGACGCTGGAGTTCTGTGAGCCCGTACACTCACCATACGAATTACAGCAGTATTAAGCTGGAATTTTACGCTGGTATTCTGTGAGAGCGTGGTCCTTCCCCGGTTGAGCCAACCCATTCGTGCTGCAAATATAGCATAGCTGCAGCGTGGCTCTACCACGTGAAATGATAAAAATTTATGATTGCGTTTGTCTCGAGACGCACTGCGAGGGTGCTGGAGGTAGAAAGGACTAGACGAGGATACCGGATCGTGCTTTAATAAAGCAAAGCGGAGATTTATTTTATTTTATTTATTTAATGACATTTACAGATTATATAATTTTATAAATTTAAAATTACATAATTTTATAACATCGCCAAACTGTAAAGATAGTTTTTTGGCGAATAAATGCACAATTATATCCTAATTGCATAATGAAATTAGTACTGAACCCACATAATGTAACAAAAAAATAGAAATTTTAAACATAAACACTATTTTTCCACACTCTATCAATTCCAAATATAACACCCCACCCACATAACATTGCAAGAAAATAAAAAATAAAAATTGTAAATATAATCCGGATATTTTATTCAAATATTACAAGCAAATAACAGTTTTCTAACTGGTCATACATCTAGACTTTTATCCAAAAAATAATTCCCAAGTTTCTTTTTAATAGTTAATTTGCAATTAGGTCTACCTTACCTTAGCCAATCAATTACATTAAAAAGCTTTGGTATTAAATATTTTGTACATCTTTTACCATAGTAGTCTTTAACATAAGTCTGAAATAATTTTCTATATTTATTATCAATTTTTTCGTTATAATGGTTTTTATTAATGTTTTCAAAACTAATAGTATGTTAACTTTGTGTTCTACCGGTAAAATTTTACAAATCGAGAATAACTTATTATAACCTTTCATACATTTTTCTTTAACATTTTCGTTTAAAAAAAAAAAGATTCCCGATTGCATTGCGTTCCGAACGGAGATCGCGGGACTCCTCATATACGTTGAGTGTGACCACCGTCGGGTTTAGCCGGTCGGAGATCGGCATAATTCGTTGCACCCGCAGTGAAAGGTATCCATGACGATTTTACCACGATAAAAAAAGATATATGCTTATGTGATATTTCTAAGTAAACTCAAAAGGTCATTAATAAATCTTTTGATAAATATTTAAAACCGACTTTAAATAACTAAAAAGAATAAAACAATTTCTTTCACTTAATGGCTTTTGAAGCCGGAAGCTTTAATTCTTCTATACAGGACAGGCAGGCAGGTATACAGGGCTATGTCAAAGAAGCTTTAAAACTCACTCAGAAGTGAGAAGGGGACTGTGCCCAGCAGTTGGTCGTATATAGGCTGTAATTTTACAGACCTGGAACCGACTTCAAAAGCTATTATTTAAAATAATTTTATTCTCTTCAGTTATTTAACGACAAGTGAGCAAATAGTCCACCCGATAGTGAGTGGATGCTTTCTATCCTCGTCTAAGAACCAAAAAGCAGACGCGTTATTACCCCTAAGGACTAAAATGGAATGCCTCGTTACCAGTAAAAACAGTCTTAGTTCTCTACACTCACCATACAAAATTATTATTTTCCTTTGTCAACTCTTAAGACACTCACGGGATGATTTAGGGGGTATTGTATCGCCTTAGATATTGAGTGTTATAATTCTAATATGCCTAAATAAATTGTATCCATTTTTTTAAATGTTAATTTTAATATTAAAAAACAAAAACGTATTCAAATGAAACTGCAATAACATACAATTTACAAGCACACGCTCCACAGAGGGAGAATGAAATGTTCCAATTCAATACATACTTGTGTGGTGAGATGAAGACATTTTGTTACAAGTTTCCGAGTCATTTCTAAGATGGTTCATAAAAATACTGAATATAATTATTACTGAATATAATAATTGATTTATCTAATTTTATTACATACATATCATACCTATAGGCTAACTTAACAAGTAAAAATAAAATAAAAAGTTAACGTACATTTAAAGTAGAAAAACGAATAAAAAAATTATATAATTTTTAATATAATAATATATAATATAATTTTTTTAATGTTATCGTAGTTTTGTTAGAAATAAAAAACGTAAAAAAGTAAGTCGTTCTGTATATGTAATATTGAATATTTTTTTATTTCTTAAACATCCTGGTTTCTCATGACAGTTTCATTTACCGCTGAGATTGTGATAAATCACCGCTTAGAGTCTCTGCCGAAAAAGGTGACCTTCATAAACCAATGTAAATAATTTCGCACAGAAGCCGGTGAAATAGCAGTTTGATGATGCGTAGTATATGATGAGGAATAGAGACCATTTTTATTGATAACATGGCGTTCCATTTCAGTCCTCAGGGGTAACAGCGCTTTTGTATTTTAGTAGTTTTATTCGATTCATATACGTGGGGTCACTTAAGGCTTCCGTCTAGCTTTTCTGTTTTACATTCCCAGCTATTTAGAAGGGGCGCTCTCCCCCGTGCATAAATACGTTCGAGATCGCAGGTGAAGGCGCTCTACATCATTAAATATATAGCTTATTAATTTTTTTTCCAAAAATATTCATTTTACTTTTGTCATGATAGTATAATTGTTTACTTTTTATATTTCATAAATGTCGTTTTTAGTAATGTTTATACGGGTTGTATGTTTAAAAAGGGTATATACAACCGAAGGAAAATAAAAACTGCCTCTTCATACAAATTTGAGAGAATTTGAGAGAGAATCATGGGGGGGGAGAATTTTCACGCATTTCTTGTTAATAAATGGAATATAGGTAAAAAGTACGAAAATATATATTTTTAAGCTATTGCATAGCTTCTATCGCGGGCCTTGAGCGCGGGGATCGAATCCAGAAATTCCGTAACGAAAAAAAACCTCACGCTCCCCACTCCGACGGGCACGGAGGTGTGGCGTTGAAAGCCGTGCATCGTCTAACGTCGTTTTAGTTCGGCAGACTTCGGACTCGGCAGACTTCGGCACGGTGTTTGTGTGCTTGTACACTAGCTGCTAACTCAATGACAAAAATTCCTGAATAACCTACATGTATTGTAAGATATTAAAAATATTTTAAACAATATTAACTTCTCATTTATTCAATAGGAGAAAAAAAATTGTTTTCTTATCGGCATTGAAGTAATATGTACTTACGTACTAGAACAGCTATCTCAAAAAAAATGTGTGCTACTCCGTGTTCGCGCGATTGGTTTTTTTATCATAGAATAAACATAGGTAGAATGACCCGTAGGTAATAGTAGATTATATTGTTAAATATGTAAATTATATCGAGAACAATATTTAAATTTTGTCATTTATTTTGTATATTATATTTGCTTATTTAATATAATATTACAAAATATTGTATCACAATTACATTTTAATGATATTTTATCTGAATATTTTAAAAGGAATCTTTGTCAAATATAAAAAAAGATACTAAATGTATGTTTAACAAAACTTGTTAACATAACATTTAAATTACAAATATATTTATTTAAATTAAAATAAGAGTCGTTCATAAATGCTGGGCACGCGAGAGTTAAAAATGCACGAATTTATTCCACTTTGACTTTGATGTGGAAACCTAAAAATAAAATAAAAGAATAATAAGCAGATTTAAACATAAAAATTTTTGCCAAATTATAATAACTTATATAATATATTTCTATAAAAAATGTGTATAATAATATATTCGTCCTATACTTAAGTACCCACAGAAATGTCACGTCTGAACATATTAAATTCATAATCTATATATCATGACACGAGATGGCGTCTTAGGAATTATTTGTTTTATTATTAATCTATAATACTTTTTATTGATTAAGTATCTTATTAACTGACGAAAAGTAATTCCTTGGTTTTTACTGGCATTTGTTGAAATATTTGTGCAATATCTAAGTACACATGACGGCATATTTTTATCAAGAGATTTTTTTTTAAATCAACACAACACGTATAAACTCTACAGCGCCTAGCGAGTGACTTGTTACAGTGCGGTGTATGCACTGCAGTTGAGTGGAACATAGTAGCTGAATGCAGTGTTGCCTCTAGTACGTAGTACGTAATAGCTCAATGCTTATCGGTCACCACGCTCAAAAAGTGTAACTTGATTTAATATCAAAGACTTAACTGCATAAATAAAATAAATAAATAATTATAATTGCATAAGTTGATAAAAAATGCCATGCAATAGCTTTACCGCGGCAGTCACCGAGTGCCACACGTATTTTTTTTAATTTTATTTTTTTTTAATTCACTTGAAAATAGTTCTATTTTTTTGTGGTTTTAAGTAAAACTTTGCTACATTTATACTTCTAATAGAAAAAAATAGATATTTGCAGTAAAAAATCATGAAATTACAACTTTTTAAGTCCTTCAAATAAAAAAATTAAAGCGTTTATAAAAAAAGTGACCACATAGATTATTGTAGACAATATTTAAATAAATGTGATCTGAATACTTTTCTTGATATTGTTATAGTTTGTACAAAGCAGAGGCTTTAATAAGACCTTTTACGCATGTAACCTAAACATAGAAATGTTTAACGCCTAATGGAGCTATTAATTTAAACACCAAAATAAAATTAAAAAACAGTAAAAAAAACTTATCAAATCCTACACTTTAAATAAATGCAAAATATGTTTCCATTTTTCTTTTTTTAAATACTCTAAAAATATTTGTTTTGTTGTGAATTTTGCGAGAACACTAAATTTTACAAGACTGGGGCCTTAATTAAATAAACCGGAGACCCTTTTTTACTGGAAACGAGGCATTCCATCTCAGTACTCACAGGTGAAATCATTTTCATTTTAATTCCTATTCGATGATAGAGGTAGATGTGGACTACGTGCTCCTTTACCAGACTTATTTTGAATAGATAATGAATGAATAAATTTATTTGCTTTGAACAACAGAGTTATTGCATATAGTTGGACATATTTTTTAATAAAGCAAACAAAAGAGTATTAATTTAAAAAAATATAATGTTCTTATATTTACACGAACACAGCACATTGAAAAAAATACCTTTACGGATTTTATAACGTTTAATTTCATTTTATTTCATTTCAATAGAGAGGGAGGCTGGGTACTATCAAATGCTTGGGATCCTGTAATTATTAAAATTAAAACTAAATCAAGTATATCACTGTAAAAGTGACACAGTAAGCTTATTCTGCGTAAATCGGACCAATATTAATAAATAAAAGCTTAAAGTACTCCGGGTTAACTTGAACATCGGGACGTCAATTAGCTCATGATCACTGAGACTATAAAGCATTCGAAACGCCGGGAATTAAAATTAAGTAAATTAGACACGACAAAATCCGTAAAAGTATTCAATAAAAATTTTGTTATATTCCATTACCAATATATATATATATATATATAAAATTATATTAACGTTATAATCACAACGTTATTAATAAATTTACTTTTAATTAGGCTCCTAAAATTCTTTAATTCTGTAAAACATGTATACAAGTACAAGCCAAAAAATGGAGTGTTTATAAACTCATTACTATTAAAAAATGGTCACCAGTTATCCTCACTTACTATATGTTACACAGCATACTACTACACGCTGGTGTTCTGTGTAAGAGCTCCTTCTCAGTCGAGCTACACTACTCGTGCTGTAGCCATTGTACTTTGCCGCAAGAGGGGGCAAACGAGCATGCGGCTCACCTAATGTTTAAAGACTATCACCCTCCATGAACAACTATAACATCAGGGGAATTGCATGTGCGTTTTTTGCTAGACTCTACTACATCTCTCTACGATAACGGATAACGGTAGAGAAATAAGCATGAAACTCAAGATCATGAATATTAAATTAGGAAGTGCATACGTCAGTAAAGAGGACGTTTATAAAACATGAGTATTTTAGGAGCTTTATGTCAGGAAGCAGGCACGAGAAGTTACTCCAAGCGCCATTACGCAGTCATAAATTCAAATTTCGAATCAATGAATATGTTCAACTTAAGTATTGTATATTTATGACGGTATAGATTTTGTATTAAGTCCTTTAATTTCTGAGTCTGAGAATAATTTAAAGAAATTTTAATACGTCTAAAAATTTAAGTATTTTTTAATTTATTATATTTATTAGAATAAGAGTAACAAACAAGCAGACATTCCATTTAATGGTACGTAACTATTATGGCTCAAGATACCTTTGTTTGTCCTGGATTAGGAACTAGAATATAGGTGCGTTGTCACCCCTGAGGTCAATTATAGAGTGCCTCGTTATCAGTAAACAGTATCTTTGGTTATCTTAACTTTTTTATGTTGGTATTGTGCGAGAGCGTGATACTTCTCCGGTCGAGGCGAGCCATTCGTACTGCAACTATAGTGCAGCTGCAGCATGACTCTACCATGTTTACAACAGCCACACCTTTGATAGCGAATTTGTACCAAATTTATTTTAACTCCATAAATGAAGATAAGTCCGTTTAAGATTCAAGTACAAGACATAAACGTGTTTGACTGATGAAACTTTATGACCGTCAGAGATAAGTGTTTCGACTGGCGCATCCTGTCGAACTAGAGTTATTTGTTGTCAATATTTAATTCATAATGTTGAGAATTAAAATTGATCATGTAGTGGCTGTGTAAGTATATATTTTATAGAATATCCATTACGCATATCCACAAGTCCATTGCAGGACACAAGCCTGCCAAAAGATTGTCTCACAGGAGCTGTATGAACATATGCTATAGTTGCCACCCTTGGCAGGCAGGTTGGCAAACTTAGTTTTTTATTTTTAAGTTGTTAGTAGGAAAACACGGTGGCCTATCTCCAAGCTTAAACCTTTTATATTCATTCTATCTCCTCTTACGTTACCCAAATTCTTAGATTAAAAGGATGTCAAGGATTTCAATTTCACACCTTATAAGGATATTCACTTTGTAGTGACGTCGTTATATCCACTCCCCCATATCATTCCGAGTTGCCGGAGAGACATTGAAGCAGCAGGTGGGCAGCAGCATCTTCATATCATTGCATGTATGTCGTGAGAGTTGCCGGAGGGACATTGAAGCAGCAGATGGGCAGCAGCATCTTCATATCATTGCATGTGTGTCGTGAGAGTTGCCGGAGGGACATTGAAGCAGCAGGTGGGCAGCAGCATCTTCATATCATTGCATGTGTGTCGTGAGAGTTGCCGGAGGGACATTGAAGCAGCAGGTGGGCAGCAGGATCTTCATATCATTGCATGTGTGTCGTGAGAGTTGCCGGAGGGACATTGAAGCAGCAGGTGGGCAGCAGCATCTTCATATCATTGCGTGTGTGTCGTGAGAGTTGCCGGAGGGACATTGAAGCAGCAGGTGGGCAGCAGCATCTTCATATCATTGCATGTGTGTCGTGAGAGTTGCCGGAGGGACATTGAAGCAGCAGGTGGGCAGCAGCATCTTCATATCATTGCATGTGTGTCGTGAGAGTTGCCGGAGGGACATTGAAGCAGCAGGTGGGCAGCAGCATCTTCATATCATTGCGTGTGTGTCGTGAGAGTTGCCGGAGGGACATTGAAGCAGCAGGTGGGCAGCAGCATCTTCATATCATTGCATGTGTGTCGTGAGAGGTGCCGGAGGGACATTGAAGCAGCAGGTGGGCAGCAGCATCTTCATATCATTGCATGTGTGTCGTGAGAGTTGCCGGAGGGACATTGAAGCAGCAGGTGGGCAGCAGGATCTTCATATCATTGCATGTGTGTCGTGAGAGTTGCCGGAGGGACATTGAAGCAGCAGGTGGGCAGCAGGATCTTCATATCATTGCGTGTGTGTCGTGAGAGTTGCCGGAGGGACATTGAAGCAGCAGGTGGGCAGCAGGATCTTCATATCACTGCATGTGTGTCGTGAGAGTTGCCGGAGGGACATTGAAGCAGCAGGTGGGCAGCAGCATCTTCATATCATTGCGTGTGTGTCGTGAGAGTTGCCGGAGGGACATTGAAGCAGCAGGTGGGCAGCAGCATCTTCATATCATTGCGTGTGTGTCGTGAGAGTTGCCGGAGGGACATTGAAGCAGCAGGTGGGCAGCAGCATCTTCATATCATTGCATGTGTGTCGTGAGAGGTGCCGGAGGGACATTGAAGCAGCAGGTGGGCAGCAGCATCTTCATATCATTGCATGTGTGTCGTGAGAGTTGCCGGAGGGACATTGAAGCAGCAGGTGGGCAGCAGCATCTTCATATCATTGCATGTGTGTCGTGAGAGTTGCCGGAGGGACATTGAAGCAGCAGGTGGGCAGCAGGATCTTCATATCATTGCGTGTGTGTCGTGAGAGTTGCCGGAGGGACATTGAAGCAGCAGGTGGGCAGCAGGATCTTCATATCATTGCATGTGTGTCGTGAGAGTTGCCGGAGGGACATTGAAGCAGCAGGTGGGCAGCAGGATCTTCATATCATTGCATGTGTGTCGTGAGAGTTTCCGGACGGACATTGAAGCAGCAGGTGGGCAGCAGCATCTTCATATCATTGCGTGTGTGTCGTGAGAGTTGCCGGAGGGACATTGAAGCAGCAGGTGGGCAGCAGCATCTTCATATCATTGCGTGTGTGTCGTGAGAGTTGCCGGAGGGACATTGAAGCAGCAGGTGGGCAGCAGCATCTTCATATCATTGCGTGTGTGTCGTGAGAGTTGCCGGAGGGACATTGAAGCAGCAGGTGGGCAGCAGCATCTTCATATCATTGCGTGTGTGTCGTGAGAGTTGCCGGAGGGACATTGAAGCAGCAGGTGGGCAGCAGGATCTTCATATCATTGCATGTGTGTCGTGAGAGTTGCCGGAGGGACATTGAAGCAGCAGGTGGGCAGCAGCATCTTCATATCATTGCGTGTGTGTCGTGAGAGTTGCCGGAGGGACATTGAAGCAGCAGGTGGGCAGCAGCATCTTCATATCATTGCATGTGTGTCGTGAGAGTTGCCGGAGGGACATTGAAGCAGCAGGTGGGCAGCAGCATCTTCATATCATTGCGTGTGTGTCGTGAGAGTTGCCGGAGGGACATTGAAGCAGCAGGTGGGCAGCAGCATCTTCATATCATTGCGTGTGTGTCGTGAGAGTTGCCGAAGGGACATTGAAGCAGCAGGTGGGCAGCAGCATCTTCCTTACAACTGAACATAATAAAGAACTGCGGCTGAGACACCCCCCTATGAGTGATCAATAGGGGAGGATTCTGTTTAATAGTGGACTTTTTATAGGATGTAAGGAATTAGTGAATAATGCTTACGAAAATTAATAAATAATACGCGCGAAACAAAAAATATTGACTTTTATATAAATCTATTAATACTTTACGATTTAAAAAATAAAATTTCAGATTAAACAATTATTACGGCAAGAGGGTGAGAAAATATCTAGTACCACGTATTTATAATGAGATTTTTTTGTGCAGACGATTGTAGTTATAAAGAAATATTTAAAAGGAATTAGAAAGAATGATTGTTGGATAATTACACGTGTAGTGTTAATTAGTATTGCATGTGTAATTATTAATGAATTTAAAAATAATCAGGTATGTAAATAACACTGCAAAGTTTAAATTCAATTTTTCTATTTTAAGTTTTAAATGTAAGATTAAGATTTTAATAACAGTACGTAAATAGATGGTAAGTGGATGATGTACTCGCCAACAAAATACCCTACAGTTTGGCGAAAGTAGTATGAGAAACACCCGAGCGTATTTTTGTCTAATAAAAAACTTAAAAAAGGTTTGCTCTGTGAGATCGCGTGGCAACAGTTATGTTCTGAAGTTCTTCCGGTAGCTCCTTCATATGTAAAGTTAGAATGTAATTTCTTTAAAATAGCAAAGAACTTTTTAAATTGGCTTCATAACTCTGAATAATTAGATAATTACCTACAAAATTACCAAAAAATTTTGGTCTTTTTTGCATATATTTCGTATTAAAATGGAGTTATGGTAGACCTTTACATTGAAAAGGGTTCCACAATGTTCACCAATGACAGTTTCGCGGACCAAGTTAGATTAAGATTCGTAGGTAATCTCTATTAAAGGTGAATGGGGAATATCTAAAATCATTGTCTATTTAAGGGCCCCTTGTCCTTAAATTTAATAATAGTGTTTTGATAAATAATAATATATTTAAAATAATATTTATTTTTTCTGATATTTTTGGTACAGTTGGCAGCAGAGTCTTCCTGAAAACAAATGAAAATAATAAAAACTGTAGTTGCCAACCCGCTTGCCAAGCGTGGCAACTATGGCAAAATTCCCCTTATGAGGCAATCTATGGGCAATATATGTTAGCTTTTATAGACTGTAATGGAAGGATAGAAGGATGGAGAGTTTTTTTTTTAAATAACTGAAGTGAAAAACGAACCTACATTCTACCTGATGGGTAAGTGGTAACTGCAGCCCAGGAATACCTGGGACCAATTTTAAACAATGAAGAGTTGTCACCACTGAAATTTTTTTATAGAATAAGAGTAATAAACGAGCAGTGGCGAAGCTTACATAAAAGCCGAAAAGCCAGGCTTGCCTTATTAAAAATGAATCAATCATTAATATCAACTAATAAAATAACTCATAAACTGTTTCAAATTATTTCAATTTTCCCGCGCACTCAACTGTTCGACACATGTCGACCGATGACCTCGTATTGCCTTAGCGATACGTTTATACAAAGGTACTCTACTCTGTGGCGATACTGCTGCTGTCATAAAGTGAGTTTTAATAGAGCGATTAGTTGTCTCCCTCGCTCGCGTGGGCTTTTTACGGGGCTTTCGAGAAGACGATCGCTCTCTTTCTGCAAAATATTCTATAATGAATTATAACTACTAAAGGTTTATACAGCAATTACTATTGAGCCAACAAGCCTGGCTTTGCCATGAAGTTGTTTAGGAGTGCGTTAGCGGCTAGCGAAGTGGTTGCGAGCCCCTCGTATGCAAGTTCACTTCACATTTCAATGTTTATGTTTGTTTTTGTTGTGTTTGTTAAAATGTATGTTTTTTCGAAGATTTTCAGTGAAAATGGGAAGAAAATAGTGTTTATTGTGATGAATATAATTGTGTTGAAGTAGTAATCAGCGAGGAAAAGGTAAAAATCTTTAAAAATGAAATTTAATATTCAATAAACATTTCTCTCTGACTCTTTAGTATTAAAGTTTAATTAAGTTAGGCGTATTTAAAGGTTTAATAACTTAATATTTATATAACCATACGAATTAAAAATATGAATTTGAACAGCAGCATAAAGTATGAGACCTAGGTTTAATTTTAGAGGAAATAAGTGTTACAATCTTTTTCTAACGTGAAGCCCCAATTTTAATTAATATAAAATAAATAAATCAAAAGAATACAGAAGAATGTATTGAGATTTTTAAAGAATAGTCCCTTTAGTTATTTCCAGTTAGGTTTCTCTGTCTACTTTTCAGTATATAAAATTTTAATGGCGCCATCTACTTAATTCCATAGGTAAAGTCATTTTAAGAAAATTGGTTGATTATCACGATGGTACCTAAAGATTACGCTAGATGGCACAAATACGCTATCGGCAAATTTATAGTGATATATGAGTTTAAATATATCATTTTGTACGGTTTATTATGCATTGAAAATGAATAATTATAATTATAATAAATAGTCATTATTTTATGGTAAAAAATTAGCAAAGCTTCTCATTATAACTATCTAATCTCTGTCGTAATCTGTTCTTTTATGCATATAACTTAAACAAAATATAATTTCAAGGTTTCATATCTGCCAGGCGTCCCTTTTTTAACTTTGTACATAGTTTGTTTGTACTTTGTTCATGCTGTGGCCGAGGAAGGAAAAGGGGAGAACTCCCGCCGGGCAAGGTGTTCTGCCCGGGGAGCAGCCGACGCTCCATGTGATAGTTCGGAGATGTTCTATATATGCTGTTTATGATTCGGAATGTTGATAGCGTGATTTAGGCTTCGGTGTATTTCGCTTGTGGCGCGACGACAGCACCGCTACATCACCCCCTGCTCAGACCGGAGGTCGATATTGCAGTCTCGTTGCCGACGAATGTGCAAGTGCCAGGAGATTGCCTTGTAGTCTGCAGTGAGTCGAGAAGAAGGCAAGTAATATGCGAGAGTGCCGTGAAGCAGAGGCGAGCAGTAAGGCTCAGAGCCGTGCCGAACACAGTATAGCACAGAGAGTAGCTTGAAGGAACAGGAAGCATTATTATTCCAGTGCTGCGATGAATCTTGTGAAGCTAGATCGCTTGTAGGATAAGAAGACTGCAGACGATATCTGCTCGGGAGCGAATGGGTGGGGTATTCTATGACGTTGATGAAGCTTGAAGTTTCCGAAGGTTGTTTGGTTGCGTGTTCAGATCACGTCGGGGTCACCACTGTGGCCGTGGAAGGAAAAGGGGAGATCTCCCGCCGGGCAAGGTATTCTGCCCGGGGAGCGGCCGACACTCCATGTGATAGTTCGGAGATGTTCTATATATGCTGTTTATGATTCGGAATGTTGATAGCGTGATTTAGGCTTCGGTGTATTTCGCTTGTGGCGCGACGACAGCGCCGCTACAATGCTTTTCTTTTGTTCATGTATTGTATTGTTTGTAAATATCTCAAGCAAACCCAAGTGGCTCTTTTCAAAACCACCGAAGGTGTGCAATTGCATATTATGTCATACAATTTATATAGCGGTAGTATGCTTTCTGTGTGTTTTGTTAAACACGTCCTTGTCAGCACTGAATATGAAACTAAAGAGTGGAGACAACTCAAGATTGGTGTATTTTTATTAAACTGCAAAAACAACAAAACCATATCTTGGGCTTGTCCTAGTTTGGAGCCCTAGCTTCGCCACTACAAACGAGCACACAGTCCACCTGATAGAAAGTGTAGGCTGCGGCCCATAGACATCTACATTTATCCTCGATTAGGAATCAAAATGCAGATGCATTGTCACCTCTGAGGACTAAGTTGGAATGCCTCGATTTCATTAAAACGGATCTACGGTTCTCTACATTCTCCATAAGAAAAACAGCAGCATAAAAGATGACTCACGCAGTCGCAGACGTGTCGGCAGTAGCACGGTCAACTAATATTACATATATTTTGTATGGACACACTCACGCTATACCGAGCGGCAAGTGAGTAACGGTCGAGTAACGGACAACGCTCGGCAACAACTGGGTCCCGGCTTGTAATTGAAGATTTATCAGATTCTTCATCGTCCAGAGCGATCGCAATAGCCACTAATTCCAGATCGTAAAAATTCAACACGTATTCTAGTTACAACACTATATTTGCTCGGACGAGTATACTGCATCATGGCATATCGGTAATTGCTCGATCGAGGTCCATCTATATAATTACGGGCACGGGATCGGCTCTGTGACCGTGCTACGGTCGACACTCGGCGCGGACTCGACTTGGTCTAGGGTGAGCCATACTTAAATCTGCTATTTTACGCCGGTATTCTGTGAGAACGTGGTCCTTCCCTGGTCGAGTAGACTCATTCGTGCTACAACCATAATATAGCTGCAGCTTGGTTTTACTACGTATTACATTTAGATGCAATGCCTTCAACTTGTAATTATTCTGCTTCTCTATATCCTTGAGGCCGGTACACAGCAAAGCCCGCACTTCTGATAGAATATAACCATTTAAACTATATTGGGATTGTGATATTCCTTAGTCTTCTCAGAAAGGGAAAGAATAACTTGATGATATTCCGGAATACCGCTTTGAATTGAAGTTGAATCAATTAAGTAATTCACTGACATCTTTTACATTCCGGACACGATCTTTGCAAACCAGGAAAATAAATGAGACTCTGCAGACGTTCTATTGTCTTAAATGTTCAGTCTATTATTTTCTTGTTTAAATCGGATACGATATTTTGTAAGAATTATTTACAAAAGTGCCAAATATTTTAACATTATTGAACAGGATTATATTTAATACTATAGATATGCCACAGTTACGCACGAGTGATTTCTCTTGTCTGGTTGTGGATCTAAACTATCTAGGAACACAAAAAATACACCAAAATTGGTCCAACTGGTTCGTAAAGTACGTATTTGAATACGAATAATAACACCAATATGTAAAAAATTCACAGATATTTCAAGCTTTTTTAATTTTTTAATCATTAACTGATTGTCATAGCCAGTGATGAGAAGTCTAAGGAGGAGTTCAGTCACATACATACGGACAGAAGAATTATATGTATAAAAATATAAAGACAATAAATATATTAAGATTTACGCCATATAAATTTCCACACGTATTTTTTTTTTTCATTTTAAAAAATACATGCCTTAAAAAAATTTTTAGGATTATAGAAAGTCGTAAGCCTGAAAGTATATAAAAGCGTTCATTGGTTTTTTTTACCGCTTTATTTTATTTTAGTCTAAAATGCGACTTATTACGAAATAATGTTCTTATGTAGCACGCGGTCTATCCAACGAACGACATGTAATGTAACGTGCTACGAGATATAGCGTGCTGCAAAACTTAACGCGCTTGCAGGCCTCCTACACACTTTCTTATAAATAGCGCGCTATAACACAGCGTACTTAATAGCGCGTTAGAAATGTATAGTTTATAGTCTGTAGCGTGCTATTGGTTTATAGTCGTTTTGAATAACTTTAATCAATTGTGTCGGTGCAGTGCGAGCACTCGAGCATAGGCGAGCTGCATACATTAAAATATGACGGAATTCTTTATTGCATGTCACAAAGTATAAACATGTGAAACCTTGTATGGGCGTAGCATATTAAAACAGAGTTTAAATTTTAAATAATATGGAATTCATTTTCATTTCATTCAAATTACAGTATTTATAGTACACAATATATAAATTATATTATAAAATGTCAGACTAAATAATACACACATATTTATTTTAAAAATTAAATTTGAATAAATTTTATATGTCAACTGATCATTCGTCATTTATATTATGTAAATAAAGTTTAAAAATGTTGATGAAAAACACTAACAATGTCAAATATGTAAATAGAAATAAAGAAAATTGTCAAATAATTAAAATTAATTTATAATTTATCATTTAAATATTCATTCAAACTGTAATATGTTTTTACAATAAGCATTTTCTTAAGTACTATTTCAAAGGAGACAATCAATTTTTGTATGGAGAATGGGCCCACCACAAATTTTCGCGTCACGCAATGAAATGGATGTCGATTTATTCCTTATAATTTATAGTTTACAAAAGTAATATTAGTTTTACCACATCTAGACGGAAAATCGAGAAATTGACAATTAAAATATGAATTTTAAAATAACCTATAAATAAACTAAAAGCTATAAGTGGTTTTTACCGGTATTTTAAGTTAAAATAGTGCACTGTTGAATAATAGTTCATATAAAACCAAGTTGTAGGTACATTCAGCATTTTCAGGTACTTCAATATTTTTAGTAGTTACGGCAAAATATAGTGCCTGTCTGTGTACAAATGTGGTATGGATACAATTTTTTACATATATTGATTGTGAGTGTACTTCCCAATTACCGTTAAAATAATATGAATAAATTCAAGATGACTAAGGTATAATATATCCATTTATATTTACAATATTACCAACACACGTTATATAGTAAGAAAGATGTTTTAAACTGACTGTGTAAAAAACAAGTTATAATGCAACCGTATTTATAGATGGTAAATCATCATTTCCAACATAGTCTATATAATTCAGACATATAATTCAGATCTATTTATGCAGACAGACAGACAGGCCCGGTGTCAAGACTTTTTTTAATATGCTTTGGTTGATTATTAAATACCTAATTATACATCTTAAAATGACTGGGTTCTAAAATACCAAAATGACTAGGTAATATCATGCTTATCTGTTATTACACACTGATAAATTGTGAGGAAGTAAGATGTTTTGAACTGTTTGTGCCAGGATAACAAACACACAGGTATAGTTTAATTGTATTTATTATTAGCGATCCGCCCCGACTTCGCACAGGTGATTTCTGGATTTCGACAACAGCGCCACCTACCGAGTCCATATGTGAATATGAATCATATAGAGACCCGTTCAAACACACATAAACATATCATCAAAATCGCTTGGATGGTTTCTAACGGACATAGGTAGAAACATTTTTCGTGTTTTCATATCAAAAGATCATATTAAAAGATTTTTTCAAAATAACTTGATGGTAACATTTCTATTTATGATACGATATTGATATGTAATAAGTCCCAAAGATCATGTATAATCACTGCATTAATTATGGTTAAAATCGTCAGTGTTTTATGAGTCCTCTTTTAAAAATAACACAGCAGACAGGTGCAGTGCCGGCCCTTTGTTCATTAAAGTATTCATCTATTAGCAAGTATAAATCCCATACATCATTAAAATATAATGTCTCGCCCGTTTACGATATTATTAGAAATCAGAAGGATATTGTCAATTAAAAGAGATAAAAAAGGGTGCCAAAGCAATAAATTCAACTTTGCTCGGCGTTTATTTATAAATTACACATATAACATAATATATAACAGATAATAAAGCACACAGTAAAATAGAAATAGTTCAAATAAGCAACAAAAATTACAATTTTTAGTCATCATTATTCATCATCATTACAACAGTCCACTGCCGAACATATGGCTCCTAAATTAAAGATATAATGTAAAATATTACAGAGGCCTTCCGTGAATTGCCATCACGTTCCGTCCCGTATGGTGTCGTTAAAGTCGACAGAATAAAATAAAAATACTAGGAGATGGGGAGCAGCATCTTCCTATAGAATACCACAAAAAACTTTGGTTGCCACAAGTGAAGCAACTATAGCAAAAATGATCATTTATATTACAATATTAATACGCATTAAGATTAATAATCATCATTCATCATTTTCAATATCATTACTTGAAAGTAATATATCATCTAAAAAAGATGCAGGTGGTTCAACCTCATCTCGATGCCGTGCCCAAGATAGAAACCAGACAACAGACATGACATGTGCACAGCAGCCAACAGTGCGTCTGCCTACCAAACAGTTGCAACAGTACCCAGTAAGAGCAGCCCTAGTGTTAGCAATTGATGGGTTGGTGTCAACTAGTATATAAGTGTAATAAGTTTTTTTACTAGTGTGCCTTGATTGTATCCTACCTCGCAATAGATAACTATTTGGACCAAAATCATGGACAGATTGCAGGTATACCTCGATTTTATATTCTCCAGAAGCCCTGACATGCTCCCCGTAATAACTACGAGCTTGTTTAATTTGATAAATTCCTAGACTAAACAGAATGAGATCCTGGAATGTCAGTTGAGGAAAACTATCCAGCTCTGGAAGATTACCATTAATGCTGGCAAATCGCACTCTCACTCTATTTAAATTGTGCATTTCTACGTAGGAGGCTAAATTATTTGGAGTGTTTAGTTTGGCTTGAGCAATTGCCAATATCTCTACAGCATGAAAATTATTACGAATCAACGTATGAAATCGATTTATTAATGCAGCTGCAATTTTAAAGTATAGCATGAGATGAGTAGATGCAGTATTAAAATATTCCTGACGAAATAATTTGAAGTCCCGTTTAAATCTCCCATTTACAATTTCAATCACCCACCTGCACAAAGTTACACATCTGGACTTGTTGGCAGCAATGGTTGATAATTGTATTTCACCAGCTTGTTTAGATTCAGGCATGTAAGCCTTATAACCACATTGCTGCAAGAATGGAATTGCATCCCTAAAACCTCTATCAAGAATAAATACATCGTTTTCTCTAAAATAGGTTCGCAGTGGACTACTATCGTTGAACAGTCTAAGAATTATAGAAGCATCTGATTCTGTTGCAGGATATGGTCCAAAAACATCAAGGATATAACCATTACAGCACACTATTAAAAATGGCTTAACTAAGTTACGATACTTATGTAAACTATATGTTTGCTTCTGGTATAAGTAATTACTACTTTTGCACATAAATGTATGTACCATCACATATTACTATGGCTGGCATAAATTCAGGATCCATATCTGGATTACCAAACAAGCCATTTGGTATTGTCAAGTTATATTGAGCAACTTGTTGAATGCATAAGGTATTTGTCCCTAAATGCAGTTGGATGAATTGCTCTTCAAAGCACTGACTTACAATATTTAAGTGATTGAACACAGTCGATGAAGCTACATTAAATAGAGAAGCTATGCGTTCATTGCTATCACCTGTACGAAGTTTCACTAAGAACATAGCTAGACTTCTTTTAGGTGATTTAACTCTTTCACTGATAGATGGAATTTCAACTAGTAACTGTTCAAATTGGTATTTGGTAAATCCTAACCAATATTTGCATAATATTGAATTATGTTCAATGATATTTAAAATATTATAATTTTGAGTAACACTACTTTTAAGTAAGGAACAAAGGTTGTCTATCTGAGATGCAGTAAAATCTGAACAGTTACTACTCGTGAATAAATTATTCCAATCATTGTGGGGTTCATTTAAATGGTATTCACAAATACGAGCGCACAGTGGCACATAAAATGAGTGATCTATCAGCAATCTCTCTTTAAGTAGTTTAGGTATTAAAAATCTAGATGAATGATTACATGACTTAAAAATACAGTGACGGGAAGTAGAAGCAGCACGCTTATAATTAGCCATAGTAATTGTTGATGCCGCTCTGGAAATGGCAGGGGTTACAGGTGCAGGTATAGGGGGTGGTTGTGGGATGTTACCGATGTCTTCTATATTCATGGATTGTAGCTCAATATCCCTGTTCTCATTTTGTGTCTCTGTCTCCATACAGCTCTGGAAGCCCTCAGCCAGCAAGGACTGCATACTCGTTCTAAACGATCCACCTGAAAAAAGTTATTTTTTATCAACTAACAAAATGAACTATAGTTTTACAGTGTCTACTCTAAATATTAATAATATTTATTATTGTTCTATTTATTTCAATCTTTCTAACACTAAATAGTTTTAATGTCTTTTAAAATTATAAATATTAGCATGCAATTGTTTCCCCTCATAATATTTTTGTGGCACTACTTATTTAAATAGAAATAAATAATACATCACATATCAGACAAGAAGTAATTATTTTAGAATTATTAACAATATTTCACTAAGCCCAAGTTCTTTAAAGTTTCAGATAACATTGAATGATTAAATTGAAAAACTGTCATTCTTTACGAGTTGGGGTACTTTCAACTAATTATAAATAATTTTGTAAATCTTAACAAAACAGAAAAGATTTGATCTTGATTCTCTAGGGTGAAATATCGATTCACTAGATCGATTTAGTACTATATATCGATATGACATTGACAGATAAAACGTCAAAAACGTGAGAATATTTAATTAATTAGTTGTTTACCAATATTTTCAAAAAAATAAATAAAAATACTTCGATGCTGCTCCGGTAGCAAAACTCGCGTGTAGGTGCTTCAGATAAACTCCCTTGACGCCCCCCACAGTAACAAAATCTTCAAATTGAGGCGACCGAATTGTAAACCCAACCCGTTTTATTTATACTAATGTCTTTTAAGGTAAAAAATATTACTTGTATAATAAGTACAAAAGCATACAAATATGGGTGTAAGATAAGGAAGAAGTATCGTTCATCTAATAACTAAAAATAAAAAAATTGGTTATTAATGGCAAATATCCCCCCCATAAGACAATCTATGTTCAGCAGTAGACTTTTGGTAGACTGTAAATTTAAAGATAACCTGTTAGTGAACTGCCATGTTGAATGAGCATAAATATCAGACCAAATTGTATGCAAGGTGTCTGATTTTACAAACATCAATCTGTGTACCAAAGCGATTGTGGCAAATCCTCTGGGCTGCCTATTTGAGGCAGGGGACCATTTACAGCCTTTTAAAATAAGGTAAGTACCTGGTGTGATGGTATCCACTGCAAAATAATATCTCTTTCTTCAGAGTTAATAGGCACAATCCGTCTACGGTGTGCTCTTAACATTGAAGATCCACATGGAATACAAATATTCCTGTACCCAAATCTTCTAATGGAGTGAGCTGATGCAACACTTTCTTGCAATATTCTTAGGCAGTTACAACAAACTGCATCAAGTGGGTGTAACTGAAAAAATCAGGAATTAAAAATAAAAGAGTAAATAAATATTAAGTTCAGATAAATGTACATTTTGAGGAGGGAAGCGAAGTTGGCATGAAAGTGAATGTTTGATGTGGAACCCTATATTATTTGAAATACAATACATTTTCAATTAAAAAAAAATTGGAAATCCAAAAGACAAATATCGATTAATATATTATGATTTTACAATATTTACAGTATTTCAGGTATATCATATAGTGATAAATAAACTTTATAATATTAGAGTATTATGGAGTTGTGTAATATTAGTAATATATGGGGGAGGCCTATGTTCGGCAGTGGAGTTTAATTGGCTGTAACGGTAATATTACAGTGGATTGAAATATTTTTCATTGCACAAAATAACTTACTTTTCTATTTACATAATATTTTATCCTTAGAATAAATATTGACACATATATACCTATACTTTTTCGACTTTGATTTCTGATTGACTGACAAAAGATAATTAGACACACATAACATGTGATACATCATACCATGCCACAAAAACTTCTTTTGTGTATATTGTGTGACTTTATTTTATCTATTATTTAAATTAGATTTCACTAATAACATAAAACTTCAATACTTTAACATTTAACACATTAGTAAGACCTGTGTTTATCATTTGTTAAAGGTTAATTCAGTATAAGTTATAGATTTTACAAAATTCTAGGAGGAAAAAATAAACTTTTATATTACTCACATGGACTTTTACTCGTCAGTTTGCATTTTCGAATGTCATTGGCAAATTATATACATAAATGTGATATAGGTATTTAATATTTGACTTACGTGCATGATATAACCCTTAGGTTAAACATTTTTTGCATCAATTAGACATTAACATACTAATCCACTTGTAAGCAGTAAAACTACGTGAATTTTCATTTTTAAACTTTTACTTTAACACGAACACAGTTTACATCAATTTAAACAAACAAGTTTATGCCATATTATATTTTTACAGTCAATGCCAGTCAATGGAGTCAATGCAAAGAACTATGCCTGTAAGTTGGTAAATAGCAGGAAAGAATGCAGTGTCATCTTGTGTCAAAATATAAAATAATTCAATCAATATAATATATCATTTATCAATTTAATATAACGAAAGATTAAAATTATAGCTATAGAAGGTATGAATTTATTAATAATATGAAGGGATATTTATTATTACTTTTAAAAAACTTAAAATAATTAAGTACTTAATCATGTATAGATCGTTATGTGTGCCTGGAGTCTGTGGATCGTTTTCTTTCGTATTATTTCTAAAAAATCGTACCATATCCCATATTATTCAACAAAAATAAAAATATTAAGTAATACATTAATAAAGAAAATATATAATTTTCGTTTCCGCAGTATAGTAATATTGTTGGAATAAAATCGAGAGTAACAAAAATAATATATATTTCTCATAAAAGTTTAAATCTAGATAATATGTAAGTAGATAGATTGTATAGTGCAGTGATTAGCTTTCCATGAGATAATATTATACCTACCTCATGAGAAATCCACACAGATAAAAGTTGGCGCACATCAGCAGTTGTCTCGGCCAGTAATTGTCTTCGCACACTGCGTTGAAACCTGACTCCACAATTGCAACATACACTTCTATTTTCATTGTATGCTGATCTAGCAGATTCCATTTTTCTTAAAATCGCATATAAATACAAAAAAACAGTAGCGTAACGAACGTCAATGCCGTTAAGATTAAAGACGTAGGTAATCCCCGCCGCCCCGCCCCGCCGTACCTGGCCGCAGGCCGCTGGGAATTACCGGAAGTCAATGATAAAATAACGTTTTGGTTCACAGTCATTTAGAACTATGTTATAACGTGATATTAGCTAAAATTTTTAGAAATTAAACATAAAGTTCTTAGTGGTATCTTTTTTAAGTCAGCTTTGTGAAAAAATAGTTTTCTTTTTATACAAGCTGCAAAATGACTAATTAGGTACACGCATTTTACCCATATTACACTAATCAGAACACGAATATCAAAACAACTAATTTTTTTTTCGTATTTCTTGATTCCGTTTACATTTTCGAAAAATCTGTAGGCCATTTACTATTATAATTTGGTGTCTTTTTTTTGATGTAATACCATTAGTGGACGTTAA
>CAJQZP010001090.1:0-77235 GCA_907164705.1 Parnassius apollo
ATATTATGGTTGTGCTCGCTCGAATGGTCGGCTCGACTTGGGAGAAGGACCACGCTCTCACAGAATACCAGCGTGAAATATTAGCTTAATGCTGCTGTGTTTCGTATGGTGAGTGTAGAGACCGGAGAACCTTCTATACTTAACGAGGCATTCTTTCTCAGTCCTCACGGGTGACAACGCATCTGCATTTTGATTCGTAATAGAGGATAGGTGTAGGTGTCTATGAGCCGCAGCAACTACTTACCACCAGGTGGACTGTGTGCTCCTTTATCACCCTATCCTATAAAAAAAAAGAAAAAACTAATACTTTTACGCACTTATCTACTAATACTTGTCTGTGTCTATGTTGTATGTCTTAGCACTTATACCTTATTATACTTTGTTATCTTCTTTTCATTTAATTTCATTTGCCCTGAAAGTCCAATGCTTTCCAGACGCATCGTCATAGCACCGGGCGCCTCGCATCTTTTACTTTGAGTATTTTACGTCTGCAATAAACAAGATAGTGATACCGCCATCTGTATCTGATCGCACGATCACTAAATACCGTGTAGTGGCGGTGTAAGTATATCCACTGCCCCATATCACCCTGATGCTGTCGGGAAAAGCGACAGAAGGAAACAAATCAGAAGGTGGGCAGCAGCGTATTCCTGATAACGACTAAAAATAAAAAACTGCAGTTGTCAACCCCCTTTCTAAGCGTGGCGTATATGTGGTAATTATATTTGCTTTATATTACCCCTATGAAGCAATCTATGGGGGAGGCCTATGTTCAGCAGTGGAGTTTTATAGACTGCAACGGTAACGGCTGTATCTGATATTTAACCCGCATGCCTTGTGTGACGGCTAAGGCAGATTCTCCATACAACTGGTGAGACCCAAGACCAGCAATGGACTTTACAGACTAATAAAGAAGAAGAAGATATTCAACTGTTCCTACGTTTATATCATCACATGTATCTCCCGTTTAATTTGCTTAAAAAATGAAGTTTTTCTTAAACCTTAGCTTCGAATCCCATAGACGAGAGTCATTAATAACATTGGCGCGAGCGATAAGCTGTTTAGCGATACAGTTTCCCGAGAAGTAATTACTGGCGGGAAATTAAGTTTATCTGAAACTGTAGGATAGTTAATCTATATCGCGATGAGTTGAGTTCTCGTAACAAAAAAACTTGAAAGTTTAAATATTAAGTAGGTAGATGAAAAAATTAAGGTTCCGACCTCCTCATGCATGTGAATCATAATAGATTTATATATCTATACATATAAATAAAATTTAAGTGTGTGTCTGTGATATTGGAATAACCGGCTCATATTAATCTCAAGGGAATCATCGCACGCTAGCAATTAACCATTTTTGTCTGTCTGTCTGTCGCGGCTAGTCTTCGTAATGGCTGAACCTATTGTAATGAAACTTTACGAACAGATAGGAGCAATGCCAAGAGCGAACTAAAGATCTAGAGTGACAATATTTTATACGAAAAAATTATACATACATAAAAAAAAACTAATAATGATAAAAATAGTAAATAAATTATCTTTAATCTAAATAACGCCACTATTCTACCCAAACGCAGCTAGGGCAGAAACAGACACTTTTTTATTCAATATGGATTATAAATAAAATATATTAAAAGTTACTTTTCACGGCGGGTCACTAGTTATAGAATAGGGTTGAAAGATTGTTGAAGCGAGTACACAGTCTACTTGATGTTACGTGGATGCTGCGGCCCATAGGTAATATTTATCCTCGATTAGGAACGAAATGCTGATTCATTTTCATGCCCGAGAACATAGATAGAAAACCTTGATCCTAGTAAAAAGGGTCTCCTACTACGGAACCGTAGGGGCCAGCAGCTGGCCGACTTTATGGAGAAAGAGGGACTCTTTATGATTAAATATTTCTTCCAGAAGCGGCCCCACAGCAAGTGGACCTGGTGGAGCCCCGACGGCTCGACAAAAAATGAGGACTTCATTATGACAACCAGAAGCAAACTGTTCAGTGATGTCTCAGTGATCGCAAGGGTGAAAACTGGCAGCGATCACCGAATGGTTAGAGGCACACTGAACCTTAATGTTAAGTTGGAGAGGTCTCGTCTAATGAAGTCAACGCTCCGTCCCCCTCGTGCTCTGATCCAGAATCCCGAAACTTTTCAGCTCGAGTTACAAAAACGCTTTCAGTGCCTAGATGACTGCAATACAGTGGACGATATGAATGACAAGCTCGTGGAAACTGTTCATGCGGTCGGAGCTAAGTTCTACAAGACCCGCCGCAGAAGAACACAAAAACTCTCCGCTCACACTCTTAATCTCATGGATATTAGACGGGAGATGAAGCTGCAGTCGTCAGCAGATTTGACAGCATACAGGCAACTGAACAGACAGATCTCCAAATGCATGCGGCAGGACTTACGCAACTTCAATACAGCTCGTATTGAAAAAGCGATTGAGCGGAACCAGGGCTCCAAAGTCTTTGCCAGAGATCTGTCTGCCGGAAAGAGCCAACTGTCAAAGCTGAAGACTGAGTGTGGCGGCATCGTTTCTGGGACACCTGAGATTTTGAGTGAGATTGAGAGGTTCTATGGGCAGCTGTACACATCATCGTTTTAGCCACACGCAAGTGTGAGTAACGATCCAAGAGCAAGTCTTATCCGACACTATTCCGATGAAATCCCGGACGTCAGTCTGAGTGAGATTAGAATGGCTCCCAGCACCTTAAAAACGGCAAGTTTCCGGGCGAGGATGGAATTACAGCGGAGCTTCTGAAAGCGGGTGGAACACCGGTACTCAAAGTCCTTCAGAAGCTCTTTAATTCCGCCCTCCATGGTGGCACTACTCCGAAGGCATGGTGCAGAAGTGCGGTGGTCTTGTTCTTCAAGAAAGGTGACAATGCTCTCTTGAAGAACTACAGACCGATATCACTTCTGAGCCGCGTCTACGTGCTGTTTTCGAGAGTCATTACGAATCGTCTCGCACGCAGACTCGACGACTTCCAGCCTCCCGAACAAGCCAGTTTCCGAAAAGGCTTTAGCACCATAGACCACATACATACCCTTCGGCAAATTGTACAGAAGTCCGAAGAGTACAATCTGCCACTTTGCCTGGCGTATGTGGACTATGAGAAAGCCTTTGATTCCGTCGAAATTTTGGCGTTGCTACAGTCTCTTGAGCGGTGCCAAGTTGATTGTCGGTATATCGAAGTGCTGAAGTGTTTGTACAGTAGGGCTACGATGGCTATCCGAGTACAGAACCAGAGTACGAAACCTATCCAACTGCAGAGAGATGTAAGACAGGGTGACGCTATATCCCCGAAACTCTTCACCGCTGCATTGGAAGACGTTTTCAAGCTACTGGACTGGAAAGAGATATTAACATCAATGCCGAGTAGATCACTCACCTTCGATTTGCCGACGATATAGTCCTTATGGCAGAATAGCTGGAGGACCTAAGCACTATGCTCAATGACCTCAATAGTGCCTCCCAACTGATAGGTCTTAAGATGAACATGGACAAAACAAAGATCATGTTTATTGTCCATGCCACACCTATGCCGGTAGTTGTTGGGAAGCGCGCTTTACCTGGGACAAATAGTCCGACTAGGTAAGTCCAATTTCGACCGAGAGGTCAATCGACGGATTCAACTCGGCTGGGCAGCGTTCGGGAAATTACATTACATCTTCTCGTCAGGTATACATCAAAACCTGAAAACGAAATTGTACAACCAATGCGTGTTGCCAGTGATGACATATGGAACTGAGACGTGGTCCTTCACTGCCGGCCGTATGAGGACACTCAAAGTCGCTCAACGAGCTACGGAGAGAGCTATGCTCGGGGCTTTTCTGCGTGACAAACTTAGAAGTGAGGATATCCGCAATAGAACCAGAGTGACCGACATAGCCCAACGGATTAGTAAGCTGAAGTGGCAATGGGCCGGCCATATAAGTCGAAGAACCGACAACCGTTGGGGAAAAAAGGTTCTCGAGTGGCAGCCTCGTACCGGTAGGCGTAGTATAGGGCTACCTCCCACTAGATGGAGTGACGAACTGGTAAGACATGCGTGAAGTCGATGGATGCAGGTGGCTCAGGACAGTGCTTTGTGGCGTACCTTGGGGGAGGCCTATGTTCAGCAGTGGACTTGTAAAGGGCTGTAATTATGATGTTGATGAAGACGCACAGTAATGGATATCTAACTCAGAAACAAAAGAAGTGAGAATCAAATAGATTTTATTTTATAGGATAGGGTGACAAACGAGCATACAGTCCACCTGATGGTAAGTGGTTGCTGCGGCCCATAGACATCTACATCTATCCTCGATTACAAATCAAAATGCAGATGCGTTGTCACACGTGAGGACTAATATCGTTTTCTCATTTACAGTGAAAAGGGTCTCCGGTTCTCTACACTCACTTTACGAAACACAGCAGTATTAAGCTACTATTTCACGCTGGTATTTTGTGAGAGGGTGGTCTTTCCCCGGTCGAGCCGACCCATTCGTGCTACAACTATACTACTAATATAACTGCAGCATTTCTCTACCACGTATAAATAATTTTGAAACAGTAAAACTTTGTCTTTTCAATCTCGAACTCGAACCAGACACATTATTTTTTAGATCCAGTGCACCGTGTCTACGAAAATTCATAGCCATTTTTAAATGACAAAAAAAGGAGGAGGTACTCAATTGGACCGTATTTTTTATGTGTGTTACGTCAGAACTTTTTTCACGCACAATCAAAAGTCCACTGATAAACATACGCCTTGCCCATAGATTGCCTCACAGGGGCAGATATTTGCCACATTTGCCACGCTTGGCGGGCGGGTATGCGAACACAGTTTGTTATTTTTTATTTATCAGGAAGATGCTTATGCTCATATCGTGTTTCAGTTTCTTTCTGTCGTTCTTGCGACAGCCACGGGTCGACATGCGGTCGTAGATATTCTTACACAAGAATCAAATAAATATGACATGGTTATACCGCTATTTATCGAAAGCCTTAAGATATTTCTTGCATTTCATATAATCGTCTTTTACAACATCAAAGGGACTTAAGCGACGAGCCAGAAAGTAGCAAAGCATTAATATTAAAGCTCCGACGTTTTCAGCTATTATGCAAGAATTACTTTATTCTTATAAGTTCTTTAAATTCGCCTTTTAGATATTAAAAGTATAATTGTTTACCTTTCAAATAAAACAAGGAATATCATGTATCAATACTTACCAGTTACGTGGAATAGTATTCTAGCGCTGGCCTAGATAAGTCAATAAATGAAAAGCTGTTTAAATATAATTCAATACTTAGCCTAATGGCATGCACCGCGAACTCAAAAATCTGGTTCGAATCCACCATTCGAGTACTGTCGTGAATCGTAACACAAGCAATTTAAGCTTACCACGAGTAGTTAAGGGAGTATTAGTAATGTTTATAACATTGAATATTCTTTAAAGTCGTCTATATCTTTGTCCACCCTAGGGATAAAAACTCAAATTCATATAGGACACCTGCAGACAACTTCAAACAGCGAAGGCAACGGATGCGTCTTCATCTCGGAGGACTAAGATGTACTGCCCCAGAGCCTGTAATTATACTAGCTCTCTACACACCTCACAACGGAGTACAGTAACGTTAGCACTACCATTTGGCGGCAGAAATTAGTAAGAATATGCTACTAAGTAAAATTACTAAGTGATAAGTACCATTTATTATCTATAAACAATACTTGAATTTTTATACAAAAAACATACCCACATGAAATGCACGATAGAAAAAAACCAGCTAATTTCAATAGTGTTTCAAATACGTTTTAGTATTTTTTTAATTTTCTTGTTAATTTACCAAGATTGCAAAATTTATATATGTAACCTGCCCCAGCATACAGGAGAAATTCCTAGTGTGGAGATAACATATTTAAATAAACAAAAACAGAAATGAGAAATAATTGCGTAATGAGATTGTAAATAGCTATTATAATATAACATTTTTATTGTTCAGAAATGTGTGCATTCTTGCATACTATAGAAAGGTACCGGCTTAGATTAAACCAAACAATCAAAAGATGTTTATTACTAATACGTACTTGTTATGTTAAAAGCGGCTTCTTGAATAAGTAGCTTTGTACCTTTTTGTTTTTAGGTTATCTTGTTAGGGAAAATCTTTTAAAAGTGTTTTTACCTATTTTTTTTATTTTACCTTGAGCAAATTACAATGCTTTTAAGATTACTTTTTTGGCACATCTAAAATAAATTTAGTAAAATACTGTCAACTGTAGAACATAACAAAATAAATTTTCCTCAATATTCAAAAAGATTTTATTATGTATTGATTATGGTAATTGCAGTATGCAACAGGCACACTACCGTGCTGGCTTTCGTTGCGAGAATGACTACGTTCAGTAGTGAACTTGTGAATGACTCTATGCGCGATGATGATCACCATCAGGCTACTTGTAAATGATGGTTTATAACCTTTAAAAGTCCACTGTTGAACATTGGCCTCTCCATAGAAATAGAATAAAATTTGCTAAGTTTCACACAATAAATACCTATTAAACTCCCCTTATTATAAGCAGGATTTCTAAATAAAAATATAAATAAGTAACTAAATATATTTATAACCATAAACAAACATAAATAAACTCTCTCGCTTATCAAGCAGATACGTATTTATCAAGGATGAAAAACGAGCAAACCGTTCACCTGAGGGTAGTAGATTTTGTGACCCATGACGTATATATATCCTCGAATGAGTATCAAAATTCAAATGTGATGTCACCCCCGGGGAATGAGATAGAATGCTTCATTTCCCGTAATAAGGACTTTAATTTGACACGATTTAGATACACCTTTCCCGCTTTTATCACAACCATATAATATCTACGCGTAAATGCTCGTCGGGTAAAAGTACTATTAATTTGACCCATCTTCAATATATCGCAAATATGTTCTGTAAACTTCCGCCTGAGGCGTGAGATATTTCTAGAAATCCTTACAACACACATTAATTTTCATTCCTTATAATTTTGAAACTGACTTTGTATCCTTCATTCGCATAAACTTGGTGTATGAGGATTAATGACACTAGGAATGGTAGCATTTAAGAAATTGATTATGATATTGGATATACGAGCACGATAAGACAAAATGCAATCATTAAAATACACAATAAACATTTCGTTACGTTTCTAGTTCTTACGGTAAAATGAGTTGCAACAATGACAAATAAACTGGGAGCGGTTAGTCATTACAAATGTAGTAGTATAACCAGCAGGTTATTATTTTAAGTTATCAGGACGATACTGCTGTCTATCCGCTAGTTAGTTTCTGTCTGTCGCTTCTTACGATACCCACGGGTCGATATGGGCTAGTGGATATTCTTACACCACCACTACACGACATTATTTTGACCATTTGGCACGACCACGGCACACCTCTCTCGCCTCCTTTACATTAATATACCTACGCATACATGATCCTCGGTTAAGGGTACTCTTAATCTGGCCCATTTTTAATATATTGCCGATTCGGTCGGTAAACATTGTTTTATTTTAGCGAAATTGAATATATTAATACTCTAACACTACAGTTTAAATTCTATATTTCACATAGAATACTATAATACATACATAAAACTGTGATAGTGGTAAAGTAACGTTAACGTTGCTTTTATCGCGGTACTACGTATTTACTACTTACACATTATAACATTTTTATTTTGAATCTGATTAAACTGATCTTACTTATCCAAAGGTTTTCAGGCTCTTGAATCTCTTAAAACCATTGCAATCTGATGATATTATTGTAAATTGTTAAGAAATATTTATGATGATAATTTTATTACACCGTTTGATATATTGTTTTTGGTTAAAGAAGTTGTAGCCACTGACACAATAAATGATAAATTAATAGTTTAAAATATATATTTTTAAAACAAGCTTTTATTTAAATGCTTTAAAAAAGAAGAAAATATACTTTAAATTAAATCAAACCCATAAATTTATTACATTATATAACATATAAAAGCACCTGATGTAAGGGTGACTACCACCACCATAGAATACTGTAATGCACAATAGATTGGCTGTCAACCTTATTTTGTACGAGGGTCCGCGTCGCCGAAAGTACTCATATAAGCAATTACGTCGTATTATCACTACTACAAACCCGATTCGCTGTGTTGATAGACTGAGTAGATTTAAACATTTTAGACGTTTGATTAATGTTCAAGAACATCATTAAAAAAAAATCATTTAAATATTAATACATATTTATTTGTAAAAAGTGTGCAATTTGATATTTTCTAAATAATTTGCATACGAAATTTGGAAATGATTGTAACGTCAAAAGACATACGTGTGAATTGAAATGTTGGTGACATTTTAGTGGATACACGGGCCCCGCCAACTCCCCCGTTCTATTGTATAGTATTATACACGGAAAACTGCAACACCAGGGTAATTGCAGATGCTTTGCTGGCCTTTCAAAAAAGAGTAGGCTCTTTTCTTGAATGTCCCTAAGTCGTATCTATCCAGAAAAATTGCTGGTGGTAGTTGATTTCACAAGTTTATACCAGGAAGAAAATTCCTTGTAAATCGCACAATGGTCCACCCATCATCCAGATGGTATGGATGGTATCACGAGGTTTGTTGCGATATGACATAATGTATGTACGATGTAACGTAGCACGGGACCCGAAGCATATTGTCTTGCAATGCTTGCTTGACGTGCTGAAGCTCGGACGACCATGTGTTTTCTGTCACGGATCCCTTGTGCTCTCTAAAACAAAAAATAAAACATAATATGTCCACTATAAACCCGAAGTCATATCGAGACATCAAACACCTCACTCTGACCTGTTACCACGACTGTTGTGAGGTACTCGAAATGTCGGGAATTAAAAAGTTAAATTAAACGCGATAAAATCCGTAAAAATCAGTTTCATTAAATTTTTCTGTTAAGAATAGTATATATTTTGTTGCTCGTCGATAAAATGAAAGTAGGAGACATTTTGATATTAAATTTGCACCTATAAATGGCTAAATAAATTTTGATGAAATCTGCACATAAGAGATGGTTATTTATTTACTAGATTCTATGAGATAATAGATTTTTTGTAAACTGGCGTTGATAGTGCTATTTATTAGTAATGGAAAATATATTTACTATTATCAAGAGTCTGGAGCTGTGGCAGAAACAAATTTAAAATAAATTACAATGAAAATGTAATAATCTCAATAAAATTATAGTTTTTTTTTCATGTTTTGCTAGATGGTAGAACTTCTTTTCTGGAGTCCACCCGAGTAGTTACCACGATTTTACCTATTTCTACCGCCAAGAGAATCATTATATTTTTATTCCAAATGGCAACAACTTTTTCTCAATAGCTATTATAATTATATTATATTAAATAATACAATAATTAAAAATGTAGGCTGTTTATTGCGCATTAAGTTGATAATGTTGTAGGTTTACTAAATTATATCCTATAAAACAAATATGTTTATTTGTAGGAGCACAGAGGAGTGTACAAAATATTAAAGGCAAATTGTATTGTTAAAGTACCTAAGTTATATAGCATGAAAGTTCCGTCTTTTTAACAACGAAGGATCTCATTGACTACTGCGAACGAGTATAATGGATCCTTACGCCATTTATTTATCTTCATTATGAACAATTTTGTCGTTGGTCCAGTTTCTTTAAAATTTATTACGTATAAATGGACAGTAAATTAATATAAAAAATACGACGCACTGCTAGGCCTTCTTTTATTTCTGAAGGGGATTTAGGGCAAACAAATGTATACCGTACAAGAATCTAGATGGAGTGACAACCTGCGCGCGGCGGCTGGCAGCAACTGGATGAAACTGAAGATCGAGCTGAGTTGTACCACTTGGGAGAAACCTTTGTCCAAAAGTGGACTGCCCCAGGCCTATGATTATGATGATGAAGTGTCTACCGCTATTACAATGCAGGCATTCCATGTTAATCCTCAGAGGTGACAACGCGTCAGTAGTCTTCTTTGCTCGAAGTTGGCTTGAAGTGCAGCAGCCACTTACCATCAGGTGGATTGTAAGGTTGCTTGTCACTTCAGATTTATAAAAAAAAATTAACTCCAATTTCGTACGTCGACTAAAGATTCAATCGTATTTGTAAAAATGCCTTGAGGAAAAGTCGAGGCAACTTCATAAGTTTTCCATTTTCAACTATCAAGCACTAAAAGGAAGTTAATTTCTCTACGGGGTGAAGTCATGCTCCTGAGGTTTCTTTTTTGGAACAACGAACGGTTCTATTTATCCAGAGAAGGCCCATGCTGTTACTATTACAGCCTATTAAAGTCTATTGCTGAACATAGGCCCATAGGGAAGATCTATGCCTGTGCGAAATACTAGCGTAAAATAATAGCATAATGCCCCTGTGATACTTATATATAATATATAAAATTAAGTTATATCCCATACACGTCCTACTGCTGGATTTTAATCACTGCCCTAGCCCACTCATTTTGAAATATCATGTATATCTACGCCCCAATGCATGTTGGCAGATTTTACTAACTTTTTACGTGAAACGAGGCATTCTTAGTCGTCAGCCCCCAACTGATCTGCATTTTGATTCTTAATCGAGGATAGACGTAGACGTCTTTGGGATACAGCATCCAGTTACCAACAGGTAGACTATGTTTTTGTTTGTAACCCTTATTCTATCAAAGAAAATATTTTGTTTCTCATATTATATATGTAAGCTTCTTATCACATTTCCCTTTCACAGTTGAGTACGAGGTAAATCAACACTAAAGACAGCTGAGCAATGTTTTGGTGCCGGAGGGATTCCTAAGCTCTCTTTCTTTAAGTAAATGACAAGAAACTGAAACTTTTTGATAGCAACGAGGTATTCCATCTTAGTTCGCATAGCTGACGACGCTCAACGCATCTACATTCTGATTCTTAATCGCGAATAGATGGTAGGTGGCTATGTGGAAAACGTAAGAAAGATTTTTGATAAAAAAAAACAAGCGAAAAAACAACAATATAGATCTTACATATGCCGTTAATAGAGCTGGCTCGCGAATAAGCATAACATTCACAAATCCCGCAATTTTGAATTAGAAAGTGATTGCACGGAAGAGCAATAACAATTTATTTAATTTTTTTTTTTCTAAGGTAAATAGAGTTTTATGATAAAGTTGTAAAAAATATCGTTAATATGATTCATAAAAACAGTTTCATAAAGGCTCCGTTTCCTTAAAAGTTTTGTAGGGGAGAAATTAAGTAAATAGGGATTAAATCCCATTAAATAAATATAAAACGCTTAAGTTTTGGTTAAAATATAAGCTATATTTATTCCAACTTCAAAGCGAAATAATCCAAATAGTTTCACCCGGTGCATATTATCATAATACTTCACGGCATTCACAACTTGAATATCTCCATTCCTCTCTCCGTAGATTCAACAGCTCAACACTTTCCCACCACTGTCCGCCAAAACCGTAGGAATAACGTTCATTTGTCTTCGCCTCATCCCTGCTGTGGGATTTGCTACGTAACATTACAGCGTTAATAGCACTTAGTGTGTTTTGTCTTTGTATATAGGTATTGTTATTTTGGGACTGATAGAAATTAAATGTTATGTTTGTGTACGATCGATGTAAAAGGAAACAATCGACTTCACTCTATATTCTTAATAATTATACAGATTAATAACGTAAAAAGCCGCGGCTCTCGCGACGTCCATACCATCTCTCTATCATACCGTTTCTCGTTGATTTTCGTCGCGTGGAGCATGTACATGCGTAGACAATATTCATTTATTCATTCATTGCTGCCTATCGGTAGTCCACTGATAGACATGGGCCTCATCCATACATTACTCTCTCTATAGGGTAAAAATTGTCATAGTTGCCAGACGGGTAGGCATGTAATGATGTAACGTTAAACTGAATCTAACAATGTTTTCTATTTGGTAAAACCATGTTGAAGCTATAACGATAATAATCGTTGTAGTACGAATGTATGTAGGGCTGACTCGACCGGAGAAGAACCCAGCTATGGTAAGTAGATGCTGAGGCCCACATACAACTACATCTATCCTCAATTAAGAATCAAAACGCAGAAACGCCGCTACCACTGAAGACAAAGAAGGAATGCCTAGTTTCTTGGTCTTGGTATTAGCTTATACTTTGAAGTTTTGTCTGTTTCATGGACAAGTAAATCAATTGTTGATGTTTTCTACTTTTTTTATATATTTTCTGAATGAGGTTTGTGTTTCTCCTCACGTAATTTGACTATTAAAGGGACTACCCATTTTCTGGAACTGAATTAATTTTCATTATTAGATTTCGATTACAATAGGTTACAATAGGCAACAATTTATTTTTAGTATCTTTTAGATAATTCAAATATTGCGAATATTACAGCGCTCAGTTCAGCGAGTTACGATGAGGGCTATTATCGGAGTTGCTCTACGTGATAGATTTAGAAATAAGGACGTCCGCAGTAGAACTAGATTAAGCGACCTATCAAATTCAGTAAGCTGAAGTGGTAATGGACCAACCGTGGTGGCAGCCTCGCCCCGGTAAGCGAAGCGTATGTCCGCACCACGATAGTTTGCTTTGTGGCATTTCTTGAGGCGAGCCTTTGTTAAGCAGTGGACATTTTAAGAACTGTAATAATGATGATTTTGGTGAAGTCGATGCTAAAACATAGTGTATAGAAGTATTAAAGCCCTGTAGTTATTCTTATTAGTTCTTTGAAGTCGGTATGTTTATATATTTATATAATGTCCTCAAGACCGAATTTTGGTCACCGCTGCAGCCTCAACGGAGCCTACTCATCGCCGCAGCATGGAATTATAGTGCCCAAGTGTACGCACAAGCACAGGTGCACTTTCTATTCCTTCACTCTCGTAGTCCGATGGGACCAAACATACACGACCGGAGAGAGATGAGGCGCAGTACCAACGGATTTCCGTGCTTTCTGAGGCACGGGTTTGGAGTGAAACACCGCCGACTTCATGACTCCGGGCAATTACTGACAATTTCTTGACGGAAAAACTCAATTACTGATTTTTGTCCCGACCTGGAATTCGAACCCGGAACCTCATGAAAAGCCCCATTTGTAACCAATATACCACGAGGCAGTTTATATTTATATATTTTAAACATGTGCTGTGTACATATTTTATCCACCAACACACATATGGGCAGCTCGGCGGACACTTCCTTGCTCTAAATTCTTTCTCAGAAATAGTGACTTCCTTCTCTAACAACACTTAGGTTTTTTGCCGTATATAGACTGTGAAGTTCGCTATAAAAGAGAAAAAAGAGCTTCAATACTCAAAACAGAATTCTCCTCCTAACGATGGAGCGCACCCTGTCTGGCGACTTCATTTCACTTCAAGGATATTTCCATGAATATTTCTAAAGCGCAATTATTTTTCACACTTTTAAGAATTTTTTTCAACGTATAAAATTAAACGCTAACTCTTTCAATTTCTCGTACCGCTTTTCTTTCAATAGATTTCCATCGCTGCCATTTATAAGAGAGACTTGATAATTTATAAGATCTGCTAATGGGAATAAAAGATATTGTACTTGGTTTCAGAAATATTTACATAAGAATCAGTTTATTGATTTGAAGACAAACTTTGGAATTTCGCCTTTATCCAATACAGACTAGCAGGGACGGTTTACATACAAACATTGTATATGAACTAACATAAATACCCGGAAAAATTATTTGTAGGCCATACAAATAATTGTTCCGTGCGGGATTCGAACCCGCGGTCCTCAGCGCCGTAATTCGTTGCTACGACACTGCGCCACAGAGCCGTCCGTAACTTCATTAACTGTAGTAAAATTCACGACTTTGCTTGACTTCCGCAGCTTTTTATTTTTTAGTCATTATTAGGAAGACGCTACCACTCATCTTCTGGTTTGTTTCCCACTGTCGTCTCTTACGACGCCCGCGGAGTGATATGGGGTAGTGGATATTCTTACACCGCCACTACGCGGTAATCATTTATGGGGTCACAACACCTTGGGAGACGCCGGTTAACCAAGCTGGATAAAATAAGTTGGTTTTTTCGCAGCATATCCCAAGCGCTACGCAGTGCTCATGAAGACGAAGATATACATCTTTTTTATTATCTGAATGTCTGCTTTAAGGACAGTTACTACTGTGAAAAGCTAGATTCATGTTCGTGTGGAAACTTTAATTTCACCTGCGACGTTGAAATGTGCAAATATTGCAGAGTACAAAAGTTGGCACTTTCGCTCGCTAAGAGCTCTTTTAAATTTTAAAATTGGACGTACGTACCCCCAGATGGTTAGTGCTTGCTATAAATTTCGCAGTACGCGAACAACTTGAGTTCGATCCCAGCCGACACCAATTACATTGTTAATTAAAATTTTAAGTACTGATTTACCACGTGCTCGGTGATGGAGGAAAATATCTTCAGGAAACTTGCATGTCTGACAAATAAGAAAAAAAAGAAAAAAATATTTTGCGGAAATGTGAAGCTCGCCAACACGCATTGGGGCAGCGCGGCGGACTTATCCTTGTCCTAAAACCCTCTCAGAAATGAGAGGAGAGGAGGCTTGTGCGCAGCGAGACGTATATAGGCTGTAAATTTAACGTACAGAACTTCTCCATTGTTCAAAAAAACTTTTAAATGTAATTTTAGCTGGGAAATTTAGAACTTCTTAATAAATATTTGATTACACCATTTAAAAAGTTTATTAACACAAAGTTCCAGTAAATATACAAAGTCTGTCTATCACCAAGTTTGCTTAAATATTTAAAACAAAAACTGTATACAAAAAGATTATTATAATACAGATTGAATGAGGTGGTCCCTGCCAAGCTAATTCCTATACAAGTTTTGTGAGTAGTCTTTACAACCTGTGTTTTATTACCATAAATTTTGTTTTTAAAAAGAGGTCAGCTGGGTTTCTTGCTGAATGAGAATGTTTAGGAACGAGTAGTTATAGCAAAAAAAAGGCTTTTATTAAGAATTTAGTAGTTGTGAACTGTATTGAAATATAACTATTCTATTTTTATATTATTAGAATATACTCCTTAAGGATCGATTTTCATATATAGTCCGCAATATACAACTTAGTTGGGGAGTGTAATGAAGTGATAAGGAAAAGTGAAGTCCTTGTGTTACACCTCCATACAACACATTCACACTTCTTATACTGATAGTCCCAAACGCAACTGCTGGTCATTAGGTTCTGGATTCGCATCCGGAGTCGGGCCACAAAAGATCAGTTATTGAGCTTTTCTGTCAAAAAATTATATCTTATAAAGCATGTAAATCCGCTGATCGAACAACCTTCTATAAGATAGGTACATTATAAAACATATTTTTAAGCAGCAAGAAATACGAGCATACAGTCTACCCGGTAGCAAGCGAGTGGAATAATCGACATTGGGTCAAATGTTAGCAGGGTAAGCAGCTACACTAATCAATAACAGGACGTTGAACACTATATTCAGTCCCATTAGTACAGTGCTCACCGTACTATACTTTTTTTATGAACAATGGTGACAACCGAGCACGCAGCCCATCTGATAGTGAGGGAGATGCTGTAGCCTGTAGGCATCTGTATGTATCCTCGTTTAAGAATCAAAATGCAGATATATTTACACCCTTAGTACTGAGATGGAATGCCTTGTTTCCAATAATAAGGGTATCGGGTTCTCCACATTCAACATACGAAACACAGCAGCGTTAAGCTTTTCATTCGTGCCATAATATAGCTCCATTCCGACTATAATATAGCTGCAACATGACTCTATCATGTTAACTCCTTTTTCGCTAATCAAACAAGAAATTAATACAATACTATCACTTTTCTCATTATAAGATTCAAATTAAGAATGAAAGGTTGAAAGAAGAATGAAAAGTTTACTAATTGTCGTCTGTTTCTCGTTAAAATCGTCGATTCGTGACGCCTTTCACACTTTCTGAAAAGGATTCATTCTTTTAAAGTAATACAATTTATCTGCTAACGAGGGACCCAACCTGTCCGTAGAGTCTCCTTTCTTTCCTCAGAACTGTCTATAAATTTTTCAAAGGGGAGTTTTTTCTTCACTGCGTCCTTAAATCTTTCCTATTTCGTAACTTTTTCTCGTTACCTTTTCAGTGTTTATTATTTGAAACGTCACTTTATATTTAAATCGTTCCTTTTTTACGTGGTAAAGCCACACTGTAGCTGTATTAAGGTTGTAACAAGAATATATCGACTCGATCTCGGTAGGACCACGCTCTCACAGAACACCAGCGTGAAATAGCAGCTTTATGCCACTGCGTTTCGTACGGTGAGTGTAAAGAATCGGAGACTCTTTTTAGAGAAAACGAGGCATTCCATCTCACATCTAAAGGGTGACAACGCATCTGTATTTTGAGTATTTTGAGAATAAATGTAGATGTCTATGGTCCACAGTTCTCATTCACCTACTATCAGGTGAACTGTGTGCCCATTTGTCACCCTTATTCTGTTAAAACATACACACGGTATATAACTGCTATCATGATAATATAAGTAGATAAAACACTGTATTGTAAACACAAAAGCGATCACAACCTACCTGCCTGCCTGCGTTTACTGTTTACGTTGACACAAAGTTTAGTAACCTGCTAGGTGTTGCTGCTGAGCTGATTGCTGAGCGCGTACATTGGTCTTACTAATTATTGAGGATTTGCAACTATCACCACACAACCAAGGGGATAGTAATTGATAACAGTACCAAGCGTGTTGCATGGCGGGAAATAGAACAAAATAGAATAGAACATAATACAACAGAACAGAGTAGAATAGAACATAATAAAATAAAATGGAACAAAATAGAATACAATAGAATGGAACGGAATGGAAGAGAATAGAGGAAGATACTAAAATTTGATATCAAATAGATCATCAACTCAGCATAATGCTGTAAAAGCGCCGCTGGTATTCAGTAAAAGTCATGTTTTGTAAAATAGATTGCAGCAATAAATAAATATATTCTTTCTTTTCTTTCTTTCACATAATCCGTTAGTCAATCATCAATTATCATATCATATTATATCATTACTTAGCATAATGGCGTAATATTATGTTGATAATTACCAGACTTTCAATGTCCACATAAAAAAATTTTAAAGTTATTCTCCCTCACTCTCCTTACTACACGACAAACGAAAAAGACGTTATGAATTTAATCTTCACGCTTTTAGGGATCGTACATTTGTTAATAGCGGCGGTAGAGTCATGCTACAGCTTTATTTCGGTAGTCGCACGAATGGGTTGGCGCGTCCGAAGTAGGACTGTGCTCTCACAGAATACCAACGTAAAATTACAGCCTAAGCTTTTGTTGTTCGTATGGTGCGTGTAAAGAAACGGAGACCTTTTTACCGGAAATTAGGCACTCCAACCTAATCCTCAGAGGTGAAAACGCTTCTGCATTTTGATTCTAAACAGAGGTTATGCGTAGTGTGTCTGTCGACTCAAAAATTGACTGTATGTTTGGCACCCTTGTTCATAATCATAATCATAAAGTCTTACGCCTGTAACCAAGAGGGGTAGACAGCTACTACGGACTTACATTTAGGGAGGTAAGTGAAAAATCAGTACATTTGGCGTCCTGATCAATTGTGAATCGGGATGTGTAACAAGACCCCTGAAAATTGAGACGTCCGCGCAAATCGGAACACTTGGAACGCGAGCGGTGGCGGAAAAAAGTGATACGTCCTATCGTTTGGCACTATCCTGACACAACTCTCTCGCCTCCTTTACCATTCATATCTACGCATACATGCTCGTCGCTTAAGTGTACTTTTAATCTAGCTCATCTTCAATATATCGTCAATTTGGTCGAAAAACTTTTGTCTAAGGCGTCTATCCTTATTCTATTTCAAAATAAATAAAAAAAGTAAAATCACGGCAATTTCCAAAACTCCTTTTCGCTGTAATAAAATATGAAGAACTTTAATTAATATTTGAAGGTTGAAATTCTATACTCGGCAAATATTTAAATCAAAATCGTATCGCTTGGAAACAATTTTCCCAAGAAACAATAAGGGGTTTGTGTAAAAAACTTTGTGTTTAAGGACGGGGCGTCATCAAAACTGGGTCAAAATCAACAACTCGGCAAATTGGCCTTCTTACTATAGAAAAACAGACAAACGAACACCTGCTGAAATCCATCGAAATTTTTAAGTTATTAATTATTAATTAGTTAAAGAAGCGCGATGAAACTGGAAAATATTTACCGAGGGGAATCTCCAAGAATATTATTTCACAACTTTTTTCCTTCGCACCGTTGTTGGTACAGAATTAGGAGAGATAAGATATTTAAAACAATATAAAAGTAAATACAGCTTTCAGTTCGTTGCTTAGTTTTTGTTTTCGTAACGCTCTTGCAAAGAGTATTGAATGATGTAATATTATATTAAAAGACGGTCATGAAGGCAAAAAATGGACGAGAATTGGTCGATGCTAGCAACTACAAAATGTAAGTTCACAATGTATATTATATAGTAGAGCCATACAGCAATTGTATCAGACATATCACGCTTACACAATATAACAGCGTTAAATTGCAGCTTAATGGTTCCGAAGACCCTTTTTACTGGAAACAAGGCATTCCATCTTTATCCTCAGGGGTGACAACACATCTGCATTTTAATTTTTAATCGGGATATGAACTGTCTATGGACCACAGCATCACTTACTATCAGGTGAACTTTGTGCTTGGTGGTCACCCTTATTTTATAAAAAATAAACATTCTAAAATGAAGCCCCTCCTCTTCTTCATTTTAAAAGCATAAGTCCTTTACAGACTTTTTTAAATAAAAATAGAAAAAATGCAATGTATTTTTTATTTCTGGCCCTGCCAAGTGTGTACGGATTCGTACCAAAATATTAGTGAGTTTTACGTCATATCATCTAGGCTTAATAGGCATTTATTTAGAACTTTCTTACTTTTGAATATAGTAAGCTTTGATTGATAAAAATAGATAAAGTTTAATGTAAAATTAAGCTCTGACTTTCATTCTTAAAATGTCGGCCCCGTTAATCTGCCGCCAGGGCTCCCCATACCCTGATGCGACACTGGGTATCCTTATATAATTTATTTATATAAGAATTGATGATATAAGAGAGAAAAATGAGAGATAAATAAGAGAGACGAAAAAATTCAATAACGCTACAAAGACGTGCTTTTCGAAGACAAAATTAACGACCCTTATGGTCAATAATAAAATGTGAAAAAATGTTAAAATTGTAAATCTGCAAATCAGACCCCTTACAAATGCCTTCAAATCAGAACGTAAGGTAGTGTCATGAATTCCATGTGTAAGAGAATTAAACACAACTTTTACCCCCACCGTCGCACGGCTCATGATCATGCTTGTAACTTATCATAATATATTCATATGTGCTAGAGGTTGCTTAACGAGTTGTATAGAGGACTATGATCTGAGTTTCTCAGTATGATAGATTTGTGATGAAGATATGTGTTGTATTAATAGAGTTACCAGCAAAACCCAACAGATGAGCAAGCTGGAGTGAACTCGCAATATAGCACGAGTCAAGCTGTAGCTTAATTAATAGCTAGTTGCGGGCAAGGGACAACCAAAAGGGAAAAAATCATCCTGAGAGCTGAGCCAAGCTTTTAATCTAACACATAATTGATAAAGAATACAGAAGAGGCTTGTCTCTCTGAAGATTAATATTGAAAACCTTGTTACCAATAAAAAACTCCAGTTCTCATCACACATGCACTCACCATAAGCATCACAATTGCATCATGTTGTTATTTTAAAAAGTTTTGATGAACCACCCTTGCTCCCTTTCTGCCTACAAGGTTCCAACCTCTTACCTGTATTACAATATCACCAAACAGCTGCTGTGTTCCAGTCTGAAGATTATACACAGCCAGAATAATAGTAATTACAGGTTGCAAGGCATTCCATTGTAGTCCTCAAAGGTGGAGCATCTGTAACCTTCTTTGTTTGACGTTGGCTTCAGATGTCCATGGGCTATAGTGTCCACTTAGTATCAGGTAGACTGTAGATTCGTTTACCACTACAGTAAAATATAAAAATATTCTTTTAAATACATGTATGTTTGTTATTATTATTAGCCCGTTAGGAGGCCATAAAGGGGCTATAAAGCTAATATTTATTTTGTACAATCTCCTTTATTTGTATTCTATGACGAGGTCAGCTAACGAGGGTTCAAGAGCGCAAGTTAGCGAAAGGTTGTTTGTACAATATTTCCCCGATTTTTGCGGAAAGAGCGTGTTAACTTTTTGCTGTTTGTTATTTACTTTGTTTTCTTTTATATTTTCGTTTTTGTTTTCTATATATACCTAAAATAAATATTTATCGTGTCGTCTATGTTGTCTATGTACACAGAATAAGCCCTTTAATTTTTGTTAACTTTTAATCTTGAAAATACATTTTACATAAACTTTTGCGCCTGTGGTACGTAGAAACCGAATTTCATTTGGCACAACCATGTCACATCTCTTTCGCTTCTTTTAGATCTATAAACCTACGCATATCAAATACCTTTAAACGAGAAATTCTTGTATATATATATACATTCGGAATCTCGGAAACGGCTACAACGATTTTTATAAAATTTAGTGTCCAGGGAGTTTCGGGGGCAATAAATCGATCTAGCTAGGATTTATTTTTAGAAAATGTTTTTTGTCCGTGTTTTCAGGTAATTAAAAACTGCTACAATATAAAGAGGTAAATTTTGACACCGTATTAATGATCGTAATAGCTCAAGTGGATAGCGAGTGGTCGCAAAATCGTAATGCCTTGGTTCGCGTCCCGTCTTCGGTCCGACTTTTTTTCCTTTTTTTTTTTTCAAGTTCCCTTCTTTTGTGAGAAAATCTATAATTTCCAGCACTTTTTTTAAAAAAAATTTTAATTAAGGTAATTGCACTCATGATTTTTTATTCAAATAACCAGTTCAGTTTTTTCTATTATGTCAATAAGATCAAAAAATATTATTCATAATCATAAACACTCACGCCTGTCACCCAGAGGGGTAGGCAGAGACTACAGACTTCCATTTAGCACGATTCTGACATACCTTTCTCGCCTCTTCCACATCCATATACCTACGCATAGATGCTCGTCGGTTAAGGGTACTCTTACTTATTCTACCGATGAATAATACTCTCTTCAGAGAGAGAGAAGAGAGTATTATTCATCGGTATGTAATTTGTATATAAATGTAATTTCAAAAAAAACGAGCAAAGTTTGGTCATCCGGGTACTATTATTTAAATGAGAAACGCCTAAGCATAACCACCTCGGGGGCAAGGACGGGTTATGTCGGACTCGTACCGATTTAAGTCTTGTAACACCTCAGCCGCATACTGGCAGGGCCACGGGAATACGCAAACATATATCAGCCGCCCCACAAGCGGACTACTCCCTCTGCACCTACGTATATATGTATGTCTTTTAAAACAACGCCTAAGTTTAATATATCGCCCATCTTTAATATATCGCCAATTTGGTCGTAAAACTTGCTCCTAGGGGTTCTTTGAGGACTCCGCCACTAACGTCGGTAGCATTAGGCTTTGTCACTTTTCCTTATTCATTCTTTCTACGAGTTCAAACAACCATATCATTCATTTTTTATTAATGGGTACAACATTTTCTTGCAAACTACACTCTTCTCTTAATAAACAAAAATAACTTAAATTAAAGAAAAAAAGGACACCTAGACATACATTATCTTTTTAACTTATTTCTCAAAATTAAAAAAATCATTTTTGTTTTAACTAGCGTTATGGGTGGTGAGATCCACCAAGATGACCGTATCAATAGAATGTTCTATTTGAAAATCACAGGCATGTGCAGAGTGGACAAACTGAAACTGCCGAGTTCCTGCTTGGGCTCTCATCATCATCATCATCATTACAGCCCTTCACAAGTCCACTGCTGAACATAGGCCTCCCCCAAATAATACCACAAAGCACGGTCCTGAGCCACCTGCATCCATCACTTCCTGCATATCTTACCAGGTCGTCACTCCAACTAGTGGGGGGTCATAATGAAGTCAATCTCGTTTTTTGTCGAAGCGTCGGGGCCCGACCAGGTGTACTTTCTGTGGGGTCGCTTCTGGAAGAAAGAGTTCATCACAAAAAGTCACTCTTTCTCCATGAAGTCGGCCAGCTGCTGGCCCCTTGGGTTCCGTTGCCCTATCCCAAATTTCCCTACCTTCAGCTCACCGTTCTTTCTTGTGCCCAATTTTGCGTTGAAGTCTCCCATTAACACCGTATAGTGAGTTTTGGAGGAATGCATGGCTTTAGAAATGTCCTCATACATTTCCTCCACCTCCTCATTGAGATGTTCCGACGTTGGTGCGTAAACCTGTATGACCTTCAGCGAATACCGTTTGGTGATTCTGAGTATAGGGTACGCAACCCTCGCCGATACACTCCCAATCTTTAAAACGTTGTTAACGAGAGACTTGTGGACGATAAATCCAACTCCTCCTTGGGACAGATGGGCGCCCTTCCGGTGATAGAACAAGTTGCCGGATGCGAGAATCACCATGTCCTCCCCCTCTCTTCGGACCTCGGATAATCCTATAATATTCCAGCGCAACTTGTCTATCTCTTCTTCCAGCTCCAGGATCTTCTCGTCAGTCCTCAGGGTGCGTGCGTTAAATGTTGCCAGGTCGAGTCGTCGTAGGTGGCAACCGAACCTCCACCGGAGATTCTTAGCAACCCCTGCCCCGCCGTTACCATGGTCGCCACCGTAGCCGGGAATAGAGGGGCCGCCGGTGACTTGGGGGCCGTCTATTTGTGTAATTCTTCATGGGGGTATATTGCCATAGTTGCCACGCTTGGCGAGCGGGTTGGCAACCGCAGTTTTTTTGTTGTACAGTTGCTGTTATCAGGAAGATGCTGCTGCCCATCTCCTGCCTGTTTCCCTCTGTCGCCTTTTACGACACTCACGGGAAGATATGGGGTAGTGGATATTCTTAACTGCCACTACACGGCAAATGGGTACTCATGCATTTGTTTTAAGCATATAATTTAAGTAAGTATTAAGCAGGTTCTGTTGGCGACGAACATCTTTTAATTAATAAATTAGTATTTTTAAAACGTCCTCCGGCCCCTGCATTACTTGACTAGATAGCAAACACTAACATTGACATCCATCGTTAGAAAATGAAAAACATTGAAGCGCACCGAAGCCGGAAAATGTTTGTAATCAATGACTGCTCTACAAACTGGCTAAAGCGGTAAAAAAGAATTCCTTTCATAAAGCGCGGGAAATTGAATAAAATCACATCACTTGAAAATGAACGCCACAGGTAAACGTTTTTGTGGTTGTGAAGCTTTGCAATGAGATCTGATTTTGTTTTATTTCTTTGCGTGAAATAATGCAGTCTCTCTTTTTGAAATACGAGTAGCAGAGTTATGAAATATAGAAACATAAATATAAATATATGAAACGCTAATATTACTGAACCAACAGTTTTAAAACTTGTGTCATGTTAATTAGTTCTTTGTTCTTTAAAATATGTTATAAATAATATAGCTCAAATAAATTATCATCATCATCATTACAACCCTTCACATGTGCCCTGCCGAACATAGGCCTCTCAGAAAACCGCCGCAAAATACGGGCCTCAATCACCTACATTCACCGACTTCTGCATTTCTTATCAGGTCGTCACTCCATCTAACGGGGACCTGCCCTACACTTACTTTACAAGTACATGGCTGCCACTCGAGTACCTTCCTTTGCGGTCGGTTGTCATTGTACTACTAGGTACTAGTCCAGATTCGATCAAGAGTTCAATCGATAATCTCGGCTGAGCAGACGTTCGGAAGAGCACGACACATTTTCTTGTCACGTATTTTTTAAAATTTGAAAACATAGGAGTGTAAACTTACGTATCTGAGACGTGATCCGTCACCATTGGTTGTATGAGGATGCTCAAATGAATTAAAACCTGACTGAATACTAATGTTTTTTTTTCAAACAACTGTAATTTTATATTATTTTTGTTTTATTTTATCTCATAAATAACTTTTATCTTTGAAAAATCGACCTTAATTATTTAAAACATCAATCTTCTAAGTTCGAGTAAAGACTTATTCTAACATTTTACATTAGTATTTCTGGCTATCGCTTGGCGCATAATATGAGAATAGAAACGGTACTACATTTTTCATTCTATATAAATTACAAGTAGGTAATTCATATAGAAAGTATTTTTTTTTCCTTTAACACTGGTTCGTAAAAAATCTCTGTCCGGGGAAAAACCAACGAGAAACCCAGTGGAAAGGTTTTCAAAGTAAAATTATAATATAAAAAAGACAAGTTATACAAACTGTTTACAAAACTAATTTAAGTAACAGCTTGGAGATCTCCTAATTCCCAGGAACGGATCACTAACCTGAAGCGAACGTTTCGTGCGCTAAGGGCATACAGCTGTAGCGCGGTATCACTTGATCGAGTGATGATCTGGTAAAGATACAGGAACTCAATGGATGCAAGTGGCTCTAGACATGGAAACGAGAATATTAATAGTAGGACCGTAGTCACTGACATAGCGTAATTGATTAGTAAGCTAAAGTGGCAATGTACTGGCTATTCACCTCGAAGATATATTATGATTGTAGCACGAAGTCAGGTCGGCTCGACCGCCGAATGACTACGCTTTTACAGCATACCAGCTTAAAACATTAGCTTAATGTGTTTCGTATGGTGAGTAGAAAGCCGGAGACCCTTTTCACTGAATACGAGGCAATCCATCTTGACCCTCAGGGGTCATCTGTTTTAAAAGAAACCCGACTGCGAAAGAAATTACTAATAATACCAACTATACGGTTATTTATGAACTTTATCATAGCTTTACTGTAAGTTTTGAAAATTCAAGCGAGAATGTTCGCTAAATCTTAATCTTTATCTAAATTTTAAATCGTTTTAGACCTTAAATGGTTATTCAAAATGAAAAATGACTAGACAACCTAAATATGATTTTTAAAGACCTAATCATTGATACCTCTTTTGACACAGTTCATTGACTACCATTTTTTCATTAAAGCAATTTGGCGTCTGGTTTTTTGCTATAATAGCAAAAACCAGACGCCAAATTGCTTTATAGAATAAGCGTGACAAACTAGCACACGGTTAACCTAATGGCAAGTGAATGCTGTAGCCCATAGACATTTGTGTTTATTCTCGATTAAGAATAAAAATGCAGATGCGTTGTCACCCTGAGGACTAAAATGGAATGCCATGTTTCCAGTAAAAAGAGTCTCTTGTTATCTACACTTACCATACGAAACACAACAGCATTAAGCTGCTATTTCGCTTGCTTCTATTCTGTAAGAGCGTGTCCCATTCTGTCCTACTCCGGTTGAGCCGACCCATTCTTGCTACAACCATAATATAGATGCGGAATGGCTCTATCATGTTGAAAAATTTAAAGGTCAAACAAATATTAAAAAAAAATTATTGACTATAGGTAATAAATTGACATTTCAATAAAAAATTAAAATAAAACGCAAACTCAAACGAAATAGTGTATTTGTATATCACATATATTATTATCATTTAAACGCAAAATTACTGACAACGCTTCAAGTACGGAACGCTTTCCTAATGGCTTTGTCATCAAATTTTCTGTAACGTGGGGCTGACAGTAACGATCGTTTAAATTCCACCTACAACTTTTGACGTTCTGATTTGTGCAGTAGGATAGGTAACTAGTTAGATGAAGCATTTATTTGTTTCTCTAATCACAAACGTAGATATGGTATATTCGGTAAAAAAAACTTATTACTTATTTCAAACAAGCGTAATAGTTAAAATAGTAATTAAAAGAAACCCGACTGCGTAACGAAAAAAGAAAAATGTATACCCTGTATATGTATCACTCCCACAAATAAGGCGATTCTAACGATACCCCATATGTTAAGATTCATCAAAGACATTTAGACTACATAGCGTGTCAAGGAAATAGACATAAATACATACATACTCTCGAAAAATATTGCTATTCTGGGGCAGTCAGTTAAAAATTACATAACAGCATATAACATAAAGAAGATCTAAAACACTCAAAAACATAGTTAAACCGATGAGGCTCTAAGTGGCATGTACTAGGGTATGTGTTAGTTTATAATGAATAATATTATACAACATTTAACAAAAACTCAGTAATTCCTGTAAAGTGCGTTAACAGGATCAATATTCAAACATATAGAAATAACCTTAGAGCAACATAGAAATAACTTCACTTCAGAAAACTAGATTATAAAAAAGTAATCAAGTTTTCTGAAATAAAATTAAAGTAAGCTAGGTTTGAATACTGATTGTGATAAGGATCTTAACGGTAACCACAGGATTTTTGTAACAAGTAGTATATTGAATTATAAATGAAAAAGAAAGCGCATGCATTTTGCAGTTTAACAAATGGGTAGGCTCAACGATTACTGCTTAGGGAGCAAATACTGGATTTCAGCTATTACTCTGGAGCTATTACTCTCTTCATATTCATATTCTTATATTCAATTAAGTTGTCATTTACATAAACTATCATGAGTGGTGGCAGGAACTTGATCGCTGGCGGATTGTTGCTTCTGTTTAGCGATAAATTAATGGTTCTATTTATATCTTAATACGAAACAGTAATCTGATTTTTTGTATTAAGTGTTTGCGCATGTGAACTGTAGTAGAAACGATGAAATCAGTGCTTCTGTATTGATTCAAACCTCAAGTAAGTTTGTCTGTTAGGCGCATTGAGATACGATTGTCAACGAATGCTTGCTGGCTCAAGCTGCTGTCAAAATCTTTCAAAAACTTTTCAATGTGACGCATCAAAATATGGTGAAGAACTTTTTAAACAAATCATTATAAAGAATAATTTCCTATTACTTGACCCTGGTGTGCAACTATACGAGTCTATTACCAAGGAAAAACAAACCTATCTCTATTCCAAATTGGTATCATTACAGCCTATAAATGTCCACTGCCTAACATCGGCTTTTCCCATAGATTACGTCATGAGGAGGATGTTGCAATAGTTACCGCGCTTGGCAGACGGTTTGAAATCCGCAGTCCACCCCCTCCCGCTTATGACACCCCGGTTTTAATGATATTTTTTATTTTTTTAGTTTATACTTTAGTTATGGCTTTGAAGCAGGGACTGTTATGAGCCGTTATATTCATGAAATTTCTTATTTAGAAGTTCAAAATGTACCAAAAATTAAACGTTTTATAAAAGGTGACATCCGAATATAATAAAGAACTATAAAGAATAAAATAGTTTAATAAAATAGTTTTTCACATAATAGCTTTTGAAGTCGAGCACCGACTTCTGGAGCTATGAGAAAATATTTTATTCTTTCTTGTTTAGAGAAGTTGGCTTTTACTATTTATTACAAAATAAAATTTTCTCAACTAGGTTCCACAAGTACAAGAGAAACATCAACGCAAGATAAATCAAAAGGACGTCTTCTTGTTCACAAGCAGCGTGCAGTTACATTATCATAGTTTGCTAGTATTTCTTACGCGAATTAGAATATTCCCAAAAGTTTTTTGCTTATGATACTGAAGCAATTTTTACTTACTAATCATCACAGTGGGAAGAAAATAAAAAGAGATTAAAAAGCGAGGGTAGAACTTGAAACTCCCCACTCGTTTGCATATTTAAAGTCTGAATCACGCGACGTGCTTGTTATTAATTTCAAAGTCGTTCATTATGTTATCTTGTTTTAGAATTTAGTTTTTTCAAATCAAATAAAATCCCTTTTCACCAAAGACTTTTTTGTAACCTGTGAATCAGGAAAAAGGGTTCGAATCCCGGGTCGTGCCAAAAAATCAGTTTATTGAGTTTTCCGTCAAGAAATTTTCAGCAGCTGCCCGGAGTCAGGAAGTTGGCAATGTCTCCAACCCATGCCTCGGAAAGCACGTAAAGCCTTTGGTCCTGCGCCTCATCTCTTTCCGGTCGTATCGATTTACTGTCCCATCGGACTTTGCGAATGAGCAAATAAATTTGTAACCTGATTCACAGGTTACAAAAAAGTCTTAATTAAATACAAATAAAGTTCAGTCCGTGATCAGCCTCATGGGCATACAAATGTCAAATATCATTCGTAGTTCATAGATTACATATTCATAATAATAGATTAAATGATTCATCTTATTCAGATTGGCGGGTAGCTTGGTCGGCTGTCAAGTGCTTGTGTCCCGTATTAAAAATTATTTTAAATATAAAACAGCATTTTTACATAAGTAAACAAGTATATTGAAGAACAATTTTAGTAGTGTTATAAGATACATTAGTAGAATAAAGTGAAAACAGTGGTCGTTGGTTGTTACAGTGCAAAATAGTGATCAGCTGTTCGTAACAAGATCAGCTGTTTGTCATTTAAACCGTATTGCAAATTGCTGCTGTAAACATTTAAGTTATTTAACAAACCTTAAATAGTTAAATGTAAACAAGGTAAATAGTATATAGTAAATCGCTAATTATTAAACATTCTTATAATTATACATATCAAATTACATAATTAATACAAACTTCGTACAGCGACATCTATTGGTCTAACTTTCATCTAAATAAAGTACTTGTCAATAAAAATGGCAAATAAGTGCGGCGCCTGTGGTCGTTTTGCTTCTACAATTGACTCGATAAAGTGCGCAAGTTGCACTCATTTATTTCATCGCAAATGTGCTAGTATTCCTATTGACGGCCGAATATCAAATAAATGGCAATGCAGCGGTTGTAAGGCAAAAAATGTATGTGCGAGTGGGGTGAACACAATAGCTACGCCCAGTTCGTGTAGCTCGGGCGGCACGGACACAGAGTTCGGCGATGCACAGCTTGGATCCGACGATGGAGGGCGCTGTGAAACTAATGTCGACTTAGCAAACGAGCTAAAATTAATACGCGAGCAGTTGACTACTATTGCCCGCGAAATGGTATCTTTTCGCCAGGAAATCACTAACATTAATTCTAATGTTAGTGAGATAAGTAACAGGGTTAGCGACGTCGAGAAAAGGATCGCATGTCTTGAGCAGCAGGCAACGGACTTGCCGAATCAACCCGGAGGGTCCAAGGTCGAAGATAGCATAGCGGAGTTAAAGTGTCGACTTAACGAGCGTGATCAAGAATTACTTTTAAACGATCTGGAAATATCTGGTGTAATAGAACAGAAGGGCGAAAACCCCGTGCACCTCGTCACTATGCTTGCGGCTAAAATTGGCACTGAATTGGATGAGCGCGATGTTGTAAGTGCAAGGCGTATAGGCATGCGCCGCGAGGAAATACCAGGCAGCGGTGACAAGCGGAGGCCGCGTCCGTTAGTTGTCCGTCTCGCTAGTCGAGTGATTCGAGACAAACTAATTCACGAAGCGCGCGTTCGGCGAGGGGCGGATACTGCCGGTTTGAACTTAGGTGGCGAGCCGCACCGATTTTATGTTAATGAGCGGCTCACCTCAATCAATAGGCAATTATTTTATAAAGCACGGGAAGAAGGGCGCCGCAAAGGCTGGAGATATGTGTGGACGCGGGAAGGATGCATTTTTACGCGTCGTGATTCTGGCTCACCCCGTTATAGAATTCGAACAGAAATAGATATAAACAAAATTTTTGGGGATTGAATAGTTTGAAGCGAATTTTAATCTTGTTCTTTACGTTACTTCTTGCACGATGTCAATTTGGCTGCCGTCTGGATTATAATTATTTCTCAATGATTGTTTCCCCTACGCATCTACGTAGCTGCTATTACGAGAACATTTTATTTTTATTTTTATTTAGACTACATTGTATTTCCATTTTATTATTAGGTTACATTTTATCTTTCTTAAGTTGCTTTGCATACGTTTATGGAGTATGGAGTAAATTTTTTGTCTGTTATTTTGTAGTTACTCTTTTAATATTATCACATTTATTCTTTGTCTTTTGTTATAGTGAATATTGTGACAGGTTTAATGTTTGCTTTCTAACGTGTAGCAGCATGACGGGAAATGGCGACAGGATATTGTCGGATAATATATTCGGAAATCAATTATGTTTATTTATAACTTATAACTGTGGCCCATACATAGAAATGTATTTGACAGTACATAAGCAGTGGTATCATAGTCTCCTTTATTATGGTACTGTTTGGGTTATTATTAATTTTATAACGTTTTCGTATTATTATAAATTCTTTGAAAATGACTAAATTAAATAAGTTGAAAATTGGCTTCATGAACCCCGGGTCCCTTGGTACTAGGCACGACGAATTCCTAGCTGCTATGGCGCATCATTCTGTAGACATAATGGCTATCAATGAAACATGGCTTCGGACAGGTGAGGAAGGCCGGGCGCCTTCTGTTCCAGGGTATCGACTGCTTCACGTACCCCGACCTCCCGAAGTTCGTGCGCGTGGCGGCGGTGTGGGTTTTTATTTGAGACGGGGCTTGTCGTCAAAGATTATTCAACATCCTATTTGTCCCGTGGTGGAGCAGATGTGGTTAAATATTAAAATTAACGGCAAGTCCCTTGTCTTTGGTACTGCTTATCGTCCCCCATGGTTGAGCGTGACATTATTTCTGGACGCGCTGAGCGAGTCCTTAGGTTCTTTTGTAGGCTACGATCAAACAGTACTGCTTGGGGATTTTAATATCGACATTTTAAATAAAAATTGTGTTAGTACCAAAATGCTTTCGGACTTCCTAACATGCAATAACCTCGTGCAATATGTTGAGGAACCAACACACTTTACTGAATATAGTGAGACACTGTTAGATGTTATATGTTCAGATGCATCGGTGTCATATATAAGTGTGGACTATATTAGTGACCTCAGTAGTCATGCCTTTATTGTATGTGAACTTGACATTCCCAAGCCTAAGTTTCAGCCTGAAAGCGTCACGTATAGACCTTTAAGGGATATGGACATAAACCTTTTCAACCAAGATTTAAAACAAATTAACTGGCACTGTGCATCGTCAGATAACATAAACGATATGATTGATTCTTTTAACAAAAAATTATTAAATATCTTTAATTCTCACGCCCCTCCTAAAACTGTCTATATAAAAAAAAATATTATCCATGGATAACGCATAACATAAGATGTATGATGAGGACACGCAACGAGGCTCAAGTGAGAGCCCGGAAAACAAAACTTACTCCACATAAGGATTATTATAGGGAACTAAAATCAATAGTTAATAAAGCGATAGTTTCAGAAAAGATTGCCTACTTCAAATTTTATATTAATTCAAAACTAAATCAACCTAAAATAATGTGGAAGCACATTAAACGCCAAGTTCAAATAAAAAGTAAGGATACTTCTTTGCCATCCCATTTCAGTGACCCTGATGCTTTAAACAATCATTTTCTTAATATTCCTGGTAAAAATGACGTCTCATTGTCTCTTCTCACTTTCTTTGAATTTAATGGTACTAATGATAACTCTTTTTATTTTAAAGAAGCCTCGGAGGATGAGGTGGTTAAAGTTATAAACTCTTTGCAGTCTAATGCAGTGGGGTGCGATGGCATTTCTCTTGATATGTTAAAGTTATTACCTAAAGATGTTATTACAGAAATAACATACATAATTAATAAATCTTTTGCGACAAATACCTATCCGGATCTCTGGCAAAAAGCCATCGTTAAACCTATACCAAAAACTAGTAACCCTGTTTGTATGTCGGATCTCAGGCCAATTAGTATTCTACCGTGCCTTTCTAAAATAATAGAAAAGCTTGCATGTAATCAGCTAACAAAGTACCTTGAAGCAAATAACATCCTTCCTGAGCTGCAGTCTGGCTTTAGAAAGAAGCACAGCACTACCACAGCGCTTATAGAGGTCGTGGATGATATACTGACTGCACAATCCAGTGGTGAGGGTACTATTTTAACATTACTTGATTTCTCGCGTGCCTTTGAAACCCTCAATATCCCATTACTTCTTTCAAAATTATATTTTTATGGTTTAAGCAGAAACGCAACCCAATGGTTTGCCAGTTACTTTAAAAATAGGTCACAGCAAGTTGAAATACAGTTAAATGGAAAAGGTAAAGCTATTTCTGGGGAGCGCCCTGTGAACCGAGGAGTACCGCAAGGATCCATTTTAGGTCCCTTACTTTTTATAATATATAGTGCAGACATTATTAAAAATATAGAGTATTGTAAGTACCACATGTACGCTGACGACTTACAGATATATATATCGTTTAAGCCTTGTGATGTTCAAGTAGCAGTGACAAAATTGAACTTGGATTTGGGTAGGATATCTTAGTGGTCAGAGCGTAACGCATTGGTTCTCAATCCAAAAAAGTCGCAGTACCTTATTCTAGGATCGCCAAATCAAATAAAAAAGATCACACTAAGCCACCCTGCCATTATTGTAAACAACGAACCTATTGTGAGAGTCACTGAAGTCAGAAATTTGGGGGTAATAATGGACGACAAACTTCGTTTTGAGAAACATGTAATGAATATTGCACGTAACTGTTTTTATAGGTTGAAAGTACTTTACCGTATTCGCGAGTACCTAAGTGTCACCTTACGTATACATCTCTGCGAGTCTATCGTGCTTTCAAAATTCAATTACGCGGATTCTCTCATAGGCCCACGACTATTATCTCGAACACAGCAAATAATACAGCGGGTACAGAATGCCTGTGCACGCTTTTGTTTCAACGTACCACCACGAGCACATGTAACCCCTTTCATTAATAACGCTAATATTTTAAAAATGGACTGTCGCAGGCGACTACACTTTGCCTCACTTTTGTTTGGAGTTATTAAAAATAAAGAACCTTTATATTTATATAATAAGTTGATTTGGTCTAAAGATCAAAATAAGCAGTATAATACCAGATCATCCAATTACAAGTTAGTATATCCTTTCTACCGGTCGGCCGCTTTCAGAGGTAGTTTTAAATATAATGCCACTAAATGTTGGAATAACCTCCCGCCTCCACTGCGTGACCTGAAAACAATTAGTGGGTTTAAAATCAAATACAGGTTACACTTACTTTCGGAACAAAAAAATACCGATCTATAAAATAAACTGGTGGGAGGTTAAGCTCTTTCAACACGTCAATAATCTCAGTCCCATAAATTATGTAGATATTTTTAATTTTCACTTTATATAATATATAAAACTATTTTATTTAAATATTTATATAATAAATTTACTTTTTCTGACAATCATTTTCTTACCTTTATTCTTTAGCCTACGTTTATTCCGCATTATTAATAAATAAAAATGATATATTTAGAAGGAAAACGTTAATTCTATTTTGTACTTACCTTCATTAGACTAATGATATCCACTATTTATGTGAATTAGAATTTAAAAACATATATTTTTTTTTATATATTCCGCGTCGCATTATAGCATGTGCATTGAGGCAGCCGTCCGAGTTACGTCGGAGTGCGGGCTGGACTGAAAACCAGTGTCGGGATCAGAGCAATTCGTGTTTCTGTATCTCGATTTTTACTGAGTCCTGTCCATTTCACGGTCTTATGCTGCTACACAGACTCATTTTATATTATTTTTACATTTTTGTTAATTTAGGGAAATATTGTTTTATTTTTTGTTTAATTCCAATTTCTTGCTTTGTTTTGTATCTACTGTGATTAGACCGTGAATAAATGCTTTTTCTTTCTTTCTTTCTTTATATATTATTAGTAAAATTCTATTAGATTATTCATATTACATTAGATTATTTATAAATGTTATTATAAACATCGACAAACAAGCACATGGTATACCTGAAGCTAAGTGGACGCTATGACCCACATTTATCCTCGATTAAGAATCAAAATGATAAATACGTTGTCAAACCTGAGTGTTAAGATGGAATGCTAGTTTCTATTACAAAGGTTCTTCGGTTCTCTAAACTTACGAAACACAGCAGCATTAAGCCGCTATTTTACGTTGGTATTGGCCTATAGTTACGCCAAATGTGTAGCGTGTTACGCTGTTTTATTACTGTTAATAATTAATTTCGATAATAGAAGAGCATGTTGAATATTTGTCTCACAATCTTCACACTATATTACGTGACGTGTTTCCATGTTAATTGATAGTACTGGTAGCGTAAAAAACGCAACTATAGCGTTATTATAGTGACATAACTACGTATAAAGTTGAGTAAACGCAGCTGTCGGCTGAAAATTACGTGTCAAAGCGTTTTGTGAATTCACAGCATTTATGTTTGACGGCTACATTTCCCAGTGATTTATTTGCATAATATAGTCAACGTATGTACTTTTTTATTTCATTCATCCATCTCTGCGTATAAAAAGTGGGGCATGCTTGTTGCAGTTTTCACGCTTCGCAGGCACAGGTTTTTGATTATTTTGAGTCGGTAAGATTCTGCAACCGATAAATTAATTATCACTGTAAGAAAATATAATCTAACATGATACAAAATAACTGAAAAATCATCATTAGTATAATTATTGTTTATAGGAAATAATATTTTATACGTGATAGAGCCATACTGCGGTTATATTCGTAGTATAGTTGTAGCACGAATGGTTCGGTTCGACCGGGGAAGGACAACGCTTTCACAGAATACCAGCATAAAATAGTGGTATAATGCTACTGTGTTTCGTATGGTGAGGGTAGAGAACCGGAGACCCTTATTACTAGAAACGAGGCATTCCATCTTAGTCCTCACGGGTGACAACGATTCGTAATCGAGGATAGATGTAGATGTCTACGGGCCACAGCAGCCACTTACCATCAGGTGGACTGTGTGCTCGTTTGTCACATTATCCTATAAAAAAAATTAAATTACTAGATCCGCGCTGCAGTAATATGCTCGCAGCACGAATTGCTTGACTCGATTGAAGAATGATTACACTCGCACAGAATACCATCGTAAAATAGCAGCTAAATGCAGCTGGACTTCGTATGGGAAATAAAGAAAATTAGGGGCCCATTTTCCTGGAAATGATGCACTCCACCCACCCTTGTCATAAGGATTACAAAGCATCTGCATTTTGATTGTAAATGAATATCAGGTCATATCCATGGGTCACAGCATCCACTTACTATGTGGACTGTGTTCCGGAACAGAAACAGAAACAGAAACTTTTTTATTCAATGTAGATTATAACAATACTTATTGAAAGTCACTTTTTTCATTTACCACTGGTTCGCAAAAAAAAAAAACTCTGTCCTGGGAAGAACCAGCAAGAAACCCAGGGGGACTATTTTTTTTCCAATAATAGCTTACAATCATGTTTACAATTAACAACACAAGACAAATTAGAAATAGCTTGGTAGCAATCACCCTTCCCGGGGGTTAATATCATCCATAAATTCCTTAATATTATAATAACCCTTTTTATACAAACTTAGTTTAATAACATTTTGAACTTTGTGTATGACTAATTTTGTATATTTTCTGGGATTTTGTTGTAATAGAGTATACTTCGCCCGATGAATGAATTACTGAGTGGGTGGAGTCGAGTAACTGGTACTAGTAGCTTGTGCCTGCTCCTAGTATTTACAGAATGAATATCACTTATTTTCGCAAAACTACTTTTATTTTTGTGTACGTACATTACATTTTCATAAATCTATTGAGAAGCCAGAGTTAATATATTGATTTCCTTAAATTTTTGTCTCAGTGACTCTTTTTGCTTTTAAATTATATATTGCTCTAATGGCCCTCTTCTGCAAAATAAACATAATTTCAGTGTCAGTCGCGTGTTCCCATAGCAAAACACCATACGACATAATGCTACGGAAATAACTAAAGTAAACTATTCTAGCTGTTTCAACACTGGTAAGAGTTCTAATCTTTTTTTACAGCATACGCTGCAGAACTAAGTCTGATCGCTAGTTTTGATATATTATGGGGAAGCTATTGAAGCTTTGCGTCCAGTGTGATTCCAAGAAAAATGGTGGTATCAACAAGACTCAGTTCCTCCCCATTTAAAATTACATTAGTATTGACATGTTTAACATTAGGAGTGACGAATTTCATACATTTAGTTTTAGTTCCATTCAAATGCAAATTATTAACATTAAACCAATTGACTAACTTAGCTATAGAATTATTTACTTCGTCGTAATTTAATAACTGTCGTTTTAATTTGAAAATTAATGAAGTATCATCAGCAAATAATACTATATCATGGTTATCCCCTACTATGTAAGGTAAGTCATTAATATATACAAGACACAGAAAGGGACCGAGAATTAAACCCTGAGGCACGCCCATTTGTACAATCGACCCGGAAGATCTCATACTATTGATAACAACTTTTTGCGTTCTGTCACTTAAATATGAAATAATTAATTTAAGAGCATTGCTTCTTACACCGTAGTGTTGAAGTTTCCTGATTAATGTTTCATGGTGAACATAATCGAAGGCTTTGGATAGGTTACAGAACACACCCAAAACATCCTGTGAATTCTCCCATGCATTAAATATATATTTAATCAGCTCAACACCAGCATCAGTTGTCGAGCGACCCCTTGTGAAACCAAATTGAATTTTATGAAGTAAATTATTTACATCAAAAAAATTTAACGTTTGATCAAGAATAATTTTTTCAAAAATTTTACTAAGTGTTGGCAGTACAGAAATAGGTCTAAAATTAGCAGGGTCCAATGTACTACCAGATGTAAATAAAGGTATTACTTTACTATGCTTTATTAAATCAGGAAACACACCAGATTCGATACTAGTATTAAAAATAATAGATAGTTGAGGTGCGATTATACCTATTATAGACGCAATAATTTTAACGGAAATCCCCCACAGATTGGCGGTTCTCTTAATATCAATAGTCTTAAAATATTTACAATATCTTTTGATGACACTTTATGAAATGTAAAATTCTTTTTATACACATTTACATTTTGTTTAAGTAATGATTCGGCGACGGCAGGAGAAGAATTAAGTGATTTAATGGTTAAGATCGGAATATCAGTAAAATATTTCTCAAAAACCATTGCAACATCCTGTTCTTATTTAGTTAATTTATTTTTAAAACTTAACTGGTAGTTTGAATTGCGAGTTAACCTTACCAGTTTCACTATTAATTATACTCCATGTCATTTTAATTTTATTAGAAGCAGTCTTTATTTTCTTGCTCAAGTACAATGACTTGGCTAAGGAGCACACTCTTTTAAATATTTTGGAATATTTTTTTACATATTCCCTAAATTCGACGCTCGGATTATATGACCTTTCATTGTAAAGTTTATATAACCTTTGTCTACTCTTATTGACTCCTACTGTCGCCCATTCATTAAATGCCTTCCAATTGTTCAAGGAGAATGTTTTAGAAGTAAAAGTATTATGAAATTCATTGCAAATGCTTAAATAATGTTCCATACAAAAAATTTATATTATTTTGGTATGAAAGTAATGGAAGTTTTTTTTTTTATTGTTACTTCTAAACTTCTCCAAGAGATGTGCATTTACTGGAACAAACACTACTTTTTTATCTAGTTGCTTTTTGTGAACATAAGGTAATGAAACTAATTGTCCACAGTGATCAGAGCTCAATTTTTGAATTATACATTTATTGAACGGCTTAACATTTGTAAAAATGTTATCTATACATGTTGCACTAGATTCAACAATACGTGTTGCCTCCAAAAATAAATTAAAAAGCCCATAAGATTTAAACAATGAGCTAAATTTAATAATGGTAGAGGAAGCTTCTAGGAGATTGATATTAAAGTCCCCACATATTACAACAGTTTTATTCTGTTTATTAAGCTTAGCGAAAACTTCCTCCATATTTTTTTCAAAAGTATCATATAAAGAACATGGGGGTCTGTAAGCGCTCACAACAATGAGGTGCTCAAACTCAACACATGCCCTTTCTACAGTTCGCTCAACAGAGGCTCACAATATCTTTACATTCTTTACATGATAATAATTTACTAGCTGAAATTAAGCAGCCACCTCTTAAAATCGTTTCTCTATTGAAAGAACTGACCATCTGGTGATTACTGAAATTAAACATTAAATTATGAGCTTTTAACCAATGTTCAGTAATACATAAAATATGAATATTGTTGTTATTTAAGAACAATTCAATTTCTAGCTCTTTGCCTATCATGCCTTGTATATTCTGATACACCAGGTGTAAACAATTTTTATTATCATTTTGTGGAGTTATAATATTCCTTTATCACTCCTTTATAGAAATGACAAATAAAAACAAAATGATTAATGATAGGTGGCTATTACAGTGTATAAATACTAGTAAATGATTTTAAACAAAGAAGGGTTTTTTTGTAGAATGAGAGTGGCGAACGAGCACACAGTCAAAATGATGGTACGTGGTTGCTGTGGCCCATAGACAGCTACATTTATCCTCGATATTTTTCTATCAAGCTTCGTGTGTCTGTTGTTTGCATCATAGCTCCTGAACGGATAATCAGATTTCGATTAAGTTTCATTCGAAATGATTTCTTATATTTACGCGAAAACTACACATTTAACTGAAATTATTTGTCCGGTTTATTGCGTATATTAACTTAATTTACATTCCCGACGTCTCGAGTACTTTACAGTGCCCATGGTCACGGGAGGGAGGGGGGACTTGTTGTTTGACGTTCCAATGTCGTAATTAACCACGGCTACCTTCAGATAAAATGATTATTTTTTGGTCCGATCTACGCAGTATGAACTTATACTCAATAATTTAATATATAATATTATATCTTGAATATTATATGTTGAAGTCTTGCAGTTGTATGCTTGGGTTGGAATTTAATTTAATTTTTTATAGGTTCAAGAGCAGATGGTAGCACCCAGCTATCTTCTCTATTTAAATTAGGATGTTTTTTGATTTCAACAGCCTTGCGAATCATCCTTGGAAGGAATTACTGATCTTTATCAAGGATTTGTGTTCTAAGAAATCAGATGTAGTGACGAGGCGATCCTGTACGTGTTCAGTCTGCAAACTTATAGAAACATCGATTCTTTACATCACATAGGTATTCTTTTACGGGGTTTCTATTGGTTTATTAGTTTGTCCTATGTAAGAGAGACTACATTTACAATCAAGCTTATACATGTCTTAAAAGTCACTTTTGAACCTCAAGTTTGGGGAGGATTTGCCTTATGTTGGCTTTGTATATGTAAAAACACTTATTTTTCTTTTACATGCCGTTAAACAGAAAATGAAACGAATGAAAACACTTTTTTAATACAAAATACTATAGTTTAATTAAAAATCATTAAAAGTTTTTCATTTTGAGTCATCCTAAACTGCTGAATGAGTTATTTGTATCATAAACTATTTTAACATACACCTCGATGTAGCAAAACGAATCGTTGCGAAGAACGAAACGTTTCTTGGTTATAGGAATCGGACATTATTCGTCACACTTGGTACGAGCAGGTGGACGACATCAGTACTAGGGAGCTTTTATACTAAAATGTATTAAAATTATAATTATTGTGTCTGGTGACTACAGCTTGATATTCAGTGGATGGACGGCTTCGTGGCGCAGTGGCTTAGCATTGAGAAGTCCCGCATAGAACAAATATTTGTATGGTCTATAAATAACTCTACCGGGTCTGGATGTTTGTCCTTGTGAAATTTATGTATGTTAACTGCCTCCACAACACAAGAGAAAATTCTAGTATGGAGATAACGTTTTTTATTAATAACAAAAGAATTATGGAATAATATGCTTAATCATATATTTCACGTGGCAGAGCCCAAGCTTTGTTAGTGGTATAGTTGTAGCATAAATGGCCGGGCTCGACCGGGGAAGGACCACGCTCAACAGCATACCAACATAAAATAGCAACTTAACGCTGCTTTGTTTTGTATAGTGAGTGTAGAGAACCGAAAACCCTTTTTTACGGTGACAACGAGTCATCTGCGTTTTGATTAATAATCGAGGATAAATGTAAATGTCTACGAGCAACACCAACCAACTTGTCATCAGGTGGACTATATGTACGTTTGTCACCTCTATACAATAAAACAATTAGTAATTGAGCGTGAATGTACAATTATCTTGTTATAAAATTTGAATTTTATTCACCATAAAAATGAAGACATACGAGTGTTTCAACCCGTTATTGAACTTACTCGCTCGTGAATAAATGCTATTAAGTTAGAAAACGAATAGTTATATCAATTTACTTCGGTCGTTAAACGCGAGACGAATCGTCTTATTTGCCGTCACAAACGTTCAAGTTGTATCGTACTTGGTTCCCAACGATAACACAAAATTTTTATTTTCATATTAATAGCCTATCGTTATTCAGAACTACGGCTGGTTAGGATAGTACACTTATATTTAAGACAATTTATATTATTTAATCAGATTTTCCATTTTTTTAAATGCACAAGCTTTTCTGATAAAATTAAGCCTAAATACCTCGTGACAATGCTCTCCATCTGTTCATATATTTCCACTACAATCGGTTCAACCATTCTGGAGATAAGGATAGTTACAGATTGACAATAATTGTAAATGGTTATTGATGTTTAAATGGCACGCAAATAGCTCTGTCAGCTCAATATAAGGCCGTTATTTCGATATTACGTCTGTAATATCGAAATAACGGCCTAACTGTCTGGACAATTATATGTATAGATTAAGTATTCGTAAAACATTACCGTGCACGGATTCATTAATATTCAGGTGGAGTTCACGCGGAGGTTTTTCGAGCTCCGTCACTGGTTCGTACTCAACAAACCTCTATCATTTATTCATTGCGGGATGCGATGTAATCATGAAAGTGTCGATGAAATATATATCTCATATCATCTCGTGCCGTAACAATAATTTTTTTTATTTATTCTTTATTGCGTTCCTTAAAACAAAATAATACAAAGGGCGGACTTAATGCCTTGGGGCATTCTCTACCAGTCAACCCATGGAGTGGTGAGATTTTGACGTAGGTGAGGCAATATGGAATAAAAGAACACAAAACAAATGATAATAAAAGACGTAATATATACATTTTATTAGTAAATAAACTATACATATATGACCCACACATACATATATAATACAAATATATAAATGCATGCATATATATACAAACATACTTGTTTAAATAGTTTAGCAATAAATATTAAATGGTTGAATCACGTAAAATGCGTTGTCTCTCCAGTAGATAATTACGACCCAACTTTTTAAAAGCATACATATTGGGTGCTTTTCTGATGTCATCGGACAAAGAGTTCCAAGGGCGTGTAGTCTGAATTGTGAAGGAGTTACCATAAAACTTGGTGAAGTGAACTGGAATATAGATTTTATTGTTAGAAGAAGAACGTAGGACCCTATCATGAGATGAGGAGAGATAGTGAAATTTGCTCTTAAGATAAGAAGGCGAAGATGGGCCAGTGCCACAGAGTACATTTATATATATGCTAGTCAAAGCCGGTGCCATTCGGTAGACAACTACAATTAGTAGTAAGAGACAAGCCCCATTCACTTAATCATTCACTGAATCATCCTCGCCCAACTAAAACCTTTGAACCTAGAAAGCTGCTTTGCACGGAGGTTTCCTTCATAGTATGGATTAGGAATAAGGAAGGATTTCTCGAAATTTCAACGGGATGGGAAATAAAGAGGATTTATTTTTTCGGTTTTAAGTTGCTTTATTTCCTTGATTATATTTATTTTATAAGAGACTTTAAACTTGTCATGTTAGTAGATGATTATAAACACTATTTTCAGGATTTTCCTAAATTCCCACGGGATAGTGAAAAAGTAGGATTTATACTTTCGCTTTAAATCGCTTATTTTCATAACTATAACTATTACGCGTTAATATTATTATTTGGATAATATAAGTCTTTGGATACTCAATGGTAATAGCATACACGGTACGGTATATCTATCCTAAAAAAGGTACAGTTACAAAAGGAGTAACATTAAACATAATTGCTGTAATTTCAAATTCCACTCGAGCGAAACTGCGCTTACACAAAGTTACGGTGAAACAAAGTTACGGATGATTCTATTATCTAAAAAATAAGTGTGAAAAATCGATACAACAAAGACGTAAATAAGTAATAAATTTGACTGCTAATATTGTTAACGCTTTTAGGAAACTACAAAAACCAATGAAGTCAACGTTAAACAACCTGAGACACGTCTTACCAATTTATTCTTGGTGCTTTCTATCAGCGTTAAAGATTCTATATAGTCAACTTTGCTAATCTCGTACTTATTTAATAGTTGCTTTGTGACGTTTTATTTTGCGGCTGGGAAGAAGCAATAAATGATAATAAAATCAAGGCAAAGGACCCTCATTACACTCATACTGTCTATCTAATCCGGCTGACTTGCAAGACATGCGTGGGATATAAACAACTCTGACAGAATTGGGGTCAAGTGATTTTATTAGCTGAATTAACATGTCATAACATAGATGTGTACAAGAAATTAATAATTATAATTTCTGGGAGGGTTGTGAAAGGATGCTCGTACGTGTATATAGAATCAGACACCATATTAAATATTAAATTAGCATCCCATCTTATTCCTCAGCATTGATTTTGAGCATTATGCATATGACTAACTGTGAAGTCAAGTCTCTGGCAGCACGCACTGGTTACATATTTTTGATTTTAAAATTGAAGAATTCTAAACGAGAAGATTTGTTGAAGTTTCTTGAAAACTGCCTAATGAAAATTGCTGAATGAAACTCTGATAAACGAGCACATAGTTTTCAATACGGTAAGTGTGGGGTTTCCATCCCATCAGACTATGAGAGCGAGGAAATAGATTTGTGCTTGCGTATACAAACGGGCACTATAATCCTATCCTGCAGAGTTGGCTAGCCACCGTTGAACTGGCCGGCGTGACCGGAATTCGATCATACATTATTAATATTATGTTAATTGTATAAAAAAATCTAAAGCAACAGTTCTGTTAAATAATACTATAAATCTGGACGAGATTGGATTTTGCTTTAAACATTGATTTGCTTTAAAGCCGTAGTTGCTGCCGGATATGCAATGCTAACGTGTTATTGCGAGCGTGCTTATGGTGTGAAGTAGTCTTCAATAATTTTATAGTAAACAATAGTAACAAATAGATAGTTATTTGTAACAAAAGTAATAAGTTATGTCATTGTTAACATGACGTTTTTCAATCATAACCATCTATAAAATTCCAATGCTGAACATAGGTTCCGCCAATGATTGCCTTATTGGGAGGATTTTGCCGTAGTTGTCACGCTTGGCAGGCGGGTTGCTAAAAGCAGTTTTTATCACTTTAGCTGTTATCAGGGAGGTGCTGCTGCCTTTCTCCTGTTTCAGTTTCCTTCTGTCGTCGCTTACGACAACCAAGAAACGATTTGGAACAGTGAATACTCTTACTCCATAACTACATGGTTTGAACATGAATTTTTAATACTTTGTAAATATTTTTCTTACCTGTTGGGAGGCTTTGCCTTAATCGCCAAGCTTGTAAGGAGGGTTGGTTTTCAAGTACCAGACGTGAGCATCTTTGTCGCTGCTGTCCGTCGCCGGTCTGGGTATTTAACGTATGGCGTGAACGAGATGGTTATACTTTCTGGAGCTTTCAATATTCCATTCTATATGTAATGTGAAAAAAAAGGGTTAATAGCTTCTTTTACGCCACCACCTCACTTCATTATATTGATTGTCCCGTTGGTCCAGTGGTCATTAACGCAATAGCTGATGATTTTCAGCAGCAACCCGGACTCAGGAAGTTGGCGATATTTCACACCCGGGCCTCAGTAATCACTCTCCGGTCGTGTCGAACTGCCGTCCCGTCGGGTTATAAATATCAATTTTGATGGTAATATTTCTATTAGAATCATATTGGAGTTGGGGTTATAAGAAGTACTAACCTTTCCCCACAACGTGGCGTCCCGAACTCATGCACACGTGGTGCACCATGTTCATAATGGGAGTAAGTTTTATATACCGAATTATGGTGGACAAATCATCCATAAATGCTTAAACCAGAGTTTTTATAAAACTGAAGCAACACACGAACTTACAGTCCGTAATTATCCTGGCTCTCTATACTCTTCAGACTGGAACACGCAGTGCAGGTACTGGTTTGAGAGGGAAGATTAGGTATGAGAGTGATACTTACCCAGACGGACTCTTAGATAGAAAAAGAATCATACCAGATAGTAGGTAAGAATATAATATTTCCTTAAAGTAAGTTTTCTGCATAACTGGAGTAAGTATTTTTTAACAACTAAACCTTCGCTAACATTAACATATGTACCGGGTGTTTGTAAAACGCTTACGAAAATGAAGGCAGACGATAGTAATGACGATACTTTTGATGATAGGATGGAAAGAAAATCGATCCCAGTGAGAAAAAAAGTCATCTTTTGACAACGTTTTATTATCTTTATTGACGCTCCATCATCTTAGTACAGCTAAATAAAACGATATTTTCGCTATAAAAATCATAAAAATACTTAAACATAAAACCAGCAGTGGAACTTAAAATATCTAAAATCAGCTGACAATTATCGCACGCGATGCCGAATTGTCTAAATACCTAACTTTACCTACGATTTTGCATCTGCATTTTGTTAGAGCCATGCTGCAGTTATATTAGTAGTATAGTTGTAGCACGAATGGGTCGGCTCGACTGGGGAAGGACCACGCTCTCACAAAATACCAGCGTGAAATAGTAGCTTAATGCTGCTGTATTTCGTATGGTGAGTGTAGAGAACCGGAGACCCTTTTTACTGGAAACGAGGCATTCCATCTCAGTCCTCACGGGTGACAACGCATCTGCATTTTGATTTTTAATGGAGGATAGATGTAGATGTCTATGGGCCGCAGCAACCACTTACCATCAGGTGGACTGTGTGCTCGTTTGTCACCCTAATCTATAAAAAAAAAAAACGAAAAATAGGTGTCGGCACGGTAAGGTGTGAGGTACTGGGAAGCGAAACCAAAGCAACGGGCGACGCGCTACTCCAGTGTTGCCATTTATACAGATTTCCCTGTATTTATACAGATTTTCGGTGTTTGATACAGATTAGCACTGGATACAGATTTTTATACAGAGTTTTCTAACTCAATCGATTGGATTACCATAACATTAAACTTAAAAAAGTACGAAGCAAAATAAGTGACTACATACCATGTTACACACATCATTACATGATTCTATCTTTATGATTAATTTATTTTTTCACAACGTAGTTAGTTAGTATGGCAGAATTACAAGTGTATTATAAAATATGTATATATAAAATATGTATGACTGAAAATAATAAAGTAATAATATGTTCGTTTGTTGCAAATGTTTGAGTTTTAGTACGTTGTTTGCTTAATGTTTTCAATTTTGCCATATAAAAAATTTTGTGTATAGTGTATATTTTATACGTGGTAGAGCCACGCTGCAGCTATGTTGTGGTTGCAGCACGAATGAGTCAGCTCGACTGGGGAAGGACCACGCTCTCAGAGAATAGTGTAGAAATCCGGAAACCCGTTTTTACTGGAAATGAAGCATTCCATCTTAGTCCTCAGGCGTGACAACGCATCTGCATTTTGAATCTAAATGTAGATGTCTATGGGCCATAGCATCCACTTACCATCGGTAGACTGTGTATAAAAAATATTTTATTTAATATAAAAAATTGTATAAAAAATATTTTTATTTAATAACGATACTCAAACCTTATCAGCTTATCATGTTAGTAGTTATTCCTTATTTTTCAAAAGAAGTAACGATGATGACGATAAATTATTCTATTTTGGTTTATTAGATTATACAGATTTAAAGTTTAAATAGCATACAGATTTAATACAAATTTTAGGAGTTTCTAATATAGATAAAAGGTTCAAGGCATCTGGCAACACTGTCACTGCCGGCCGAGGCCTGGTGCTGTAGAGACGTGTCGCTCTTTTTGCCGCAGTATTTAAGTTAAGATTTTTAAGGACGCGTTTACAAAATTGATATAGGTTTAGAATCAAACTATTCCATTGACACGGGTCACGCACACAAGTGTACGCACGGTTGGCTGCGGGAATCGTAGTCAAATAAAATCATGGGCATGCAACTTAGAACATTATTTTGAGAACAAATTGATATCTTTTTGTGCTGCCATCTTTAGAATAGACACGTAAACTAGACTTCCTTTTATCGAACTAGAGGGCACACTTATATATTAAGTTTATGCAAAGGAAACAATCCATGTGCTATGCATACGCAATAATGGCGGTCACTACTCACTAATAGTAAAGCTTAAATAGACATCAATTTAATATTATTCCAATTTCTCGTGCGTTTATATACTGTGCTGAATAAATCAAGCCCAAGAGAGTTTTATCTGTTACTCATATACTTTCACTACTATTACAGGTTTACATGCTGAACCATTAGGAATTGAACCCATATCACTTATACCGGATGTACTTTCTTCACAAATTTCTACTACAAGTTCACACAATAATCGTATAAGAGGTATTTAATTTATTTTTTTAAAAGAAGAGTGGGCGTGGAAACGAGCATGCGGCTCACCTGATGGATAGTGACTACCGCCGCCCATGAAGGACCACAACACTAGGGGTATACGCATTGCCAGATTTAAAAAAAGAGTAGGCTCATTTCTTGAAATTCCCAAGTTGTATTTTGTTGGTTTGGGCCGACAAAGAAGATCTGCGTGGAGTATTCGTGATAGGCAATAATGAAGTTATATCGTTATTTGCGAATGGTGTATAAATTTTAGCAGAATTTGTATTTTTTATTAAAACGTTGTGAATATGACATATTGTCATCACAATCAGTTGTGCCGTTTCAGGTTGGAGTAGCATTAGCTTTCGTAGTACTCTAGAAACACTAGCTGAAATGCCAAAAGTATTTTCAACCACTCGTCGAGCTCTTAATAATCGACAATTAAAAAAAATTTTAATGATCGTTTAGGATGTACACCTGGATATGGCTTCATAATATGGATACCTAACGGGAATGCACAGTCTGCTACAAAATAGTATGGTATAATGTTATTCGTTCCTTCTAATAGTTTCGGAGATGGAAGATTTAATGAGTTGTTTGAAATTTTTTCCTTGAGAATATAATCATTAAATGCACCTCCATCGGAAATTCTCCCTTGACACCCTACATCGACAAATATAAATGTATATGAAGCATCAACTAAAGCGAATATCACAATACTAAAAAATTGTTTATAATTATAAAACTCCGATCCACTATTGAAAGGTGCCTGCAACATAATGTGTTTCCCGTCCATTGCACCAACCACGTGTTTTTTTTTAACAACACAACAACAGTTTTGAAACTCGGAACTAATTTCCTCCCATTCTTGATGCGATGTATACATCTGTAACAAATATATTATAATTATTTTATTTTGTTAGCAGGAAGGCCAAGATCTGAAAATGAGGAAAATGACCACATAGGTGAAGATCATGATCAGTCACAAGATAAACAACCCCGTTCCACCGCGAGCACTGAATCGGACCAAACAACCGATAATGCAAAGAATTCATCAAAATCGGAATTCAAATCTCCACTTCCGAAAAAGAGAAAATACGTCGCGAACCAGGACCCAATGTTGCAATCGGCATTTGATTTGCTGAAATCGTCAGCTTCGGCTGCTAAAGCGGTAGCTACTGCTTCAACTGCACCCGCTACTGGATTAGACCAGTATCAGCTATACGCTAATTTTTGGCAGGCAAATTTAGGTGTTATTCCAAGCAAACCTACATGACTGTGGAACATCAAATAAACAACATCCTATATAACGCTGATTGTAGACAATATGAATATCAGCGCGGGTACTCCACTCCGGCATCTACTTATCCCATGGCTGAGACTACACCTACTCAAATGTCTGTAAATTCTTCTTATTCAAAGAGAGCACAAAGTTTAGCCCCCTACATGACTGAAAATCAAGTACATTCTCCAGTGACTCAAGTGGATGATTCCGAAGATTCTTTTCGTGATTTGATCCATGACATCAATTATTAGTAATAAACAATTATTGTTTATTGTTTATTACTAATAATTGTTGTCATGGATTGTTTATTACTAATAATTGATGTCATGGATCAATTATTATTTCTATAATAAAAATATCCTACCTTGATATTGTCTTTTAATGCCTCCACGACAGCTTGACAGGTCCCCGGAACTATAACACTTATCGATTGTTTAGAAACTCTGAATAAATATTGTAGGCTTGTATAGGAATCTCCGCTGGCTAAAAATCTCAAAGTGATACTTAATTTTTCTTCAACAGAAATTGCATTCCTGTATTTAGTATCCTGTATATAGTATTGGGTATGCTAGGGTTGAATCTGAATGACAGGGTGAGAAATTGCGTGATAAAAGATAAATGTGGTATGCAAGATGATGTTGTGACCAGGATTAAGAAAGGAATGCTTCGGTGGTTTGGTCATGTAGAAAGAATGAATGAGGAAAGAGTGACAAAGCAAATTTATATGGCAGATGATAACGGCAGAGTCGGGAAGGGATGCCGTGGAAAAAAGTTTATCGACCAAATTGGCGATATTTTGAAAATGGGCCACGTTAGAGGTACCCTTAACCGACGAGCATGTATGCGTAGATATATGGATGTAAAGAAGGCGAAAGAGATATGTCAAGATCGTACTAAATGGAAGTCCGTAGTCTCTGCCTACCCCTCTGGGTGAGAGGCGTGAGTGTTTATGTATGTTATTATGTATGTAGTATCCGTTTTCTTAATTTTGGGGCCAATCAAATTTATCAAATATTCGAAGTCATTAGGTGCCATACGCGTGAAGTTTTTGTATTTACCTCTTATGTGTGGAAATCTTAGGTCTCTCATCAAAGCTCTTCCTCCAAGTCTGTTTCTGTTTCTAAATAATTCCATTTGCCACAACCGTCTCTGTTTTGGTTTTGAGATTAGAATTATGTGAATGACAATAAAACAGGCACATGAAATTGCTAAATTCTCGTACACTTCCACCAACTGCGACGACATGTTTGATCGAGAGCAGAAACTGAACTGGGCAATTTGATACGCGATCATGACTATTGTGAAGATACGGATACGGAGCAAATCGGAGGCGTCCACAACTTGATTCGGGGTTTGATACAATACGCAGATACGGTACAGTGATCGAATATGATCGAATCGGGCAAATGATACATGTCGGGATCCGGCTTTACCTACCTTCTAAGAGGTAAATAGGAGCAGTTTTTGTAGACTTCTAAAATATGTATTGTTCATAATTATCACTATTTCGTTTTACGTCCAAATTTCTGATTTCTGCATCAAGCTGTTTGGGTTGTGCGTTTATGATGAGTCAGTCACTCAGGACGCCTTTCAATATAAAGAAGATAATACAATAGATAAATAATGAGCAGGGCCACCTGTCGGTAAATAGTAGAACTAAATTTTCGACTAATAACATTATATTGCATATTGAATTTGATTATATCCAATAAAAATGAAATTTAATAAACACTAATTTTAAATGAAATAAAAAAAAACACTTTCTTTAAAATATAAGAATTTTAAGAATTCTTATGTAGAATTCTTAAAAATTTCATAAAAGGTAGCTACTGTCCTAATTTCAGATTCTAGGTCAAGTAGTTTGGGCTGTAACTTTAAAGGTGCCGTGTAGCGGCGGTTAAGAATATCCACTACCCTATATCTTCCCGTAGGTATCGTAAAAGGCGACAGAGGGAAACAGGCAGGAGCAATGAGGCAGCAGCATCTTCCTGATAACAGCAACTGTACAACAACAAAAAACTGCGTTTGCCAACTCGCTCTCCAAGCGTGGTAACTATGGCAATATACTCCCTATGTTAGTTACGAAGAAACGGCCTCCGGCGGCCCCGCTATTCCTGGATACGGTGGCGACTATGGCAGGGGGTACTAAGAAACTCCGGTGGAGGTTCGGTTGCCACCTACGACGACTCGACCTGGCAACATTTAACGCACGCACCCTGAGGACTGACGAGAAGATCCTGGGGTTGGAAGAAGAGATAGAAAAGTTACGCTGGAACATTATAGGATTATCCAAGGTCCGAAAAGAGAGGGGGAGGACACGGTGATTCTTGAATCTGGCAACTTGTTCTATCACCGTAAGGGCAACCGTCTGTCCCAAGGAGGTGTTGGATTTATCGTCCACAAGTCTCTCGTTAACAACGTTTTAAAGATTGGGAGTGTATCGACGGGGGTTGCGTACCTTTTTCTCAGAATCACCAAACGGTATTTGCTGAAGGTCATACAGGTATACACGCCAACGTCGGAGCATCCCGATGAGGAGGTGGAGGAAATGTATGAGGATATTTCTAGAGCCATGCATTGCTCCAAAACTCACTATACAGTGTTAATGGGAGACTTCGACGCAAAACTGGGCACAAAAAAGAACGGTGTGCTGAAGATAGGGAAATTCGGGATAGGGCAACGGAACCCGAGTGGCCAGCAGCTGGCCAACTTCATGGAGAAAGGGGGACTTTTTATGATGAACTCTTTCTTCTAGAAGCGGCCCCACAGAAAGTGGACCTGGTCGAGCCCCGTCGGTTCGACAAAAAATGAGATTGACTTCATTATGTTGACCAGACGCCAACTGTTCAGTAATGTTTCAGTGATTCCAAGGGTGAAAACTAGTAGCGATCACCGAATGGTTAGAGGCACACTGAACCTAAACGTTAAGTTAGAGAGTGCTCCGTCCCCCTCGTGCTCTAATCCAGAATCCCGAAACCTATCAGTTTGAGTTACGTGCCTAGAAGATTGCAATGCAGTGGACGACATGAATGACAAGCTCGTGGAAACTGTTCATGCGGTAAATTCTGCAAGACCCGCCGCAGAAGAAAACAAAAACTCTCCGATCACACTCTTAATCTCATGGCTGTTAGACGGGAGATGAGGCTGCAATCGTCAACAGATTTGACAGCATACAGGCAACTGAACAGACATACCTCCAAATGCATGCGGCGAGACTTACGCAACTTTAATACTGCTCGTATTAAAGAAGCGATCGAGCGGAACTAGGGCTCCAAAGTCTTTTCCAGAGATCTGTCTGCCAGAAAGAGCCAACTGTCAAAGCTGAAGACTGAGTGTGGCAGCATCGTTTCCGAGACACCTGAGATTTTGAGTGAGATTGAGAGGTTCTATGGGCAGCTGTACACATCATCGTTGGAGCCACACGCAAGTGTGAGTAACGATCCAAGAGCAAGTCTTACCCGACACTATTCCGATGATATCCCGGACGTCAGTCTGAGCGAGATTAGAATGGCTCTCCAGCACCTTAAAAACGGCAGGGCCCCAGGCGAGGATGGAATTACAGCGGAGCTTCTGAAAGCAAGTGGAACACCGGTACTTGAAGTCCTTCAGAAGCTCTTTAATTCCGTCCTCCATGGTGGCACTACTACGGAGGCGTGGAGCAGAAGTGCGGTGGTCTTGTTCTTTAAGAAAGGCGACAACGCTCTCTTGAAGAACTACAGTCCGATTTCCCTTCTGAACCGCGTCTACGTGCTGTTTTCGAGAGTCATTACGAATCGTCTCGCACGCAGACTCGACGACTTCCAGCCTCCCGAACAAGCCGGTTTCCGAAAAGGCTTCAGTACCATAGACAACATACATACCCTGCGGCAGATTGTACAGAAGACCGAGGAGTACAATCTGCCACTTTTCCTGGCATATATGAACTATGAGAAAGCCTTTGATTCCGTCGAAATTTGGGCGGTGCTACAGTCCCTTCAGCGGTGCCAAGTTGACTGTCGGTATATTGAAGTGCTGAAGTATTTGTACAGTAGGGTTACGATGGCTACCCGAGTACAGAACCAGAGTTCGAAGCGTATCCAACTGCAGAGAGGTGTAAGACAGTTATATCCCCGAAACTCTTCACCGCTGCGTTGGAAGACGTTTTCAAGCTACTGGACTGGAAAGGATACGGTATTAACATCAATGGCGAGTACATCACTCACCTTCGATTTGCCGACGATATAGTCCTTATGGCAGAATCGCTGGAGGACCTTAGCACTATTCTCAATGACCTCAATGGTGTGTCCCAACGGATAGGTCTTAAGATGAACATGGACAAAACAAAGATCATGTTTAATGTCCATGTCACACCTATGCCGGTAGTTGTTGGGAGCACTATGCTCGAAGTTGTTGACGAGTACGTTTACCTGGGACAAATAGTCCAACTAGGTAAGTCCAACTTCGACCGAGAGGTCAATCGACGGATTCAACTCGGCTGGGCAGCGTTCGGGAAATTTCGACACATCTTCACGTCAGGTATACCTCAATCTCTGAAAACTAAAGTGTACAACCAGTGCGTGTTACCAATGATGACTTACGGATCAGATACGTGGTCCTTCACCGCTGGCCGTATGAGGACGCTCAAGGTCGCTCAGCGAGCTATGGAGAGGGCTATGCTCAGTTTCTATGCGTGATAGACTCAGAAATGAGGATATCCGCAGTAGAACCAGAGTGACCGACATAGCCGAACGGATTAGTAAGCTGAAATGGCAATGGGCCGGCCATATAGCTCGAAGAACCGATAACCGATGGGGTAGAAAGGTTCTCGAGTGGCAGCCTCGTACCGGTAGGCGTAATGTAGGGCGACCCCCCAGTAGATGGAGTGACGACGATAGAGTGCTGTAAAGAGACCGAAACGTCAGGAATTAAAAATCAAAATTAGACGCATTGAAGTATAAATGTACTTACGTACTAGAACAGCTATTTCAAACAAAAAATGTGCGCTAATCTGTGTTCGCGTTGTTGGTTTTTTTATCATAGAATAAACATAGGTAGAATGATCAGTAGGTAATAGTAAATTGTATTTTTATATAGGTAAATTATATCGAAAACAATTTTTTAATTTTGTCATTTATTTTGTTTATTATATTTGCTTATTTAAAATAATATTACATAATATTATATCAAAATTACATTTTAATGATATTTTTATCTCAATATTTTAAAAGGTATCTATGTCAAATATAAAAAAACATACTAAATGTATGTTTAACAATTTATTAATATAAAATTTAAATTCCAATTATATTTATTTAAATTAGACAAAGAGATTTAAATTAGAGAGAGAGTAAGAGAGTTCATAAATGCTGGGCACGCGAGAGTTAAAAATGGATGAATTTATTCTACTTTGACTTGGATGTGGAAACCTAAAAATAAAATAAAAGAATAATGAGGAGATTTAAATATAAAAATTAAGCCTAATTACGATAATATATGTTTCCACAAAAAATTGTATAATAATATATTCGTCCTATACTTAAGTACCCACAGAAATATCACATCTGAACAAATTAATTTAATAATATATATTTCATGACACGAGATGGCGTCTTAGGAATAATTTGTTTTATTATTAATATATAATACTTTTTTATTGATTAAGTATCTTCCGATGAAAAGTACTTCCTTGGTTTTTACTGACATTTCTTGAATTATTTGTGTAATATCTATGTACATACGACGGCATATTTTTATCAAGAGATTTTTTTTAAATCAACACATGTGACAACTCTACAAGCGCCTAGCGAGTGACGATTAAAGTGCGGTGTACGCACCGCAGTTGAATGAAACAGAGTAGCTGAATGCAGTGTCAACTCTACTACGTAGTACATAATAGCTCAATTATTAGACGCGACAAAATCAGTAAAATTAATTTCATTACGTAAATATGAGAAGTCATTATAGTAATTAAAACTATTATATTTAGCAAAAAATGGGTAGGAGTTTCACTCTTACATACTCCTCCAAGAGGGTGCTACTGAGCCACGATAAACATCGTCTCCGTATTTAGTATAAAATAAAATATAAACAAGTGATATTTAACATCAAAAACAAGTGGAGTAGTATAATAAACAAGTGACTATCGAAAAACATTGTGGACAAGGTTCAAAAACAGTGAATAACAAATTATTATACGTGCAAAACAGTGAAGTGAAAAAGATCTCAAAACTGATCTATTAACAACATTTCCTGTACTAGATTCTAACAGTGGTCTACAAACAAATAAACAAAGTGAAAAAAAAACTATAATTTACATCATTCAAGTGCAAAACACACAAAAACAATAAAATTGATGCATGATTTTGCAATTTTTGATCAATAAAACAGTGCCATTTAGAGAAAATACTCAAAACTATAAAGACTGTCACGCACCAAACAGCTGTCCCAATCTCCAGTTGCTAGTCGAGCAAACAGAGGGCAGCACAAAATTCAAAACAAAACTCAAATTAATCACAACACTACAATATCGTAAAATATACCCGTAAAATATACTCATGGAGGAAGTTATGGATATGCTTAGGAAAATTCAAAATGAGCTGAATGAACAAAAAAGCAACAATTGTACAGTCGGTTGACAAAGTTTAGGAACAATTTACGCAACATATAAACTACATATTGGAGGAGAAAAGTTCAAAGCAATGGATATAAAATACAAAATCCTCAAAGAGAAGCTGGAAAACCAAGAAAAAAGATTATAATTTTTAGAAAAACAGTCGAGACAGAGGAATATCGTAATTTTTGGCTTAGCCGAAACTGATACATCGTATGCAAATTTGAAAAAAACTATAGTAAGTTTCATAAATCAATACTTCTCTGTAGGGCGGCGTCTGTCCGGTTTGTTACCATCCTCTTATCTACTTCTCCATACACTGCTATGTTCCGATCTGAACTCTATATAGACAGTACAATAATAGGCTGTGAGACATTCCGTCTTAGATATCTGAGGTGATGACGCATCTGTGGCCTTCTTTATTTGAAGTTGGTTTCAGGTGTCCATGGTCTACAGTAGCAATTCTGCAAAGATACGAATTGGTCAGTTTGTGAAATTGCAGCTTAATGCTGCTGTATTCGAATTGTGAGTATTTTACAGGGAAAAAGGTGTTCTACTTAGTTCCCAGGGTTCACAAAGCATTTTGATTCTTAAGTAGAAATGGGCGCTAAAAGCAGATTTTTCACGCTTTATAGATGCCCACAAAATCAATTTTTGTTATTAAAAACAACGAATTCAGATTTTTTTTTAAATTGTTACGAAATTTTAATATTAGTGAATTGTATTAACTAAAACACGATTGACACATTTTGACTCGATACAAAAAATCGCAGTTTCCACAAAATCTACAATTTTAGGTACGTCCATTAAGGGAAAAAGCAGTTTCATTTGAATGTACCTAATTAAAGCAATTTCAATTAAATTCTGTCTATATGTTCACCAGGAAATTTATGGAGGAATTATTGGTCTATTTTCCTATAAAAGAGTATATTTAAATTTAAAAAGAAATATCAATAAATAACGTGCAATAAAATGTGCGCGGGCCGGCCAAAAAGGAGCATATCGCCGGTTCTTACTCGTGACCACCAGCCTTAATCCAGGGTAGATATATACGTGCATAGGCAGCAGGCCGTGTAGTGGCGGTTAAGAATATCCACTACCCCATATATTCTCGTGGGTGTTGTAAAAGGCGACAGAGGGAAACAGGCAGGAGATGGGCAGCAGCATCTTCCTGATAACAGCAACTGTACAACAAAAAAAACTACGGTTGCCAACCCGCTCGCCAAGCGTGGCAACTATGACAATATACCCCCCATGAACAATTACGCAAATAGACGACCCCCAGTCCCCGGCGGCTCCGCTATTCCTGGCTACGGTGGCGACCATGGTAACGGCGGGGCAAGGGGTGCAAAGAATCTCCGGTGGAGGTTCGGTTGCCACCTACGACTACTCGACCTGGCAACATTTAACGCACGCACCCTGAGGACTGACGAGAAGATCCTGGAGCTGGAAGAAGAGATAGACAAGTTGCGCTGGAATATTATAGGATTATCCGAGGTCCGAAGAGAGGGGGAGGACATGGTGATTCTCGCATCCGGCAACTTGTTCTATCACCGGAAGGGCGACCATCTGTCCCAAGGAGGTGTTGGATTTATCTTCCACAAGTCTCTCGTTAACAACGTTTTAAAGATTGGGAGTGTATCGGCGGAAGGGTTGCGTACCTTATACTCAGAATCACCAAACCGTATTCGGTGAAGGTTATAAAGGTTTACGCACCAGCCTCGGCACATCCCGATGAGGAGGTGGAGGAATGTATGAGGATATTTCCAAAGCCATGCATTCCTCCAAAACCCACTACACGATATTGATGGGAGACTTCAACGCAAAACTAGGCACAAGAGAAAACGGTGAGCTGAAGTTAGGGAAATTTGGAGTAGGGCAACGGAACCGAAGGGGCCAGTAGCTGGCCGACTTTATGGAGAAAGAAAAACTCTTTATGATGAACTCTTTCTTCCAGAAGCGGCCCCACAGGAAGTGGACCTGGTCGAGCCCCGACGGCTCGACAAAAAATGAGATTGAATTCATTATGACGACCAGACGCCAACCTTTCAGTGATGTCTCAGTGATCACAAGGGTGAAAACTGGCAGAGATCACCGAATGGTTAGAGGCATACTGAACCTAAACGTTAAGTTGGAGAGGTCTCGTCTAATGTATTTAACGCTCCGTCCCCCTCGTGCTCTAATCCAGAATCCCGAAAACTTTCAGCTCCAGTTACGTAACGGCTTTCAGTGCATACAATGACATATGAATGACAAGCTCGTGGAAACTGTCCATGCGGTCGGAGCTAAGTTCTGCAAGACCCGCCGCAGAAGAACACAAAAACTCTCCGATCACACTCCTAATCTCATGGCTGTTAGACGGGAGATAAGGCTGCAATCGTCAACAGATTTGACAACAACAGACAGATCTCCAAATGCATGCGACGAGACTTACGCAACTTTAATACTGCTCGTATTAAAGAAGCGATCGAGCGGAACCAGGGCTCCAAAGTCTTTGCCAGAGATCTGTCTGCCAGTAAGAGCCAACTGTCAAAGCTGAAGACTGAGTGTAGCAGCATTGTTTCCGGGACACCTGAGATTTTGAGTGAGATTGAGAGGTTCTATGGGCAGCTGTACACATCATCGTTGGAGCCACACGCAAGTGTGGGTAACGATCCAAGAGCAAGTCTTATCCGACACTATTCCGATGATATCCCGGACGTCAGTCTAAGCGTGATTAGAATGGCTCTCCAGCACCTTAAAAACGGCAGGGCCCCAGGTGAGGATGGAATTACAACGGAGCTTCGAAAGCGGGTGGAACACCAGTACTTGATGTCCTTCAGAAGCTATTCAATTCCGTCCTCCGTGGTGGCACTACTCCAGAGGCGTGGAGCAGAAGTGCGGTGGTCTTGTTCTTTAAGAAAGGCGACAACGCTCTCTTGAAGAACTACAAACCGATTTCCCTTCTGAGCCGCGTCTACGTGCTGTTTTTGAGAGTCATTACGAATCGTCTCGCACGCAGACTCAACGACTTTCAGCCTCCCGAACAAGCCGGTTTCCGAAAAAGGCTTCAGTACCATAGACCACATACATACCGTGCGGCCGATTTTACAGAAGACCTAAGAGTACAATCTGCCACTTTGCCTGGCGTATGTGGACTATGAGAAAGCCTTTGATTCCGTCGAAATTTGGGCGGTGCTACAGTCCCTTCAGCGGTACCAAGTTGACTGTCGGTATATTGAAGTGCTGAAGTGTTTGTACAGTAGGGCTACAGTACCAGAGCTCGAAACCTATCCAACTGCAGAGAGGTGTAAGACAGGGTGACGTTATATCCCCGAAACTCACCGCTGCATTGGAAGATGTTTTCAAGCTACTGGACTGGAAAGGATACGGTATTAACATCAGTGGCGAGTACATCACTCACCTTTGATTTGCCGACGATATAGTCCTTATGGCAGAATCGCTGGAAGACTTAAGCACTATGCTCAATGACCTCAATGGTGTCTCCCAACGGATAGGTCTTAAGATGAACATGGGTAAAACAAACATCATGTTTAATGTCCATGTCACACCTATGCCGGTAGTTGTTGGGAGCACTATGCTCGAAGTTGTTGACGAGTACGTTTACCTGGGACAAATAGTCCGACTAGGTAAGTCCAACTTCGACCGAGAGGTCAATCGACGGATTCAACTCGGCTGGGCAGCGTTCGGGAAATTACGACACATCTTCACGTCAGGTATACCTCAATCTCTGAAAACTAAATTGTACAACCAGTGCGTGTTGCCAGTGATAACTTACGGATCAGAGACGTGGTCCTTCACCGCTGGCCGTATGAGGACTCTCAAGGTCGCTCAGCGAGCTATGGAGAGGGCTATGCTCGGAGTTTCTCTGCGTGATAGACTCAGAAATGAGGATATCCGCAGTAGAACCAGAGTGACCGACATAGTCGAACGAATTAGTAAGCTGAAGTGGCAATGTGCCGGCCATATAGCTCGAAGAACCGATAACCGATGGGGTAGAAAGGTTCTTGAGTGGCAGCCTCGTACCGGTAGCCGTAATGTAGGGTGACCCCCCACTAGTTGGAGTGACGACCTGGTAAGATATGCAGGAAGTCGATGGATGCAGGTGGCTCAGGACCGTGCTTTGTGGCATTACTTGGGGGGAGGCCTATGTTCAGCAGTGGACTTGTGATGGGCTGTAATGATGATGATGATGATGATGGGCAGCAATATCCAATTACCATCAGATGGACTGTGTTCTTGTTTGTCACCCTGTTTCTAATTTTGTAGCATTGCTCAGAAATTGGCCTAGAGCTCTTGCGAAGTACTTAGTAAAGATGGAGACGACAATATGCGTGTTAGCTGTGTTGTAGCGGTGTAAGATAATCCATATCATTCCGTGGGTGTCGGAACAAGCAACAGAGGGAATAAAAATAGGATAATATGGGCAGCGGCATCTTCCTGATATAACAACTCAATGAAAAGCTGCAGTTGTGAACCCGCCTGTCGTTATGGCAAATATGCCTGTTATGAGGCAATCTATGGGCAATGCCAATGTTCAACAGTAGACTTTTGATAGGCTGCATAAAATAAATGGAAATTGAAATCTATTCATCTTTTCTCTGCCTATTTCATAAATATAAGACAAACAACAAGGCAAGATAAATCAAAAGGACGTCCTCTTGTACACAACAGCGCGCAGCTACCCCGCTTGTAAATCACTCAAACTGGCACATGAAGACATTATGTTGGACGAGAAAACACTAAAATGTGAAACGCGAGAGCGCAGACAAGACAGTTATATTATTATAGTTTGCTAGTATTTCATTCGCAAACGTGTACAACCTGTTTTACATTGTATAATTTTACTTTGAAAAAAGTTCCTCTGGGGTTATTGCTGGTTCTTGCAGGACAAAGGTTCAAATCCCGGGTCGGGATAAAATCAGTTATTGAGTTTTATTGTAAAAAAAATCTTAGTAGCTTCCAGGAGTCATGCAGTTGGTGATCTTAGACACTATGCTTCGGAAAGCATTTAAAGCCCCCTGAAGGTCCATCGCCTGATCTCTCTCCGGTCGTTTCGGTTACAGTTCCAAGGGAGAGATCACATCTATGAGAGTAAGGGAATAGAGTGTGCACCAGTGCTTGCCCATACTCTCGGCCCATAACCATCCCATAATCCTGTTCTACGCAGATGACTAGTCTCAGTTCACTGACCACTGTTACCGAAATTCGGGTTGGTATCTCACAACATAATATAATTACTCTAGTTTTATTAAATTAATGGCTTTCATGAATCGCAAAGGAAATCTAATGTCTCACTTAGAAATTCTTTCAAATTTAGTTTAAAATAGTTTGTTTATAGACCACAAGATTTCTCTATACATGTGGTGATAGGGTTTTAATAATATTGCTATACATGTGTCTTGTCTTGTAATGTCATGTGTTTTCACTTTACCAATTTTCACTTGGGATGTGTTTTTAAGTTGATACCTCGAAAAATTGGTGGTTTTTCTATTGCACATATTTTTTTAAGTTATACAGATTAGGAACCAAATGTTTAGTATTATGATTAGTGACTATATGATCTTGGATTTCATAAAAGGAAAACACGATAACATGTAATTTTCTCGATGGAAAAAAATGGAAAGTGGGCTCTAATTAGTTACATTTCTCCATGACACTACAATATTTTAACGAATAAGTTAATGTAATTATTTTTAGGACGTAGTCTTCTATTTTTTCTTCATATTTTTCATTTATTTCATACTTTTTTCATACTTCCTATTTTGCTTTTTTTCTTATTGTTTTCCTTTTCGATGATACATTATCTTTGTAAGTACTGTAAACCCAGGGCCGGCCCTAACCATCTAGGCGTCTCGGGCTAGTTTTTCCTTTCCTGCTAATGTTATAAACGTGACAGTTTGTATGTTAGGATGTATGGATCAATAATTGTTACTTTCCCACGCAAAAACTATTGAAGAGAGTTTTGATGAAACTTTACAGTAATATATCTTATACATCAGAATAACACATAGGCTATAATTTATAACGATATTGTGTATACTATGTTATGCTGTTTACGCGCGCGAAGCCACGGGCTGGTCGCTAGCTTGATTACAATTAAAACGTTATTTTAAATTTCGTAGATACAATACTTTTTATTGCATTAGAAGACTTTGGGATTTATTGTGCATTGTACGTGGTAGAGCCACGCTGCAGCTATGTTATGGTTATAACACGAATGGGTCGGCTCGACCGGAGAAGGAACACACTCTCACAGAACACTAGCGTAAAATAGGAGCTTAATACTGCTGTGTTTCGTATGGTGCGTGTAGAGATCCGAAGACATGTTTTTACTGGAAATGAGGCATTCCATCTTAGCCCTCAGGGGTGACAACGTATCTAAGTTTTGGTTCTTAATCTAGGATACATGTGGATGTCTATGAGCCACAGCATCCACTTACCATCAGGTGGACTGTGTGCTCGTTTGTTAGCCTTATTCTTTAAAAGAAAACAACTACAAACATATATGTATTGTTATTAGTAATCACATAATCAAATTATCTATTACTTAAACAATGTAGGGTAGATTATACAATGATTGGTACTTTATGCACTTTTCGTCATGATTTGAATACAAATAAAACTAAATTACGGGTGAGACATATTTATGTGAATCTTTATTTGTAAAACGTCTTTAGATTAGATGTAAGTCAAAATCCAATCCCACCCTACCCAACACTATAGTCAAAAACTTATCCCAATCCATTAACAAGTTTTGCGTTATGCGTGTCCAGAAAGACAAACAGACAACGTTTCCAAAAAAAATTGTTTTGGCATCTGTCAAATGAAAATTTCAAAAAAAAATTCAATGTACATACTTACTTACTTATCTTTACGCACAATCCCTAACGGGGTAGCCAGAGAGAACAGATCGCCAAGTGTCAAGATCCTTACATACCTCTTTCGCTTCTTTCAGGTTCATTGACTTCTTCATACATGCACGTCTAGGTATCCGAGTACTCTTGACCTTCCCCTCTTCGAGCAATTTGCTCACATGGTCTTCGAAAGTTAGTCTCGGTCTACCTCGACACCTTTTAATATTTACTTTCGCTCTATATATTTTCTTCACCATTCGGTCTTCACACATTCGCTCAACGTGCCCAAACCTTTGGAGTACGCCCCTATCAATTTTTGTTTCAATGTACGTGTGTGGAATAATATTAAAAATGTAATTTTATGATATTAGTATAATTTTATAGTATGGAAATACAGATAGAATAATATATTTTTTACTTTTAATGCTTGGGACTAACGCAACATTTTCTTTTACCGTAGAAGTACTTTGATAATTTCGTGCGCAAATTGTTGTAAAGTTAATAAATGAAGTTGTACGAAGAACAATCATTGTTTTATTCGTTCCTTTGTTTCACTTTGTGACACAGAGCCCACGAACGTGTTTCTTCATTAATGGTAGTTCTATTAATTTTACAAGTCTAATTGACCTTTTTAGCAGATTTCGAAAACAGGAGTAGATTTACTATTCTACAGCTTTGCTTTGAGTATTTAGAATCCGGTCGGTGACGGAAAACATCGCGAGGAAATATTGTTATAGAGTGTATCAAACGAGCGCTCCGTCTACCAGATGGTACTTGTACGTGGATGCTGTGGTCCATAGACATCTGCATTTATCCTCGATTAAGTTTCAAAATGCAGATGCGTTGTCAGCCCTGCTCTACTAGGACTAAGATGGAATGCCTCGTTTCCAGTAAAAAGTATCTCCGGTTCTCTTCACTCAACATACGAAACCGTGGTCCTACCCCGGCCAAGAGGACTCATTCTCGCTGCTTCCATGATATAACTGCAGCTTGACTTTACCAGGTAAAACATTGGCACTCTTGACACTCAATTGAAGATATATGGGTGCATATAAGTAACAGTAACTACTAACTAACAACTTATGAGCAAGATTGCTGTACGAAAGAAAATAATAAGCATCTACTTACAGTCTGATTAATTGAGACCGGATCCAATCGACTGATTCGTGCTGCAGCAGTAATAAAGCTGCAACGTGAAAATTATCAAGATACTCGTATGTATTATTGTGGCTTGTGTAGTGGCGGCGTTCAAAAATCCATTATCCCATATTATTAACCCGTGGGTTTCGCAAGAGGCGATAGAGAAGTGAAACAGGAGATGGACCGCGGCATCTTCCTGATAACAACTCAAATATTAAAACAATGTGCTTATCAACTAGGTTTGCCACCTTTTTTTAACAAATTTTTCCCAAAAAAAGAAAAAAACTACACATTTACTTTTAATCTTTACGTATTTTTCCGTATAAATTTGTTATTTCTCATTGCTTTAGCCATCTATGATCTAACTTATCTTTAAAGTCATTATAGGGGTCTGAGCAATTTCGATTCATATTAAAATAAATGAATGATCAATTTTTAATAAAATTAATACATGCTCCTTTTCTTTCTTCTTTTAATTTTATATTCATGATGGTTGGAGGTGGCTCAAGACCGTGCTTTGTTGCATTTGCATTCGTTGAGAGAGGCCTATGTTCAGCTATGGACTTGTAAAGATTTGTAATTAATGAATGAATGAAGGGTGAAAATTCTTTCCGTAAAACCAAATTCCAATCACAGTTAATATAGCAAAGCGTGACTGTTGAATTAAGGATAAAATATAGTATTTTGCAAAGTATATTATTTTTCTACAATATATAGTACAATTACCAGAAATATAGTATGATACTATATATTAGTACGGGTGGCAACCCTATTACCAGTCCGCTGAATGATGATGTATTTGGATGGTCAAAAATAATTTTAAGTTTAAATCGATTTTAAGCGTCAAAAATTTCCATCAATTAACAGAAAACGATCATTTGCATATTTTGTAAAGTAAACTATACGTAACAAGCAACTGGGGACTTTCAGTTGCTTTAGTTTGCCAAATCGCCTGCCGAAACTGTCAAAGTGCTTTTATCCTCGGCTTAAAGTTTTGCAGTTTTTGACCTAAGCTTTAAAATATTGTACAAAATTTCCAAAGACAAACTCAATTTTTTTATTCAATTAAAGCTTACGTTAAACTTTTATGAACGACGAAATCTGTACCGGTCTGTCAAATCTGTAATGCACTTTCAGTGAAGAAACTGTAAGAAACGAAGGAGCCGTTTGTTATGGTTTTTCCGAGTTCTTTAACTCGCTTTGACGTAATTATTAAAAAATAAAGAAAAGTTACAGCCTATATACGTCCCACAGCCGGGCACAGGCCTCTCCTCATTTCTAAGAGGGTTTTAGGGCAAGGAAGTGTCCGCCGCACTGCCCCGAAGCGTGTTGGCGAACTTCACATGTCTTCGAAGTATTATTTTTCTTATTCTTCAGTCATGCAGGGTTTTTCACGATATTTTCCTTCCCCGCCGAGCACGTGGTAAATCAGCACTTAAAATTGCAATTAACAATTTCATTGGTGCCGGCGGGGATCGAACCCGGGTTACTTGCGTACTGTGAGATTTACAGCGAGCGCTAACCATCTGTATTATTATTTTACACTGATGAGCAAGAGACTTGAAAGTACAATAATCTGCCGGCGTCTGTTACTCTGTCCAATTACAATGCGGGTGTATTCAAGGCAAATATGCTTTTGTTAACACTGTGTGACTTACCATCGTGGGCTTCATTATCACTCACCACCATATGGGATTGTAGTCAAGCATTGGCTTATAATAAGTAAAATTAAATTTTATCTGTTCATAGGTTTTATATAATAACTTTTTATAGGTAAGATTTTTATTGGCGTGTGTGGGCTTGAGAGAAAATCAGTGCATCTGCTTACTGAGGCATGTGGCTCACCTGATGTTAAGTGAATACCGCCGCCCATGATCAACCGCAACACCAGTGGAATTGCTGGTGCGTTGCTGGTCCTTTAGAAAGGAGTAAGCTCCTTTCTTAGAGTACTGTAAAGTAGTAGTGGTAGTAGTAGTAGTAGTAGTAGAGAGAGAGGAGAGAGAGAGAGAGAGAGAGATTATGGTTATGGCACAAATGGTTCGGCTCGACTGGGGAAGGACCACGCTTTCACAGAATAAAGAAGTAAAATAGTAGCTTAAAGCTGCTGTGTTTCGTATGGTGAGTGTAGAGATTTGGAGAAATTTTTAACTGGAAACGAGGTATTCCATCTTAGTCCTTAGGGGTGACAACGCATCTGCATTTTGATTCTTAATCGAGGAAACGTGTAGATGTCTATGGACCACAGCATCCACTTAACATCAGGTAGACTGTGTGATCGTTTGTCACCCTTAATCCCGCTGGAATGTAATCTATCTAAATTGTAATCTAGACATTGTAAGACCTAAGATTTTGATACATAAGATACGGCGTAGTGCAGTGTTTTTGGGCGAAAGAGATGAATCCCAGATAAATAGATACCGCAATCTATGTAATAACAGCTTAAGGGATGTTGACTTTCCTCCTTAATTTGTGGATTGCAGCCATGGGTCATGTAGCTTGAAAAACCACAAGTTAATTTTTAGACAGGACACAAGTTAATTTTTATTCAGCAGGACGCAGCTGTTCATACCAAGGCCCAGGTTAGGGACAAACCACGGAGGAACAAAGTTTTGAGCGGGTGGAACAAGCATGTTAGAGAAGCTCAACAAGAGGCCAGGCTTCGATTCCAAGACTGGGTTTTGCATGGTCGACCTCCTTCTGGCCTAATATATGAGCAAATGTGCGAATCTCGTAAGATCTTTAAAAGCAGACTAAAATGGTGCTTCAATAACCAGGAGCAAATAAAAATGAACCAAATAGCAAAAGTTAGAGCGAAAAAGAACATCAGTAGGTTCTGAAAATCCACAGGGAAACTGAATGTTAGACTTGGAATCCCGGCGAGTGTTGATGGCAAAAGTGACCCGGAGAATATCGCAAATTTGTTCATGAAACATTTTACACAGCTAAGATATTGGATAGTCTGCTTGACTCCAACTTACAAAATTACTTAAACCTGCATGATGCGCAGTTCGGGTACCGGCCCAGACGATCCACTGAATGTGCAATTTTGAGCCTTAAGCATACTGTCTAATACTACACAGACCGGAGGACGCATGTTTACGCCTGTTTTCTAGACCTCTCCAAAGCCTTCAATCTCGTTTCATATGATGTGCCTTGGAGGAAGATGGAGGACAGGGATATTCCAGCGGAGATGATCAACACCTTTCGGTATTGGTATGCAAACCAGACCTGAAATTGTTAAATGGTCAAACAGTCTCTCCGAGTCATACAGGTTGAAGTGTGGAGTGAGGCAGGGAGGGTTATCGTCTTCGAAGCTCTTCTACCTGTATGTTAACGATCTCTTGGTGGAGCTCAGTAGCATGCGTGTTGGATGCCGCCTGGGTGGTGTTAGTATCAATAGCATCAGCTATGCAGATGACATGGTGTTGCTGAGTCCACTGCGAATGCAATCGGAGAAATTTTGAAGGTCTACGAGACTTATGCTGCGTCGCATGGTCTTGTATACAAAATAAATAAACGTGAATACGTTGTCTCAGGGATTGCCGGCAAGTGTCTCGAATCTATCCCTGCAATAACCTTAAATGGATCGAAACTAAATCGGGTTTATCAATTTAAGTACCTAGGGCATATTCTTGCCTATGAACTTAAAGATGATCTAGATATAGAAAGGGAGCGTAGGACTTTGGCGATACGCGGCAATATGCTGGCCCGTAGATTTGCCCGCTGTTCGGACCAGGTTAAAATAACCTTATTCAAAGCGTATTGCCAGGGTCTGTACACGGGCGGTCTGTGGATTGGGTATGCTAAAAATCGCTAAACACCCTGCGAGTCCAATACAATAACGTTTTCTGGATGATGTTGGCGCTTCCCCGATTCTGTAGTGCCTCTGGCACGTTTTTACAGACCCGAACTGTCGGTTTTCATACCGTAGTTCGGAAAAGAAGCGTCGCTGATGGGGAGGTTACGGAGAAGTGACATCAACATCATGAGAACGGTGGCAGATGATCCGCATGCGCCTATTGTGAGGCACTTCGTGCTTACGATGGCTTATTCAGTGGATGATAATTCTTCTAGGTGTCGACCGCACGGAGTGCTTCTTAGGTACATGACAAATTAGAATTTAGTTTGGTCTAAGTATATCTCTTTTAATTTAATTAAGTTGAATTTAATTTGATTCTAAATGTAATAATATAATTTCACTTAATTGTTTTCAAAATACTAACACTGTTTAGCTAACAAACTTTGTAAGTAAATATAGTTCTTCATGTTCTCAATAGATGACACTATCGCCGAGTTAAACGTGGTATCATTTGGGTTTTCATTATGATGTACAGGTTAAACATACTTACTTACTTACTTACTTATCTTCACGCACAATCCCTAACGGAGTAGCCAGAGAGAACAGATCGCCAAGTATCACGATCCTTACATACCTCTTTCGCTTCTTTCAGGTTCATTAACCTCTTCATACATGCACGTCTAGGTATCCGAGTACTCTTGACCTTCCCTTCTTCGAGCAATTTGCTCACATGGTCTTCGAAAGTTAGTCTCGGTCTACCTCGACACCTTTTAATATTTACTTTCGCTCTATATATTTTCTTCACCATTCGGTCTTCACTCATTCGCTCAACGTGCCCAAACCATTGGAGTACGCCCCTATCAATTTTTGTGATAAGGTCATCTTTCAATCCTGCCATATTGCGAATCTCTTCGTTTCGCTTTCGATCGGCTATGGTAACGCCACACATTTTACGAAGAGATCGCATCTCCACTGCATTCAACTTGCTTTTATGCTTCTTCTGGTATACCCAGGTTTCGCTGCCATATAACAAAGTCGGTACCAACACTGTGTTATGTATTGCAAGGCGTGCACTCTTCACCACGCCTTGCCTTTTGACTAATGCATTCAGAGCACCAATGACTTTGTTTCCGGCAGCGACGCGCCTATCCACATCTAAATCACATCTTCCATCCCGGCTGAAAGCACTCCCCAAGTATACAATTTCATTTACCTGTTCTAGACGTTCCTGATTTACCCATATTTCACATTTCGTTCTCTCTTCGTCCTTTTCAAATACCAGAACCTTAGTTTTGTTAGCATTCAAACGGAGACCTTCGATTTCACATTCCTCCTTCATACACGTGACTAATGCCTGCAGTTCTGCTTCTGATGGTGCAATAAGCACTGCATCATCAGCATACAGCAGACAATTTACTTTTATGTCACCCAATTTCACACCCAAACAGCTATTTTTCAGCTTCTGTAAACAGCTGTCGAGATACAGTATGAACAGCCAGGAAGACATGACACAACCCTGTTTTACGCCCGCTTGGACGCTAAACATGGGTGATAGGTCATGCCCTACCCGCACACAGCCTTTACAGTTATAGTAAAGTGACTGCACAGCCCTTAGCAATCGACCATCCACACTATATCCCGGCAACAGTTCCCACATTTTCTTCCTTATAACCTTATCAAATGATTTCTCCAGATCCACAAAAGCACAGAAAATCCTCTGGTTAACACTCAGAAGCTTTTTCGTGATCATGCGGAGAGAAAACTTTTGATCCGTGCATCCTCTTCCAGGTCTAAATCCGCATTGTGCCTCCCATAAGAATCTTTCCGATTTCTCTTGCATCCTACGTGTCAAAACCTGCGAGTAAACTTTACTTGCTAAACTGGTCAAGCTGATCAAAATGTGAACCTTTACCTTTATATAAAGGCACAATGACCGCGGATCGCCAATCATCAGGGACATCTCCCCGTCCGCCAGCACAAGTTGCACAGCAGACGAAAGCTGGCCCAGACGCGAGGCCCACCGTACTTGACCATTTCAGCAGTAACTCTGTCTAGTCCCGCAGCCTTACCACATTTCAAACTTCGAATCGCACGTTCAATCTCTTTCATGCTGATGATCTCAGTGTCATCGAGGTCCGTGTCCGTGTCCGTGTTACCCCCGGATCCTTCACCAAGATCATGACACGCATACATTTCTCTATAAAATTCACACCATCGCTGTGTTAACATAGTGCAATAACAGTGCGTCTAAGACTTGTATTATTTCAAAGTGTAAAAATAAAAAAGACTTAGCCGATTTCGCGTAATAAAAACACTTAGAAAAATTTGATTGAAAAAAAGACTTTGTTGAATTTGTGTGATAAAAACTTAGAAAAATTTCTCGACAAAAAAGACTTTTTTTAAAAAATTTGCTTCGTTTTTTACATAGACTTAGTAGATTTGGACTTAGCAAACAAACATAATATTGAGTGATGAACATTTAGTATTTGCGTTGAAATAGTGATATTTGTCTAAATTAAACTTTTTCATCAATTTACATTTCCGAATATCATTCAATATGGCGGATCAACTTGCAAAACAACATATAGCTATTATGATTCGAAATTCAACTAAAATCGAGAAATTACTTACAAATACGTAAAAAATGTTCAAAGGATAAACGAACAAGAGGTTATTTAGATACGCGCATGGAGACATTACATGAATATTGGGCTTGTTACACAAAAAGTTATGATTTGCTTACTGCATTGTTGGACAGTAAGACATTGAAAACCGAATATGATTTCGATATTGATGATAATTTTGAACAATCAGAGGAACATTATTTGGACTTAAAGACTTGGCTAAAGGATAGGTTTTATGATATTACACCAATGAGTGAATCTCCAAAATCTGACACAACTTCAGAACTTCCTAAACTTAGACCAAAGCTACCACCGATAGCTATACCACAATTTTCTGGTGATTATAATCAGTGGATGAGCTTCAGAGATCTATTTTTTCCTTGATACATTGTGATGACCGCTTGTCTAAAATCGAAAAACATCATTATTTAAAATCTAGTTTAACCGTTGAAGCCGAACAGTTACTCAAAAATTATTCTTTAACTGTAGCGAACTATGATGATGCATGGAAAAAAATAAATAAAAGATATGAGAATAAGCGAGTGATTATAGAGATATTCTAAATCGATTTTTAACTCAGAAAAAACTAACAACTGAATCAGCAAAAGGTATCAAAGATTTACTAGACACTACTAACCAATGTCTCACATCTCTAAAAAATTTGAAGATTGATTCATGGAATGCAATAGTTGTCCATATTCTAGTCTCAAAGCTAGACATTGAATCTCACAAGCTTTGGGAACAGTCGTTAGAAAGCGCAACAAATATTCCCACATATGACGACCTAAGCAGCTTCCTAGAAAAACGATTCCAGACAATGGAAATGGTCAATCTTTCACAACCTCGAGAAACATTTAGAAAAGACGCACCGAAATCTGTTCAACATATTCCAAAAACAACTACAGTTAAAAGCTTTACTACCGAAGTTGAAAGCACTTGTACTTACTGCTCACAGAATCATAACATTTGCCACTGTAAAGAGTTTTCTGCGTTAACGGTTTCTGAACGCCAAGATTTTATAAAGAAAAACAATATATGTTTCAATTGCCTGGTCAAAGGTCACTCCGTGTTCAATTGTAGACAGAGTACAAACTGCAAAAAAAATGTGGACGTCGACATCATACGTTACTACATTTCACAACCTTTCCCAAGAATAACACTTCTGATAAAGCTCAAAAAGGATACCGCTACACCAAAGGAAAATACATCTACTCCTAGTACTTCTTGCAACCTCAGTGTAAACTTGAAGGCTGAAACAAATGATGAAATGGTTATCTTAGCTACAGCCACTAAGAGCTCTTGTTGATCAGGGCTCACAGGGCTCTTTTATCTCTGAAGCAGCAGCACAGTTATTGAATCTTGATTGCACTCCCGTTATTGGCAGGATCTATGGTATATCAAACTCATCAGTGGTAACTACAAAATCTATGGTTAAACTTACAATACATTCCACAAAATGCGAATCCTCTACATTCGAAGTAAATGTATATGTACTGAAAAAACTTACTTCATTGTTGCCGTCACGTGAATTCCCACAAGATACTTGGCCTTCGTATATGCAGTTGGATCTAGCTGATCCAAACTTTCACAAGCCAGGATCTATTGACGTTCTACTTGGTGCCGATGTGCATGCTACTACACAAGCACAATTCTCTGATCGCACTTAACTCTCGTCTGGGTTGGTTGATCTCTGGCAAGGCTTTACAAACTGATACTGCTACACAGAAACACAATATGATAGTTTCTCACACTAAATTTGAAGCAGATCAGTTACTCAGACAATTCTGGGAAATCGAAGAGAAGTTACCTCGCAAAAAAGCCGATGACTGAATTATAAGCACAATGTGAGGAGACAAACACACGCGCAATTATGACGGACGTTACATTGTGTGTTTACCGTTCAAGGATGATCCTCCCACAAATCTTGGTGATGTTAGACCTCTTGCTGTTAGTCGCTTACAGCATATGGAGAAACGTTTCACACGTAACACTGACTTCAAGGAAGACTATCACAAATTTATGAAGCAATATGAGTCAGAATCTCATATGATAACCGTATCTGAAAATGAAAAGAAAACAGATAAAATTCACTACTTACTTCACCACGCTGTTCTTCAGGCGACGCAGTTGAGCACGAAGCTACGAGTAGTCTTCGACGGAAGTGCTAAACCTGAAAAAGGAAAATAGTTAAATGAAGAACTTTTGATTGGATATCTGTTGCAATAAGATGTCAGAGATTTAATTACTCGGTGGAGACAACACAAATTTTGTTTAGTCGCTGACATTCAAAAAATGTATAGACAGATCTTAGTATCTAAAGATGATGTGGACTACCAGAGAATACTATGGCGAGAATCTCCAACACAATCCATACAGGAATATAGACTACTTACCGTGACTTACGGCACATCTTGTGCACCCTTCTTAGCTATTCGTACGCTTCAACAACTTGCTGAAGATGAAAAACATGATTTTCCTGTGGAATCTGAAATATTGAAAAATGATTTGTACATGGACGATTTAATGACTGGTGCGTCTAATGAAGAAGATGCTGTTATCTTGCAAAAAAAGGCTTACTGAATTGTTGTCTCGCGGTGGTTTCCCTTTGCACAAATGGGCATCTAACAGTCAATTAACGTTATCACAAATTCCTGATCATGATAAAGAATCACAAAACGCAATAAATATAAAGGTTGAAGATACTCTGAAAACTTTGGGTATCACCTGGAACTCACAAACAGATAATTTTGAATTAAAAATAAACATGAATTTTACTGATGATAATGTCACAAAACGAAATGTTCTGTCCACAATTGCAAAAACCTTTGACCCTCTAGGTTGGCTAACACCTGAAATAATCTTAATTAAAATGTTTATGCAAAAGTTGTGGTTAGCTGGCTTAGCTTGGGACGAAGAACTACCTCATGATCTGAAAAATGAGTGGATTACTTATCTTGAACGTTTTGCGCACTCTGAACCCATTCAGTTCCCGCGATGGCTTGGAGTTTCTAATAGCACAATTAGACAAGAACTGCATGGATTCAGTGATGCTTCCTGTGCCGCTTATGTTGGAGTAGTGTATCTCAGAGTTTGGGAAAATGATGTTGTTAAAGTATATCTGGTTATGGCTAAATCTAAAGTTACTCCCGTTAAACAAATTTCACTTCCCAGTCTCGAGCTCTGTGGTGCAGTTCTTTTGGAGAAAATGATACAACATGTTAAAACTATATTAAATATCTCTGATGAAAATGTATATGCATGGACGGATTCGACCATAGTTTTGGCTTGGCTGCGTAAGTCACCTAATACATGGACCACATTTGTTGCTAATCGCACTTCAGAGATTTTGACATTTACGAGTAGTAACCAATGGCATCATGTTAGTTCCGCGAATAATCCAGCCGATTTAGCTTCCCGTGGAGTATACCCATCCGATTTGCAGCAGTATGAACTATGGTGGAATGGCCCACAATTTTTACAAAACCTCGATGTTGTTGTTAATTTAGATAACGTTGTACCTGCAACGGATTTAGAAATGAAGGTTAAGACTAATGTACAGACAAATATTAATGTTTTTGAAAATAATGCTGTTGTTTCTTACTTAAAACGATATTCGACACTTTCGATACTGATACGTGTCACTGCTTATTGTTTACGTTTTATTAAACTGTGTAAACTTAAAATATATAGGATACCAGTTGATGAACTCGTTTATCTGAGCCCAGATGAGCTTGACGATGCTCTAAATAGATGTATTAAGATGTCTCAATCCGTTTCATTCAGTGATGAAATTTCTCGATTGGCACATGGTAAACGAGTTCACCAATCGAGCAAACTACATGTTCTTAACCCATATCTAGATGATAAAGGCATTATTCATGTGGGTGGTCGACTTGTCAGTGCAGAGATTTCAGATACTATGAAAAAACCTATTATTTTGAGTAACAATTGTGGCCTTTCTAAGCTTATTGTTTCGAACGCTCATTTGAAAACTCTGAATGGAGGGCATCAACTTACTTTGAACTTTATAAGACAAAAATTTTAGATAACTAGAAACAAAAGTATTGTTAAAACTGTCCTCACTAAATGTATACCATGTTTTAAACACAGGGCTAATCCTTCTGTACCATTTATGGCAAATCTTCCTAAATTTCGTGTTAAACCAAGTCGTCCATTTTTGACAAGTGGAGTCGATTACGCTGGACCTTTTACATTGAAAATTTACCCTGGTAGATGTAGAAAAACCTGTAAAGTTTATGTTTGCTTATTTGTGTGCACCGTCACAAAAGCCATTCATCTAGAATTGGTAACTGATCTCACTTCAGCTGCGTTCATAGCTGCTTTTCGATGCTTCACTGCTCGCCCTGGTCACTGCAAGGAAATTTGGAGTGATCATGGTACAAATTTTATGGGCGCAGCCCGTGAACTAGATCTTGCCTTTAGAGATGCAAAAGCTGCAATTATTTCTGAAATTGCTGAACAACTAGCTAATGACCAAACTCACTGGAATTTTATACCCCCTAGCGCACCTCACTTCGGAGGACTTTGGAAATCTGGAGTGAAGAGCGTTAAAGGACACTTGAAACGCGTAATTGGACAAACTTTACGAGAAGAAACCAACGAAGAGTTTTCTACTCTTTTAACTCAAGTCGAAGCTTGTGTCAACTCTCGTGCACTTACCATAGTAAATTCTACACTTGATGAACCTCCCATAACGCCTGGGCATTTTCCGGTTGGGGAACCGTTAATTGGTGTACCAGAACCACCTTTAATTGATATTAAAGTCAGCCCTTTACATCGGTGGCATATTATTCAACGTATGGTGCAGTGTTTGTGGCAACGATGGCAAAATGAGTATCTGACAACATTGCAACATCGTTATAAATGGAACAAGAGTCAGCCAGAACTTGCTATTGGTACTATCGTGTTGGTAAAAGATGATAGACTTCCTCCTGGAAAGTGGCTTTTGGGACGAATCATTCGGAAGCACCCAGGTGCAGATGGCGTCACAAGAGTTGTGTCTTTACAATATAAGGATAATATTTTTAAGAGGCCTATCGCAAAATTGTGCCCTCTCCCCCTGAATGATTCCGACTAGTTATAAGAATTTGGATTGTTTTATTCGTTTGTTTTGTTTTATGTTCATTTTTTTAAGGACTGTAATCGTCCTTGGGCGGCGGAATGTTTAGCTAACAAACTTTGTAAGTAAATATAGTTCTTCCTGTTCTCCCTAGATGGCACTATCGCCGAGTTAAACGTGGTACCATTTGGGTTTTCATTACGATGTATAGTTAAACATTTTTAACCTCTTTGTGTGTTCCTATAATACAATGTAGTGGTGTGTGAGTAAAACATAGTGATAAAGTGTGAGTGTTTCATTAAACAAACGCTTAGTTTATAAGCATTACTTGTAATACTAACCCATGGATCTTTGTTGTCTGAAATAAATGAATTTGAATTTGAATCAATCCACATAAAAATGTTTTGATTGAAACTAATTTTAGGGTCAAATGTTTCAACTTTTTTATTTTTATAAATATATAATATTCAAAAGCTGAAGTTAGCCGGGCTAACTATGGCATAAAGACATCAAATAACTCAGTTCTCCTAGTAACCATGGGTGTTTTTAAGCACCTTAAATCTTGAGAAATAAAAATTAGTAAATAAAATGTGATAAAAAGCGTGAAATTAATTTTATTTAATGTGATGTATTCGTGTAAATATAAAAAATCATTTCTTTATCAATTTCTTCATTATCATTTTTTATTAATGTTAATGTCAAAGATATAATTCTTTACAAGTTTGATTTTGTTGTTTTTCATACCATACTTATTGTTATTATAAGAAGTTAGAATAGTTTACAAAAACTATTCTTATGTCTGTTCAATCCACGAATGCGTTTTTTTTCTTTATTGATTCAATTTTTTTCATTATATGTACCTATGTATATTATGTTATTTTTCACAAGGTGATCATTATAATTTATATCGCTTTAGCAAAGTTTTAATTACACAGGTTTCACTTAATAATGTAATTTTAGATGTTTAAAGCAGTTGATTGTTATCCTTCTTGCTTACCGACCTTTGAGTTCAAATAACTTGTATAAATTGATATTGTAATCTGATATTCCTCAATGCTTAGTGAAAGCTGAGGTCTGATCAAGAAACTTTTTGTTTTGTATAAGTTCTTTCTGAACTTATCGTAAGAATCGATTGGAAATATTCCAAGTTGATAATGTGTTCAAGTATAATCTTCTACTTTTCAGCACGTTAAAATTGGGTATGAGTCTCGTGCAATAAGGGAAATCCCCGGCGTCTGTCCGGTTTGTTACCATCCTCTTATCTACTTCTCCATACACTGCTATGTTCCGATCTGAACTCTATATAGACAGTACAATAATAGGCTGTGAGACATTCCGTCTTAGATATCTGAGGTGACAACGATATATCTGCAGCGTCCGCCCTATGTCATCCTATTTATTGTTGTATTAACATAAAACAAGAAATTAATATATCAATACGCTACGTTTTTTGTTACAGGAGAGACGGCAAACGAGCATGCGGCTCACCTGATGGTAAGTGACTATCGCCGCCCATGAACCACTGCAACACCAGGGGAATTGCAGATGCTTTTTCGGCATTTTGAAAAGGATTAGACTCTTTTTGTAAGTTCCTAAGTCGTATCGGTCGGGAAAAATCTCTGGTGGTATTCGATTCCACAAGGAAGTTATTTTTAAATCGCATAGTGGTAGAACAGAATCCAAATGAAATATAGTTATAATAATATTTATTATTATATAATAACTTAACAAAGTAAACGTGCATTATAAAGTATTTACAACAGTTATAATTTTAAAGAACGCATTAAAACGAAAATGGTTGCGACGTTTAGACCGCTAGCAATTTATCAAACCAAACACGTTCAACTTTTATGAACACTGTTTTTGTATGTTGCTGAATTAAATAGAGTTCTTGACAGTGGTTTTGATAAAGCTTAGCTTAGAATCGTATTAAATCGAAAACTGCTTTTTATAGATTTTATATTAACTTTTTCATGACATATGTATCATCTTCAGTTTATGCTTTAGTTAGTATATGCTTTGTTACCCTTGAAGACTAAGATGGTATGCCTCATTTGCAGTAATAAGGTAAGCTGCAGCGTAGTTCTATCACGTAGACCATTTACACAATAACACAGATCGCCTATTCTATTACAGAACTGTATGTCGTGCTGTGGGGAGAGCCGCAAGTTAATTAGTGTTTGTGTCGACCACACGACAGGCTCGTGTTAATATTGACAACGTTGTAATTAATAATAAATTAGTGCAAATGTGTTCTTAAATAGAAGAAGAAGAATTAGAAAAATCAAATAAAGCATAATTAAAAAAATACATGTGCTTCTATTTGATGTCTGTGGATCTTGCAGTTTTTACATTACATTTTCATTTTTTATTTTTTTTTAATCTAAATAATATATATTGACATACAAAATGAGTAACAAATATCTTATGAAGCCTATGAATCTTAAACTAGGTAAGAACCTGTATGTCAGGATTCAGCACCTTTTCCCATGTTTCTTGGTCTAATGAATTTATATCAAGACAATTTTCAATTTTTTAAATATTGTGGGTTTGTGTCATGTTATTCGGAATATGTGTATTACAAAATGCTTCACCTATATCAGTATTTTTTCAGTATCCTCATAGTCTAATGTAATTAGCCAGTTCCTTAATGATTTCTTATATTTACGCGAATATGTATGTAAATATATAATGTATAGTGATACATGATTAAAACTACTTTTACGGATTTTATCGCGTTTATTTTTACTTTTTATTTACTTTTATATTTAATTCCCGACGTTTCGGGCGCTTTCCAGCACCCATGGTCACGATAATATTAAGGCTATTGAAATTAAAAAAACATCCTAATTTCAATAGAGAAGGAGGCTGGGTACTACCACCTGCTTGGGATCCTATAATCAATAAAATTAAAACTAAACCAAGCATACCACTGCAAGACCTCAGGACATAGTCAGTTCATTTTGCATAGATCGGACCATAAACAATAATTAAAAAAGCTGAAGGTACTTCGGGTTTAACAATGACATCGGGACGTCAGTCATCTCAGTCCCCCGTGACCATGGGTGCTGGAAAGCGCCCGAAACGTCGGGAATTAAAAAATAAAAGTAAATAAAAAGTAAAAATAAACGCGATAAAATCCGTAGCCAGTTCCTTATTTTAGTTTGACATTCGTGAAATGATAGTGGATTCAGATTCAGAATTTTATTAACTTTATTATAAATGTATCAAAAAAGAAAACTTCTTTGTCGTCCTGCTAATGCAGTACGGCATCTTATTCTTATGGGATCAATAACATTAGTAATTGTACGCTTGTTACGTGATTTATTTAGGTCATAAGGGTTAGAAACATGCTGTTTGGTGAACAACAACCAAAGTTTGTAAAAATAAAGAAGATTCCGTTATTCATGATAATTGAACAAACCGCTCTCGATTTATGGACATCAAAGATGAT
>CAJQZP010001091.1:0-19850 GCA_907164705.1 Parnassius apollo
CATCACACAAACATTTGTCCTGGGTGGGAATCGAACCCACGACCTCCAGCATAGCAGTCAGGGTCACTAACCACTAGACCAACAGGCCTGTCAAGCCTGGCCTGAGTTATAAAAATAATTTTAACTAACTAGCGATGTTTTATTTAAAGCGTAAGTTGTTCTCTTGTTGTTAAATAAAGTTTTCCCCTGCAATGGAAGTCTTTATAATGAAACAAAGTGCAGTTTAAATCGCAAAAGTTTATTTTTGTGTTTTAATGCTGTTGCGATGTATAAGCAAAAATATCAAAACAATTTTAAAAGATTTTATGTATAGTATAGCGCATAATATCACAAATTGACAAAGCTTCTAAAAACACTTGTCTAAATTTATGAAATATTTAATTTAACTCAAACCTGTAAAATTAAACTATTAATAAAAATTAAAACAGACTTCTATAATAATAAAACAATGTGCTTTTCAGCTCCAACGGATGACAGGAGTTTACTTCTGAAAAACGATTGTCTTATATTATGTAGAATAGACAAGGTAGTAAATAAACCGATATATTTACTTATGTTGACTAGAGAAAATATATTACATTAAATATATTATGACCTATATTACACTATTCATTTCGCGCTATGAGACGCCATAACACCTGATTTTACTACCAATCTATTTTCATACCGTGCGCTATATATTAAACGATTCTTAAGGGGTAAACTCCAATAAAAAATAATAAAATAAGTTCCACAAAGTTATTCTAAAGTCGTAGATTTAAAGCTCAGACTTCAGAAGCATAGATATTTGGTTCTGAACTCGATTTGTTACTTTTGTTTTTTTTTTAACTTAATTTTTTTACCCTTTTGAGTGGTCTAAATAAAATCACAAACTCAAGATAACAATTAGAATGTCGTTTAAATAGGTTGCATAATCTTCATTTCCTATTTTGTTAAACTTTATAAGCGATCATTCTTCAAGTATAAGTATAACCTATTTATTAAAGAAGGAATAATTTAAAACGTTTCTGTCGTTTCCGAAGAACTGGTGAACATACCTAAAAATCAAACGCGTAGAAACTTTAAAAAATTAAAAGGATTACATAATTCCATCTCACAATACATCGATAACTATTCTAAGGCTATATGCATGGAGGCTATAGTGATAACCCGTCTAAACTATCAGCCATCTTCAACATTGGTGTTTTATGAATAAGCGTTTTAAAATATGTGACAAAACTCCGATTGGATCTTGTTTACTCGATAATTTTTAGACACATAGTTTTGTAAAAACGGCCGCGCTAAAATGATTGAAGTCAACATCGATTTGTATAAAATAATGCTTTTGAAAAGTTGCACCTTCACTAGTCTTGTACATTTTAATGGATATAATCAGTTTTTTTTTCAGGCGTATCGTTTGTCACATTTTAAAAAGAGGTGCACATACTCATGCTACTTATATGAAATATAACTGAGCGGTAAGAAATCGTTTAATCTGCGCTAAAGTTAATCGCCCAACGAATCAATCGTTCATTGCGCGACTAATTTCACTACCGGGCGATCACAACCAATCTGACCTTGTCTTCCAAGCGCGTGTAGCTGAAGTGCTCTACATTTAAAAATCTGAATGAGTCACAGAGGTGAGTACGTTTATGTGTAAAACAGGGGTATGTTTTGGCAAAATATTCCACAAAGAAAAGTTAGAAAAGGATTTACTTTTAACCCCGCGAGGCGAAATATGAAAAGGTGAAAATTAGCGTATATGAAAAAATATCTGTGGACCGCGGCAAACCTAGAATTGTCTGGTGTACCACACATGTATATTAGGCACCAACCTAAATTTCGACATATTTAAAAGTAGGTATGATTAAAAATGTGTAAAAAATACGTTTCACACAAATTTTTTTGTGTTTAATTTTTGGCTAACAATCCGTTACATGCGTAGTGAAACATCACATAATGACACGTGCAAGCCACTACTGTGTCCCATATTAAATAAGGGATTTTTCTCATTGGAGGAGTCGTGGAAGCTCCGAGGCTTAGAGCTCGCTGTTAATTTCACAATACATGAGCAACTCGGGTTCGATCCCCGCCGGCCGCAATGAAATTGTTAATTGAAATTTTAAGTGCTGATTCACCACGTACTCGGCCACGAACACGATTTGGGGCAGCGCGGCTAATACTTCCTTGCCCTAAAACCATCTCAGATCTAAGAAGAGTAGTACAACCACTGTTACTTTACTTTTTTTACTTTACTTTTTGTTATTTGAGTAAAATTAAAACCTTAATATTTTATATGAACCAAGCCTTACTTCAACCTAGACAAAAAACGATAAATTATTTTCCTTATACGTGAATTTTATGAGAAATCAACATAAGAAAACTAATTTGAGGTGTTAGTCATGCGTGCCCCATGATCAGTTAAAATTTTATTAAGAAGACATCCGCGCAATGGCGTCACCGATACGTCAATGACACGTCAACTCTAGATCTAGATGATACTAGAAACAAACAATCACGGTAAGATTCTCGTTGCATTATTTACTTAATAATAAGCAAAGTATTTTTAATTTATTTCACACTAGTGACCCGCCTGTGGTTCACCTGGGTAGTGATTTTAAATGTCATTTATGTCTTCATCATCGATCTTCGATTTCACCAAAAAATTAGACAAACTATAGCCAAGATCACTCCCACAAGATTGCTTTATATATATATATATATATATATATATATATATATATATATATATATATATATATATATATATATATATATATATATATATATATATATATATATATATATAATATTTACACGTATAAAAGAAAGATATTTTTATAACTTAATTACTCTCGGCCTGTGCCCCATTTTACTTGAATCCCCACTAAGACCTTAATTAATGTTACAGTACATCGGTGACAGAAATTTGTGCGGCGTTAGAAAAAACAATTTAATTTTCTCAGCGATATCCCCTATCTAGACAAAGTTAGATAGCAAAACATTATCTAAATAAAAAACATCATTCCAATTTATTTAAAATGGCAGTACAATTAATTGTAAATTTCGTTTATGGTAAAGAAATAAGGTCAGCTCATATACTGTGATAAAAATGATGATATCTTTTAAGACTAACAAAAAGCGAGGCACTCATGTTCACAAGAGCGTGACGTGCTCCAAGCGAGGAGAACTTACAACAACGTACGCAGGATTGTCTTGAAGCCACAAGGAGCTAATACGTTTCGCTACAACGCCTTGCTAAACTTCGCTGAAATCAGTAAGAAAGAAAATAGTTGCTCGCTGTTGCCAATTATGTTCTTTTTTCCTTATTTGGAATGTTTATTATGAGCATTCTCTCGTACAAAATATATTAATATTAAGGTCCTCTAACGTAGGGAACGGAAATTAAATTCAAGTACAAATGTGGTCTATTAATGAATGATTTATTCATTCATTCCTTTTCTACTTTCCCTATTCCAACTTTTGATATATTGTATTCTTCCATGTTGAATCTTTCTAACTTCCTATAAATTATCGATCAGAAACTTTTACCTTATACATAACTAACATTTTGTCTTTGATTATATTCTTAATCATAACAAACGAACTATGAGTCCACCTGATTATAAGTGGCTATTAAAGCATGTGAACACCTGCAACCAATTTTAAACAAAGAAGGTAACAGATATGATAGATAACAGATGCGAACAGATGTCTACCTACTTAGGTGCAGTACCACGTCGTGTAATTACATGGATTCTCTGCACTTTAATCTGGAACTCTGCAGTGAGCAATCACATCTTAATCATAGAAGGACCTACACCTCGGCTACGTGGCAATTGGACTCCTAAGTACCGATAAAATATGGACTAAGTCATTAGCACGAGATGTTAAAAAGAGTATTGTCTTAATAGTTGCAATAGAAATTTCGTAGTCGACTTAAGATGCATTTTGAGACATGCGGTTAAAGAGAACACAAATTGGACTAGACACTTTGAGGGATCTCTAAATTGGGCTTGTTCAAATGGCTCTTAAAACCCTCCAAACACGTAGCCTTAAATATTCTGAAACCTTAATCACATACAATCGAGTATTCGCTTCGTAAGCGTTCGCAAAAGATATGGAAATTCTGTTTCTTGGTGGTTGAAATCCCTTTGCAAGTTCTTAATTAATGTGAACCCCTTATGCGATAAACTTAAAATATATTTGGAAAATAACAAACTTAGATGTAAACTATACCCAACGCAGCGATCAAAATAAATTATATTGGTCACAGCGATAATAAGTCGCTAAAATTCATCTTAAGTTGCGTTGAAATTCTTTATATTATATCGATACTGCAAAACTTTTCTTTATAGCTCAACTACTTTGTGAAATCTGCTATGGCCTGCAATTTTCCAGACCGATATGATTTAAAGCGAGGCTTTAAAGAATTGTTCGGATTAAATTCCGTTGCTAATTTTCATTATAAGTTGCGTTGAAATTCCTTAAACCATGTCGATATTGCAGATCTTGTCTGCATAGCCCGACTACTTTTGAAATTTCCTATCGCCTGAAATATTCCACACCGAAGTTAATTTAGGAGGTACCTTCAAGTTATAGTCTATCACTTTTTCTAAACCCGGCAACGGACGTACGATTTCTTTTGGGCTGCGAATGTTACTAGCGCCGTTGATCACTTAACGTCAGATGCCTAATGCCAGACGCATGTTCGTTTACCCCTCTTCTATAAGGTACTTGCTTCCATCAAAATATAAAGACTATCGAGTCTTGTCTGACATTGCTCCAACTATTCATAGACAGATTAACAAATTTCTTTTTCAACTCATCTTTTACACTTTCTATGGCTGAGTTGTAGACTGCGTCGAGAAGATTACCAGCAATTTGTTTGCGGTTTGGAGCTTTATACCCTGGTCGTAAACTTTCCATTAATTTCAGGAACTATTGGTGTTCTACGTGGTTAAAAGGCGTATTGGTAGCAAACATATAACGAGATAGTTGTAAATAAATTTTCTCGTGCTGGAGTAAACAAACGCTCTCCTCATGTCGATCTACTTACTCTCCCATAAATGAGAGACCTGCGCTGTGGAACCTAAACATACTGTAAACTTTACATAAAATTTACAGTATGTTTAGGTCCCACAGCTATTGCTAACCTAACTTTTCTGATGTCATTCCTGTGGGAGTAAATGAAATTACTCTCTGTTATTGAGTCAAGGGACAAGTGGTTACAGTATAATGTATAAAATTCGTATTACCATGAGTAACGAATCAAGTCGTTTGAGAATTTAATGCCTATTTAATAGCACCTACGGCAAAGGAATTTCTGGTACGTGACCCGAGTAATATTCTTTGTTCTCTTTATTAACTAACTTCAAAAAAAGGAAGTTTCAATTCGACAGTGTATTTTCCGGATGTATGATATTTGACATATTCGTTAAATGTGAAGCGATTATCCATATAAATTTGAGGAAAAGTTTCACTAGTAAGGATAGAAAATAAATGATGAATTATTAATGTTAATATTTACATAGAGCTTGTGCTATTGCTATTTCCACTCACAGGGGCTTTAATTCTTCATAAAACTGTGTCTTGAGCCCCAAGCTCTGAGGCCTGAGCCCCAACTTCAAAAGCTATTGATTTATGTAGAAACTATTTTATTCTTTTTAGTTCTTATAATTTGCTTTTCTTTTTTTAACAGTTTCATTTTTTGGTTCTATTTGTAAACTTAAATACAACTAAATTGCGGGGATATGTTCTTCGCCATACCGAACAAAGGCAAAAATTGTGTAGTGGTTTTTAAAGCTATTAACCGTACAGGACGATTGTATAGTATCATAAATGCTTATGCAACAAGTGATTTAAAAAAATTCAAGCTGACTCCAAATTCACAAGTAATTGGTTACAGCATTGTCAATGCGAGAATTGCGCTTTGAACTAATCAAATATTTGTAAGAAAATACTTATGCAAATAGACGCAGACAGAGTCCAACAGTGAACTTTAAACTAATTTAACTGCTCGTGGAGCTGAATGTTCCTAATGGTGCCATTAGGACTATGCTGACAGTTAATAAGGTCTATGCGGCCACGGACGGGCTTAAATATGATTCAAGATAACTTTGTAGATTATCTTTAAAACTGCCGGTAAATGCCCTTACAACTTGCACGCAATTACTCTATTATGTTTTGACCATGATTATAATATCATTCTTTATAGAATATTTTTTATATAATAAGGGTGACAAACGAGCACACAGTCCACCTGATGGTAAGTGGCCACAAACATCAACATTTATCCCCGAAATTAAATATCTGGGGCATTTCGTCACCGACGGCCTTGAGAATAATTCCCTCACGTGGCCATGAGCGAAACGTCGGGAATAAAAAAAGAGATAAAATTAGTAAAATTTGTTTTGTTCCAACATATATATATATATATATATATATATATATATATATATATATATATATATATATATATATCAAGAAGGACTGAATTATGTACGGTACCGTCCGGGTGAAGTTTGACCAAAATCACGACGATGGTTTTACAACATTATGCACAAGAAAATCATACGACACAGACGCAACACCATCCTGAGAAGTGTGAGATTAAAATTGTTAATAATGATACTTATACTGGGCGTTGTTTTAACTGTGTGGCGGCGATTTGTGAATATCCAGTGGCCCCTATCGTCCCGTGGGTGTCGGAAGCGGCGACGGAGGAAGCTCACATACGAGATGCGCAGCAGCAGCAGTTAGAAACTTAACATTGTAAAACCTGCGGCTACCAACTAGCCTGCTGAGCGTGGCAACTGTGGCAACATGTGAATTTAAGGATGTCCATGGGAGAGGCTTATTTTTTAAGTGGACTTCTATAGGCTATAATGGGGCTTCGTTTATTTTGTTAATATAAATAAAATTGTAGCGTAAAATGATCAAAATGGTTATTTTCAGTCGGACGTGAATATTTTAATACCTTTCATGTATTTTAATCTGTTGAATATGCATTCCAGGAAATTCATACGGAATGGAATTTAAAACGATATTTTAATAATGTATTGAGTTGGCCAAATATAAATATTTTAAACAAATTTTTATAGTATTTTCATAGATGTTAGGTTTCTTTAAAAAATGGATACATAATCTAGGATTGATGTAGGAGTCGAAAGGTTAGTATTCACTCAATACTAACCTTTAGACTCCTCTATCCAAACCACTTAAAATACATAATCTAGTAGTAGGGGTCTAGTTAATATTCACTCCAATACTAACCTTTAGACTCCTACATCAATCCTAGATTATGTATCCATTTTTTAAAGAATAAGGGTCTTTTATAGTGTAAGTAAGTTTAATAGCCCATGCGATAGATATTGGATGACATAGTCCACAGACATCTTCATCTATCGTGAAATAAGAATCTAAATGCTTGCCACCCCTGAGAACTAATACTGAATGCCGCATTACCATTAAAAAGGGACTCAGGTTCTTTACATTCAACATACGAAATACGGCAGCATTTTTCTACCGTTTCTAGCTGGTATTATCTTTCTGTGTCAGAAATAGGTAAAAAATGATATCTACGTGGACTAACTCGAAGAAATGGAGTCATTCCACTTAGCAGAACGTAAGGCGTTTAAGGAGCCGATTTTTTCACATATGTAAAATTTTAAGTTTAGACACTAACTATTTTATTCCATTGTACTAATATATAGTCTGGTAAACTTAACATTACTAGTGATCGCCTAGTAATCGAAATCGACCGTAATTCGTATTCCATAAAAAGGAAGCAAACTGTTTTCTCTTAATTAGATGAAATATAAAATAAAACTTATAAGCTTCGTACAACTAAAGCTTGCGAATCAGATTTAACTCTCTTTATGTGATATGATACTGGCACGTTGCCTCATACCACAGCGTATTGGCAATATAAATGTTTTATTATTATGCAGCTGTGAACTAAAAATATATATTCAATTTGAATTTTCTACCGCATTTTATGACAACAACGGAGTAATATGGGGTATTCTAACACCGCTACTACAGGACCATCACCATCATCATCATCATTACAGCCGTTCACACGTCCACTGCTGAATATAGAGCTCCCCAAGGAATGCCACAAAGCACAGTCCAGAGCCACTTGCATCCATCGACTTCCTGAATCTCTCACCAGGACGTCACTCCATCTAGTGGGGGGATGCCCTACACTTCGCTCGCCGGTACAAGACTGCCACTTGAGGACCTTTCTTCCCCATCGGTTGTTAGTTCTTCGAGCTATATGACGGGCCAATTGCGACCTCAGCTTACTAATCTGTTGGGCTATGTCGCTCACTCGGTTTCTACTGCGGATATCCTCATTTCTAAGTTTATTATGCAGAGAAACTCCGAGCACAGCCCTCGTGATAACTCGGTTGAGCTTCCTCATACGACCAGGAGTGAAGTACCACGTCTTAGATCCACAATTCATCTCTGGCAATACGCACTGGTTCCACAATCCAGTTTTGAAGAGTTGTGCCTGACGAGAAGATGTGTCGTAATCTCCCAATCGCTCCCTAGCCGAGTTGAATCCGTCAATTGACTTCTCGGTCGAAGTTGCACTTTCCTAGTCGGACTATTTGTCCCAAGTAAACATAGTATTCGCCAACAACTTCAAGCTTAGTGCTCTGAACAATCTCAATCAAAAATCTCATCTCAAGACCTATCCGTTGGCAGACACTATTAAGGTCATTGACAGTGCTTAGACCCCCCAGCTATTCTACCATAAGGACAATATCGTCAGCAAATCGAAGGTGAGTGATGTACTCACCATTGATCCTTTATTCTCCTTTGATGTCTTCGATACATTGATGATTAAATCCTTTCCAGTCCAGTAGCTAGGAAGCGACTTCCAATGCAGTGGTGAAGAATTTCGGGGATATTACTTTACCTTTTATTAATGGATGTGTAAATTTATGCAATTGGATAGATTTTGTACTCTGGTTCCGTATTCGGATAGCCATCGTAGCCCTACTGTACGAACACTTCTAAACTTTGCTATATACCGACAGTCAACTTGGCACCGCTGAAGTGACTGCAGCATGCAAAGGCTTTTTTCTTAGTCCACATATGAAAGATAAAGTGAGAGATTGTTCTCTTCGGACTTGGGTACAATTTACTGTAGGGTATATATGTGGTTTATGGTGATAAAGCCTGAAAATAGGCTGAAATTTGTCTAGTCTGCATGTGAGACTATTAGTAATGACTGTCGAAAACAGCACGTAGACGCGGATCAGAAAAGAAGTCGGTCTGTAATTCTTTAATAGAGCGTTTTCGCCTTTATTATAGAACAAGAACCACCATGAGGGAGTCACCATAGAGGACTGTAAGTATTGATTTTCGACACACTTTCAGAAACTTGCTATAATTACATCCTAACCCGGATACTTGCCGTCTCTCGTACTCGCCTTCACCCATCTGAGCGCTTTAGGTCATAAGGGTCTGTAATGTTATTATATATAGAGACCTGCGACTTTGTCCACATATAGTATTATTCTTTAATTTAAAATTTTTATTTAGCACTGTGTTCTCTATTTATGTAAATCGAGGTTGACTAAAATTGGCTTAATTTGGTATCAACAACTTGTAGATTTTTAGAAGCTTAGCTGTAAAATAAAAACTATATTTTTATAGTCGACCAGAGAAGTATTTTGTCAACTTGAAGCTTAGTTATTTTTGGCCCAATTTGAATGAAATAAATCACATCACTTTTTCAAGCCTTAGTAATTCTTCAATAGTGATACAAACGACCTTTGCATCTTAACCCCAAAACTAATTATGGTAAAAAAAACCTAATGTACGAAGGTACGAAATTGTATAACCAATTACCGAAAAATATCAAAGAAACAAAATCAATCCCTACATTTAGAAAGCACTTAAAATATTATTTAACTTCTAACCTGAGCGTACCTTGATTTCACTATTTTACGAGTCGCTTCTAGCTACGCTCGGTCTATGTAAGGTGCGTCCAAGCATTTTTTGCGCCTTGGCTACGTAAGTCTTTAAAAGTACCCTGTTTATTAGTATTTTGTTTGTTCTAGAAATAAAAATTGATAAAAAATGTATAATTACAACTGAATGTGTTTGAGTGAAATTGATTCGTTATATTAGTGTACGCCTAGGATAAGACTATTATTTGTTTGTATGTGTTTTAAACTTTCTCATGTAAGTGAATTATTGTAAATTCTTATGAGAAATAAAGATATCTCAATTCTCAAACCAATAGTGATACATACCTTTAAGGTACCGTGGACATGAATTCATGTCCACGTTTTGTGACCGTTGAGTACCGCAGACATGAATTCATGTCCGCATTACGTGCTGCTATTTTCGTAATTAATTGATATTAAAAATGATAATGTTTATTGTAACTATTCATGGTTTCTTATTTAAGGCCAGAAAATAACATCCTAAATAAAACCAGTTACACACACATATATATATATATATATATATATATATATATATATATATATATATATATATATGATATATATATATATGTATGTATAAAAACAATAATATGTGAGGTGTACTATATCTAAATATTTCTAAATCGCACGCATAACAGTATACCAATATGCAATTTATTATTTTTTTTATTTACTTCGAGAGAAATTTTCGTGATGCCAACAACGAAATGAAATGTGGAAATTGAATGAGATCACTTTCCACATTTCATTTCGTTGATGGCATCACGAAACGGCTTTCCGACTTCTGTGGTGACAATTTCCTCTAAGTACAAGCACTACGTAACAGTCGTTCGCACGCACTTATTACAAAATACGTATATATACAATATACAAAAACGTGCAACAAATGAGCACTGTGGAGAGTCAGATTTGGCATCGTTACCTAAAGTTTATATGGAGAAGGAGTGCAAAAGGCTGAAATGTATTTAAAACTCATACAAATATATTAAGTTAAATAAAACTTACATTGTTTACGTTTATAGTGCCAATGTTTCCGAGTAAGTATCAAAGAGAAGTAATCCCAACGTTTTAGGCAAAAAAAAACTTAATTTTATATTTTGTATATATCACCTTGTATTGGCGGGTCGGAATATAGACTAAAGCCATATCTACCCATGGGTGTCAGAAGAGGCGACAGAGGAAAACTAATGCAGAAGATGGGCAGGGGCATCTCTTTGATAACAGCAAAAAAGCAATAAGAAACTGTGGTTGCCAACCTGCTCGCCAAGAGTGGCCACTATGACAAAATATATAATTCCTGGCGACCATGTTACGTAATGGTGGTGCAGAGCGTGCTAAGAAACTGGGGTAGAGGTTCGGCTGCCACCTAAGACGTCTCGACCTGGCCACATAAAGCACGCACCCTGAGGACTGACGAGAAGATACAGGAGCTAGAAGAAAAGATAGACAAGTTGTACTGGGATATTATAGGTTTATCTAAGGTCAAAAGAGAAGGGGAGGAACGAAATCGCAAGAAATTTGCCTTGGCATATGGTCTTACACAGCTGGTTACTTCGCCTACGTGGTTTCCGGATGAGGAGGATCACGCACTTTCCCTGTTGAATCTTCTGCTGACCTCTCATCCAGACGGATATCAGGTTTCCACTGACGCCCCTCTAGGCTCGTCGGACTATTGTCTTGTCAAGAGTGTGGTGCCACCCACCCTAACGTCGCTTTCGCATTCTGCAGACTGACGACGTGTTTGGCACTATAGGTCTGATTGGGATACGATGCGATCGTTTTTTGCATCCTACCCTTTTGGGTTTGGTTATTTCCGGGCGATCCCAGCGTTGTTGCTGATTCTATGGCCGATGTGTTACTTCAGGATATGGAACTTTTTATTACATCCTCTGTGGTGACAATCGGAGTTAGCTCCCAGCCATGATTTGGTCGCTCCCGTGAAAGGGCATCTTGTTATAAGCAGGAGTGCTACCGGGCCTGGGCTGACACATCAATGTTTCGGGATGCAAACACCATCGCTCTTATAAAGAAGCATAATTCCGCCTCCAAGTCCTAAAAGTGTCATTGCCAAGGCAAGGTCTGAGCACATCGGCAAAATTGGCGAGAAGCTTATTCGCCTTCTATCTGGAATCTATGCATTATAATATCTCGTCGAGGCTGTCCAAGGAAACTTCTGTCAGCTATCTCTTCCATCTCTGCACAGAAAGGACTACTCACTGGCCCATGCTGCAAAGGGAAAAGCCTGTGGCCGTGAAAGGAAAAGGGGAGATCTCCCGCTGGGCAAGGTGTTATGCTCGGGGAGCGGCCAACGCTCCGTGTCATGGTTGGAAGATATTCTATAAAATTATTACGGGTCTCTTGCCATCGTCTCTAAATATCCCGCAAGGCTCTAAAACCGAGGGGATATTTATAGAGACAAGAACCCTTCGGATGATTTCGTTCAAAGAACCGTGACGGGAAAACCTACCTACCTACATTATTGCAAATGAATAGGAGCGTTGTAGTGGTATAAAAATCTGCATCTCATATTTTTCTGTGGGTGTCAAAAAGGTGATAGAGGGAAATAATGTAATAATAATAACTAAAAAAAATCCTTTAGTTGCCAACCAAGCATGGCAACTATGGCAAATGTACTGCCTATGAGGTAATTTATGTGAGAGATACATTAGCCAAATAAATAAATATATTTTGTAAAGGTAGGTTTATTAATAATTTTTAACCGTTTAATAATTTTATCATTAAACTTTTTCCATATAAAGGAATTCTTACCAATGACTGCAAGGATACTGCCGATACATTATTACTTTTTGATGAACTCTTCGACTCTTTAAATGGCAGCTATGAAAATGATAAGAAAGATAATGATAAGAAAAGATGTGGTAAATCTCTTTTAGGTGCTTCTTAGGTGATTCTTGTCAACCATTGTAATCATTGTACAAGTTATTGTTTAGTAAAAAACGGAAATCAATAATGTAACAATTGAAGTAAATACGAGAGTGGATTGAAAAGTACTCGGCCTAACACAGATCCATTCAATTCTAAAACAGAATTTAAGCGTGGTAGAGAGAGTGTGAAAGATGAACCCCGCTCTGGAAGGCCTTCGACGTCAACTACTGACGAAAATATTAAAAAAGTACTTGATTTAATAATGGGAGACCGCAGATTAAAAATTAGAGAGATAGCCGAGATTATAGGCATCTCTTATGAACGAACTCAAAACATCATTGTCAACGAGTTGGGTTTCCACAAGGTGTCTGCGAGGTGGGTTCCGCGACTGCTTTCAGTTGAACAAAAAAGGACGCGATTGACTATTTCACGCGACTGTTTGGAGTTATTTGAAGCCGATGCAGATGATTTTTTAAATCGTTTTGTTACTATGGACGAAACATGGGTTCATTACTGTACACCGGAAACAAAACAACAATCAAAACAGTGGAGAAGACCTGGTTCACCACCCCCTAAAAAGGCTAAGTCGATTTTGTCGGCAAATAAGGTGATGGCTTCAGTATTCTGGGACTCGAAAGGTCTTGAAAGGGGTCAGACTGTAAACTCTGATTACTACTGCACCTTACTACGTCGTTTACGAGAGGAAATAAAAGAAAAACGTCGAGGAATGCTCAGAAGAAAAGTCCTGTTTCATCAAGATAACGCCCGTGTTCACACGTCAGTACAGTCAATGGCTGAAATTCACAACTGTGGCTTTGAACTGTTACCGCATCCGCCGTATTCACCTGATCTGGCACCATCAGACTTCTTTCTGTTCCCTAACCTAAAAAAGCACTTGGGAGGTCAAAGATTTTCGACAAACGACGAGGTCAAAGCAGCTGTAGACGCATATTCTGACTCTAAGGAAGAATCATTTTTTTTCAACGGTCTAAATGCTCAGAAGGGGAGATGGCAAAAGCGTATTGAACTTGATGGTGATTATGTAGAAAAATAAAAATATAACTGATTTAGTATGTGTTTATTTTCTTGGTTAGGCCGAGTACTTTTCAATCCACCCTCGTATTGATCATATTAATAATCACGAGATCTTGACTGATATATTTATATTAAACTATGTAATCCTAAAAAGTAAAGTAAAAAGTAAAGTTACAGCCTATATACGTCCCACTGCTGGGCACAGGCCTCCGCTCATTTCTGAGAGGGTTTTAGGGCAATGAATTGTCCGCCGCGCTGCCCCAGTGCGTGTTGGCGAACTTCACATGTCTTCGAAATATTTTATCCTTATTTCTCTGACATGCAGGTTTCCTCACGATGTTTTCCTTCACCGCCGAGCACGTGGTAAATCAACACTTAAAATTGCAATTAACAATTTCATTGGTGCCGGCGGGGATCGAACCCGGTTTGCTTACTAAAAAAATTACAAAAAATCATTTTAAAACGTAAAACATGCTTGACAAATTTTGTGATGAAAAGAAATTAGTACATAGAAATGAGTACTTAAATTAAAAGATTATTCCAAAGAACAAAAGAGTTTGATACGTCCATCTCAAGAATTTATACATTTATTTTCGTCCATTCAAGATGTCGTGACTTCTATCGGGACTAACAGAAATTTGGATAACATTAAAAATTATTTTAAAACAATTATGTGTATAGTTTGCAATTTCAATTTCCTAACTTGTGTGAAACATAAAAATGAAATTATAGCAGATATATTAGATATTAATTGCAGATTCTTTGTATGTAGTTGTTCCAATAATATATAAATAAAATATTGAAAATATAAAATAAAGATGACTTAATGCAATCTCAAGCCTTTAATTATTGCTTAAAAGAAAAAAATAAACTTCGCAACAAATGAATATATTACGTAGTTTTATTGCAGTTTAAATTTTATTCATGCTAAATATCATTACATGATGTTTTAAGTACAATTCAGACTTAAAACATTGTGTGTATAACGAAATAAAATAAATAAAAGTAAACCTCTATATATCCAATCATAGATATATCATATATATATATATATATATATATATATATATATATATAATCATATATATGATGATATATCATACGTAGTTATATGTATATGCAATATATTTTTAGTTCGGACATAGAACTGTAGTAGGCGCTAGATTCGCATTACTTAAGGCCGAATACGACGTGAATGACCTTGCTCGTTTCTCAGCAAACCACGCGCCGCCAGTACCTACGCTTTATTTATATAGACATGTATAATACTGTTGCGTGAATAAGTCAACGTCATACACTAGCGCCATCTAGTGTCAGGAATGAGAGCGAGGGGAGCTTTGCAGAAAATGACATCACAAATCTTTCAACCGACAGCGCCATCCGAAGAACTAAGTTTCTAGAAAATTTACACTCGAATACTCGTCGCTTTGCGCGCATTTACTTGAATATTCCGGGTGCTTCATTGCTAATTTGTATATATAGGCGCTGCAAGATGCGATCGGGGCAGTATTGGATTTGGCGAGACAAGCGAAGCTTCGGAGCGGAATAAAGTGAATTAGTGTGTTTAATTATTTGTGTTTTAAGTTTTAATTTGTGTAAAGTAAATAAAGTGTGAAGTTAGGTAATTTTATCGGCAATTTTTATTGTCACGAACCTCAAGCTCGTAACAATTGGTGTCAGAAGTGGGATAAAATCATGCCGATTTTACCTAAGGAGGAAACGGAGGGTGTCCGTACCCGAAGTCAACGCCAGCAGGAGACGGACCAACGAAGATTTGGTGGTGCAACGCCGCAGACGTCGGAGGGCCAGCCACCGGCTGCAGGCCCGTCGGTAGCTCCTACATCTGCAGCACCTGACTTAGGTGCTCTGATGGTGATGCTGCAGGAGCAGGCTCGCCGACAGGAGGAGCAGGCTCGCCGGCAGGAGGAGCAGGCCCGTCAGTTGAAAGAGCAGCTGCAGAGCGGACAAGAGGAACAGGCCCGCCGGCAGGAGGAACAGGCCCGTCGTTTAGAAGAGCAACTCCAACGCGATAAGGAAGAGCAGATGCTCCTCATGAAGGACCTTCACGCTATCTTCGAAAAAAGAGATACGGGAGGTGAAGGATAAGGTTGCTCAACATGACAACCGCCTGTCGGAGGCCGAAACCCGAATCGACCAAGTAAACAATCGGGTTGACAACGTAATGGCTGACGTGAAGAAAACGCTGGATGACCTCAAACTTGGGGATGGAACAACAGCTCCCGTAGTAGCTACAACACCTTCGCTACGTAGATTCAAAGTGCCGCCGTTTGACGGTACCTCTTCCTGGTCAGCCTACAAGATCTAGTTCGAGGCTGTTATGAAGGCGAACGGCTGGAATAAAAGTCAGGCCATGACTGCTCTCACACTAGGCCTGCGCGACTAGGCCTTAACAGTTCTGGAAGCTCTCGGTGAGGAAGTGACTTATGAGCAACTCCTTGAGGCATTGGAGGCGAGATATGGCGACGCTCACTTGGAACACGTCTTTCGTGCGCAGCTTAAAGATCGTGTGCAGCGCATCAACGAAAACCTGCAGCAGTGGGCTCTAGAAGTGGAGAAGCTGGTGCGAAAAGCATACCGGTCTGTACCTGCGCTCATTGAAGGGAACCTGATGCAGACATTCATCGACGGCATCCGCGACCTGGAAGTCAGAGCTGCTGTGAGGCTCGGGCACCACGAGACGCTTAAGGACGCCTTGGCCCATGCACTGGAAGTGGAAGCCGTGCGGCAGGATCATCGTTCCCATCGCGTCAGGGAGGTTGCAGCAGCTACAGTTCGCGACCGCAACAAAGGATACAGCCCAAGGTGCTATGGCTGTGGGGAAAAGGGCCACCTTCGATCCAGCTACCCTAAGCGAACCCTAGAAAGGGAAGGTGAACGATCTCAGGAGGGTAGTGCGGCCAACAGCACCGCCCAGCAGCAGCAGCAGAGAAACGAGTAAAAGCCAGAACTGCGGGGCGGGTGCTGGCTGATGTTAAAAGAGCCCCAAGGATCTCGATCTCACAAACCCATGATGGGAACAGTCTAATCATCAAGGGCGAGGTCAACGGAATGCCGTGTAAACTGACCATAGATACTGGAGCCTCTCGTGCGGTTGTTAGTTCCCAACTTATAAGTCAGTTCCTTGGGGACTCCGCATACAACCGAGAACGCATTAATTTGGTAACAGCCACCGGTCAGCGTATACCGTCCGTGGAGAGAAGGAGATGGAGTTGAAGCTAGGCAACGTGATCTACCTGCATAATGTCATCGTAGCTGATATAATGGACGACTGCATCCTAGGCCTAGACTTTATGAGGAATAATTGTTGTGAGATCGACGTTAAGCAAGGTGTTTTGAAATGTGGACAGGAGGAACTTTTTATGGAATGTGCGTTACCAGGGAACGTGTACAGCATTAAGAAAATTGTTCTTCCGCCGAGATCGGAAACGATTGTTCCGGTTAGTCTTCCTCGAAACGCTGGGCAAGCTCACCGTTGTGTACTTGTGGAAAGGGTAAACAATGACCTTCCATGGAAAGTAGCTCAAACCTTGGTCAGGACCACTGACATCTCAGGAGTACGTGTGCTGAACCTTTGCGACCGGGAACAGATTATAGAAAAAGGCACACTGATTGGTACTTGTGAGGAAGTGGATTGGTTACGTCGGTGCCAATATATATCGAGTGGGACCCCCAGCAAGGATGCAGAAACGAGAGTGACCACACTTTTGGAAGACTGTCGCAGTGTTCTCTCCCCGAACGAATTGGTCAAGGTGAAGAAGTTGTTACTCAAGTACGCCGATGTATTCAAATCAAACGATGCTGACATAGGAAAGACTGGCTTAGTTCAACACAAAATAAACACAGGAGAAGTATTGCCTATCCGTCAGCGGCCAAGAAGATTGCCGGTAGCACGTGAAAAGGAAGTGGAAACCATGTTTGAAGGAATGGTGAAGGATGGTGTTATTGAACCTTCCTCTAGTCCATGGTGTTCACCAGTGGTGCTGGTGAAGAAGAAGGATGGCAGCACGCGGTTTTGTGTTGACTACCGCCGTCTGAACGACGTTACGAAGAAGGACAGCTATCCCTTGCCAAGAATTGATGACACGCTGGACATGCTTACAGGAGTAAAGTGGTTTAGCACGCTGGATCTGAAAAGTGGCTACTGGCAAGTTGAAATTGACCCTAAGGACAAGGAGAAAACTGCGTTCTCGACGGGAAAGGGTCTGCGGCAATTTAAAGTAATGCCGTTTAGGTTGTGCAATGCTCCAGCAACGTTTGAAAGCCTGATGGAACTTGTACTTACCGGGCTAATTGGCGATGCCTGTCTGGTCTACTTGGATGACATCATCATCGTAGGCCGTACGTTTGAGGAACACCTTCAAAACTTGGAACGCGTGGTCATGAAGATTCAAAGTGCTAACCTCAAGTTGAGCCCGAAGAAATGTTCACTATTCCAACGGCAAGTTAACTTTTTGGGGTTTGTAGTATCGGAAGAAAGTATCCACCTATACCGCCGCCGTATACCGCACAAATCCAGAGAAAATCGCCGCTGTCAAGGATTGGCCGGTTCCAAAAGACAAGACGTAGGTTAGAGCATTTTTCGGTTTGTGCTCCTATTACCGGCGATTTGTGAAGAACTTTGCAGATATAGCCATACCTCTGCACAAGCATACCGAGGAGAAGCGACATTTCTGCTGGGATGAAAGTTGCAATATCGCATTTCAGGAGCTCAAGGACCGTCTGTGCAAAACACCTATTTTGGGATACCCTGATGCAAGCAAAGAATTTATAGTTGACACAGACGCAAGTGATATAGGACTTGGCGGTGTGTTGTCTCAACGGAATGGTGACCAAGAGGTCGTGATAGCGTACTTCAGCAAGTCGTTGTCAAAACCGGAAAGGAACTATTGTGTCACAAGACGCGAATTGCTCGCTGTGGTAAAGTCGTTGCAGCATTTTAGCAAATATCTTCTGGAGCGAAAATTTCACTTACGAACTGACCATGCTGCACTAAAATGGCTATTGCAGTTTAAAAATCCAGAAGGACAAGTTGCGAGGTGGATTGAACTACTGCAGGAATACGACTTTGAGATCGAACATCGCAGCGGAAAATCTCACAGCAACGCAGATGCATTGTCAAGAAGACCTTGTCCTGAAGATTGCAACCATTGTACTAGGCAAGAGAGTAAGGAAGAGGTATCCGTGAGGATGATCAGGACGGACCACCTCAGCAACGAATGGTAGGACAGCTTACAACATGCAAAGCAGGAAGATCCGGACATCAAGCCGATTCTGGAATGGATAAAGGCCAGTGCTCCCAAGCCTAAGTGGAGCGACGTCTCAGCAATGAGATCGACCACTAAAAGCTATTGGGCCCAGTGGGACAGCTTGCTGCTTCAGGATGGAGTTCTGTGCCGTAAATGGGAAAATGTTAGGGGAGACTGCTGTCATTTGCTAATGGTTGTCCCTAAAGCTAAAGTACCGGATGTTCTACAGCTGTACCATAATGATTGTTCAGGAGGCCATCTGGGAGTTAAACGAACTCTACTGAAGATCCGAGAACGGTTTTATTGGGTCCACTGTCGAAACGATGTCGAGGACTGGTGTCGCAAATGTACAAGTTGTGCGGCTGTAAAGGGACCTCAGACTCGTAGTAGATGTGCATTGAATTTGTACAATGTTGGTGCACCATGGGAGAGAATAGCCATTGACGTGGCGGGGCCGTTTCCGGAGAGTAAAAGCGGTAACAAGTATTTCATGGTTGTGATGGATTACTTCACAAAGTGGCCAGAAGTTTTCGCCATTCCAAATCAAGAAGCTTCAACAGTTGCAGATAAACTAGTTCATGAAGTCTTCTGTCGTTTTGGAGTACCTTTAGAGATTCACAGCGATCAAGGAAGGAATTTTGAGTCTCAAATATTCCAGGAAACTTGCCGAGTTATGGGTACTCATAAAACAAGAACGACTTCTTATCACCCT
>CAJQZP010001092.1:0-150862 GCA_907164705.1 Parnassius apollo
ACAACTTTCTCAAATATTTTGGCAAATATACACAACTTGGATATAGGCCTATAATTGTTTACATTAGAACGGTCGTCGCTTTTTACGGGCGTAACGAATGCTGATTTCCAGGTCATTGACAGTATCCCCCCCGAACGGGTTCCCGCCTTGTCGTGGCGGGGGGCTTAGTAGCCGTGGCTTGGTCTCCCACGGTGAACAAAGAGGAACCCACGTGGCTGGCCCGAGGTGAAGGGCCGGCCTGAGGTGGCCGCTCCGAGTGGGCTTGGGGAGCCCACTTCGGATGTGTGCTGGTGGACTGCAGCTAGTGGGGACTCGCGCACCCTCTACCGCTGCAGTCGAGGTGGAGTCGCGGAGGAAGAGGAGTGTTGGTATGGCGATGCGCCACTCGCCCTATCCTTCGCGACTCAAACGGGGCCGCACCGTTGATGCGGTGGTGGTGGGTTGCGGGGGGAGAGGATTGTCGGTATTGCGAGGCGCCGCTCTCCCTACCCTCCGCAGCCGAATCTTGGTTGGCGGCGGAGCCATAGACCAGATCCGCCGCTGGGGTCGGGAAGGCTAGTACTTCTAAGTGCTCGTTTTTCCTGGCCCCATGGCCTTTGTGCATCGGACGCGGGGGGCGTCTGTTGCACAGACGTAGTTGGAGGCCGTGGAGGAAGGCGCGCCATGTGTTCTGGTGCGCCTTACCTGGGAAGGAGAACGGGGAGGAATTTTCCTCTCCCGAGGAGGTGCTGCCATGGGGCGGCAGGCGCTAGTAGGGCCGCGGATGTGTGCGAAAGCGTTCCCGTAGCCCTGCCAATATGCGACAAAGGTGGAACACCATGGGGTTTTAGTCGGTGCGAGTCCGACATAACCCGTCCTTGCCCCCGCGAGGCGGGTATGCGTAGGCATTTCCCCATGCAAAAAACAAAAATAAAAAAATAAACAAAAAAAGGTCATTGACAGTATACCTTCTTTTAAAGAATGCTTGTAAATAATGCATAGAGGCTGCTTGGTTACCAAGCTATCTACGCACTGCCTTATAAAAAAAGGTGTTATACTATCAGGCCCAGCGCCTTTATTCATGTTAGTAGTTTTCAGCAATATTTCAACCTTCTTCGGATTTATATTTATGTCACCAATACTAAAATTATCTTGGCACTGATTATCAAGATTAGGTGTACGGCCAATATCTGAAAATAAATTACACACCGATTGTCCAGTATCACCAGACTGATCCTCATATGTCATAACAGTTGCTAGTGCCTGGGAGGGCCCTTTCAGCAACTTTGTGTATGACCAAAAAAGACGTGGGTTATTTATTACCGAGTTTTCTACTTTACTTATGTATGACTGATAACACTCGCTTTCTAATTTTACGGCTCTTTCTCTCAGAAATGAGTATGTTTCCTAATCGTACCGGTTACCGTATTTTTTTATATTTTTTTAAATATTTGAATTTTTCCTTTAAAACCTTTTTTAAGGCGGTTTTTGGTACAATCAAATTGTACCAAATAGGAAATGAGCTACTACAGATAATTTTGTGACATATTAATTCGTCACGAAGATCGGTCAGAATACGATAAAAATTATGAACATTGTCGTCAATAGAACCGCTCGATAACAAGACATTCCAATCTTTTTTCGACAAGTTTGAATTATTTTCTACATAATTTCCTTCTTTGTAATTAAAAACAGTTCTCTTATTCACAGTTAGAAAACTAGGTAGGTCTAAATTTAATTCGATGCAAATTGATCTATGGTGTAAATCCTCTGAGACAGGGGGGTGGTCACTGGGTAGTACATTTACATGGTTATTGCAAAAGACAAGATCCAGTAGCCTATCGTTGCTATTTCGTATGTTATTGTATTGGTCGAGATTACAATCATTAATTATGTCCAAAAAATTTGCCTTACTTTCGTTTAAAACAACTATTGGCCCTAATTGACCGCTTTCCATTAAGATCCAGCTGATATTTGGCATATTAAAATCTCCCAAGACCGTAAACCAGTCGTTGAGTGCAGAGTGAAAGTTATCCCCAAGCTTACTCGCGAAGATATCGAGTTGTGTATTTCACGCTAGTATTCTGTGGTAGCATGAATCTACTCAAGCCGACCCATTTGAGCTACAACTAATATAGCTGCATTATAACTTTACCATATATAAAATATCATGTGAATTATTTTCAAGTGGTTATAACTTTGGTCATTTGTAGAGGTCACCACAGTAGAAGGTATCCTGGCTCGAGCTATATCGGGGCTGATGCAGGACCAGGAAAATAGGAAAGCAGAGCACCCTGAGGCCGCCGCAAAGATTGAAGCTTTTGTGGGACGCCTGCAAGCGCTTAAAACTCTAGACACACCATGGACATTAATACTTGAAGATATTAGTGGTAAGATATATTTGATCTATTTCTATTTATTATACTTGCAACAAATGGTATATTCGGCCACTACCGAGTATTCTGCGGACATCCTGGCCGAATAGTCGAATATTAGGCAAAAGTATTCGGCCGAGAAATTTTGCACCATAATCTAAATTTTAATTATGATAATTCAAACGCATAGCTATTTATTTAATACTTTTTTTTGTTAATTTATATATAAACTAAAAATAATTTTTATCTTCAAAGTTTAAATTTTTTTAAATAAACATTATAATGACTAAAGATAATCAGGTGCTATGTAAATCAATTCCAACGGCTTTAGATGCTTTCTGAGGCACGCAGGTGAAATACCGCCAATTTCCTGATTCCAAACAACTGATAATTCCTTGATAGAAAAATCTAATGATGATTCGAACCCGGGGCCACACGATCGGCAACCGCATTTACGACAATTAGATCATCCAGGCAGTCATAGACCACATACATACTCTTCAGCAAATTCAATGATTCATTTTGGTCGGCCCCGGGATTCGAACCCGGGACCACACGATCGGCAGCCGCACTTACGACAATTAGATCAACCAGGCAGTCATAGACCACATACATACTCTTCGGCAAATTCAATGATTGATTTTGGTCCGCCCCGGGATTCGAAGCCGGGACCACACGATCGGCAGCCGTACTTACGACAATTAGATCAACCAGGCAGTCATAGACCACATACATACTCTTCAGCAAATTCAATGATTGATTTTGGTCCGCCCCGGGATTCGAACCCGGGGCCACACGATCGGCAGCCGCACTTACGACAATTAGATCAACCAAGCAGTCATAGACCACATACATACTATTCAGCAAATTCATTGATTGATTTTGGTCCGCCCCGGGATTCGAACCCGGGGCCACATGATCGGCAGCCGCACTTACGACAATTAGATCAACCAGGCAGTCATAGACCACATACATACTCTAGCAAATTCAATGATTAATTTTGGTCCGCATCGGGATTCGAACCCGGGGCCGCACGATCGGCAGCCGCACTTACGACAATTAGATCAACCAGGCAGTCATAGACCACATACATACTCTTCAGCAAATTCAATGATTGATTTTGGTCCGCCGCGGTATTCGAACCCGGGACCGCACGATCGGCGGCCGCACTTACGACAATTAGATCAACCAGCCAGTCATAGACCACATACATACTCTTTAGCAAATTCAATGATTGATTTTGGTCCGCCCCGGGATTCGAACCCGGGACCACACGATCGGCAGCCGTACTTACGACAATTAGATCAACCAGGCAGTCATAGACCACATACATACTCTTCAGCAAATTCAATGATTGATTTTGGTCCGCCCCGGGATTCGAACCCGGGGCCACACCATCGGCAGCCGCACTTACGACAATTAGATCAACCAGGCGGTCATAGACCACATACATTCTCTTCAGCAAATTCAATGATTGATTTTGGTCCACTCCCCCTCTATCGTCTCTTACAGCATTCACGATACGATATGGGCTAGTGGATATTCATACACTGCAACTATATGCTCTGGGCAGCCTCCTACAGGTGGTTCAGGACATGTAAAGGGCTGCAATGACGATGATGATGATGATTAACAATTGCAGGTAACTGCTACATCGAGAATCCAGAAGCACCGAGCAAGGATCCGCGCTGCGAACGGACCGACTTCAAAAGGACTAAAGAACAGAATCATGTTCTTGGCATATTTACATCGGATGAGGTAGGTTCTCTTCAAAAGTATCAGTGTACGATAAATACCATAGGATACTATAATACATACATAATAGAACGGGGGAATGGGCGGAGCCCGCGTAGCCACTAACATGTTAATTCACACATGTAAATGTCAACACGAGATGTGTTTTGACGTTACAATCGTTTCCAAATTTCGCATGCAAATTATTTAGAAAATGTCAAATTGCACCCTATTTACAAATAAATATGTATTAAAATTTAAACGATTTTTTTAATGATGATCTTGAAAATTATCAAGCGTCTAAAATGTGTAAAAATTCTGTCAACACAGCGAATCGGGTTTGGCGACGCCAAACTCGATATCTCTCAATCTCAATCAAAACAAAGTTAACAACCATTCTGTTGTGTATTAAAGTTTTCTATGATAAATACCAATATCGATGTCCGAAAACATCGATGTTTTAGGTGTAAGAAGTTTTCCCTATAATCTATCTATCTACCTAATCTGTATTCTATTTTGATACAGATGACCAGTTTTTGGAAAAAGTCTTTTGAAAGCTGTCAAATTCTCTGTGCTGCACAAATGTTTAATGGCCACTTTATGCAACTTTGGATAGGTGCATCCTGAGACTTGTCATAAAAAGTAATGGATACAATATAGTAACCAATCGGATTTATCGATATTTCGATATTATTTTCTTAACATCGTTGTGTCGATATTTTCGGGGACTTAACGTCGATGTAAAAACATTAATGTTAATATATAATATAGTAATGTTATATACCAGTATACAATAATAATAATGTCCTCCAGACCGAATTTCGGCCACGGCGGCCTGTCTCAACGGAGGATAGCCATCGGCGCAGGACAGGATTATAATGCCCAAGGGTATGCGCAAGCACCGGTGCACTCTCTATTCCCTCACTCTCATAATCCGATGGGAAGGATAAACCGACACGACTGGAGAGAGACCAGGAGCAGGACCAACGGCTTTACGTGCTTTCCGAGGCATAGGGGTGAGACACCACCAACTTCCTGATTCCGGGCAGCTACTAGGAATTTCTTGACGGAAAAACTCAATAATTGATTTTTGGCCCGACCCCGGATTCGAATTTCGAACCCAGGACCTCATGATCTGCAGTCGCACTATTACAACCACTAAACCAACGAGGCAGTCACCAGTATACACTATACATAATAGAATGTCTTAAAAACTAGGCAAAGATTTTGACCATACAATCTTAAACATATAACAATATAGTTGTGGGTCTAGTATGAGAATTATTATTAATTTAAAGTTTTACTAATATTTTATTAGTTTAAGTGTTTTCACATCAATGTTCGGTTGTTCGTGAGTCAATTAAGGCCCCGACTGAAAACCAGTGCTGACAACATCGATCACTAATAAAGAACTAGATGCACAATCCCATACAAAAGTTCTCAAAAAACTGGCCCCAATTGTTGTGACGTAACTCTAGTTCAAATAAATATACATTTATGTAAATTCAACTCTAAATACGTTGCCTATAGTTGTATTCACAAAGATACGTACGAAAAGCAATAAATTTTTATGGCTGATACTGTCTGGTCAACCCATATCAAAACAAATTCAACCTTACACTCATGTTTTAAAGTCAGAATTGCAAAGTACTAATAAAAAGCAATCAAATTTTACGACCGAGGCTCGTAGTTTAGACAAGGAATCATTGGAGTCGAACTGCCCAATATTTTTGTTACTGTTATTAGACCCCTGAATTTTAAAATATTTCAAACTTGTTTTAAAAACTGGTGTACATAAAGCATATTTTATTCTTTTCTATAATGTATTATGTGTAATGGTTACAGTTTACCTGAATGTAAATACCTTTTTTGGATAGGACACCAGATTCATTTAGTAACGAAAGTACTTGAAACAGTCATAATTATTTATTTATTCTTCATCTTGAGTCATAAATTTAAAAATATTGCTTGACAAAGACTTAATCTAAATTCAATAGTTACTAAATATAAAAAGTATGTACAGAAAGTTGTAAGTCGTCACATATTTATCACTTTATAAAACATGCTTCGAACATACAACGCTTCCTTGGGTCAGTTTGAAGGTTTCTTCGGACCTTTGACATGCTATGACTGATATCCATATTGCACACCTAACAGGATCTCGAGGAATGCTGAAAAATTAAAAATAAAATCTCACTTCTTTAATTTTACTACATGCACATATTCAAAATTAAATCTACAATATGTTACTATAATATTTGGAGAAACTATAAAGAAGTCTCAATAAACAAAAAAAAAATCATACTTTAGTAATAAAAAAATAATAACGTCTCCAACAAATGGAACAGAGTCAACGAACAATTATGACTTATTTTATTAAGACTTAATTTAAAAAATGTTTTACGGAGATTTCTTGACAAAATATAAGTATTTACAATACAGTGATAACAATTAAATAATGAGAATATTAATACGTACCGAAATTAAGAAATTCCATTCTTTTTTAGCGTCCTGGATGTGTGATTTTTACACTTTTTAAACGAGCACTGAGGCATGTTTATCGTCGGAGCGTTCGAATGTAACTAGATTAAAAGCGTACCGAAATGTTCGAATGGGTGCTCATTCGGTGAGGTCGTTTTTAGGGTTCCGTAGTCAACTAGGAACCCTTATAGTTTCGCCATGTCTGTCTGTCCGTCTGTCCGTCCTCGCTTAATCTCTGTGACCGTTAGCACTAGAAAGCTGAAATTTGGTACCAATATGTGTATCAATCACGCCCAAAAAGTGGTATAATAAAAATTGGAAAAAAAAAAATGTTTTATTAGGGTAGCCCCCCTATATGTAAAGGAAGTAATTTTTTTTTTAAATTTCAACCCTAACGTGTGATATATTGTTGGAAAGGTATTTAAAAATGAATAGAGGTTTACTAAAATCATTTTTTGATAATGTCAATAATTTCGAAAATAATCGCTCCAAAAGTAAAAAACAATGTGTCCCCCCCCTTCTAACTTTTGAACCATAAGTTTAGAAAATATGAAAAAAATCCGAAAAAGTAGAACTTTATAAGGACTTTCTAGGAAAATCATTTTGAATTTGGATGGAAACAACAGTACCCACTACCGGGAGCAGTTGCAGGAGCACGGAGCGCTGCTGGAGCGCGAACATAATGGATACCCACCTTTAAACTCATAAGTGGGAAGACTTATTGTGACGGACGGGAAACTACGGAACCCTACACTGAGCGTGGCCCGACACGCTCTTGGCCGGTTTTTTTTGTCACTGATTGTGTATCTAGTTTCTTATTAGTGATCGATGGCTGACAAAGTCCTACTCTACAGATTATCACAGAAGCGAGATCCTTTTTGACATCACACATCTGCATTTTTATTGTTGTGTGTTGGTAAAATAAATGTTTCTTTTTTCTAATTAGAACGACACTAGAATTTTTTAACATTTAGGTCTGGATGTTAGTCCATAAATGTCATCCAGATGTCCATGGTAATTTTGTTTTCCTAACATCCAGACTTGAGAGAGTTATATATAGGCCATATCAAACACTTGTTTTGTGTGGGATTTGAACTTGCAGCCCTTTTTACTCATAAGCCTGTGCTTTAATATAATTTCACCTGGTGCTAAGTGGTGATGTAGCCCTAGATGGTTAATTGCACTATCTTAGCGTAGCGTAACAAAAGTTTAGTCACTGTTGCGCCTTGAAGACACTCAGAATGTAATAGGAAGGAAAGACAGATGGCAGATTATTCCACTCCTTTGCTGTACGAACCGAACGAAGCAAACCGATTGGGTAAAGCCCTGACAGCCTCTCGTCGAATGGTGAAAGGGAGAGGGAGGAATTAAAGCATGTAATTCCTACGCGCAGTCTTTAAAATGCTTTCTATATGATGCTTTCTATATGATTTTATTTGATGCTGTGGTCCATACACACCTACATTTATCCTCACATTGGTCCTCTACACTTTAACACAACAGCATTAGGCTGCTATTTTAAGCTGGTATTCTGTGAGAGTGTGGTCCTACCCCGGTCGAGCCGACCCATTCGTGTTACAACAATAATATAGCTGCAGCATGGATGTACCACCTTAAAGTTCTTTTATAAAGAAGCACTGTCTCCCATCAGGTTAATGAAGCGACCAACGGTGAAGCGGGTCAAACCACCCCGGAGATCGGCTCGTACGACAGGATGGTCACGGACGAGGTGCTGCAGTTCAAAACTAACTGTCCAGACTGCAACGCCCCCGCTGATACCAACATGAAGTTGACCAGTAAGTTCTTCTATATTACCTAAATTAAGTTAATAAATTTAAGCAAAGATGGTATAATATCCTATATATATATAGATATAAAGTATGGTATAAAGATGGTATAAAAAAACTTAAACTATCTTTATTTTGCAACAAAAGTCCTGCTGTGTCTAGCTGATACTTCCCAGGTCAAAAGTAATTTCCGAACCAATGGTAAATTAATCTTTCTTATTTAAAAAAAACCTTTATACCTTATCTTCTTATCTTATCAGCCCATAAAGTCCCACTGCTGAACAAAGGCCTTCCCAACATGAGTTTCAAGATAAATTATTCCCCGACATGACGTTAAAATGAGTCATACACCTTCTGGTCTAAACATCATTCAGACCTTAGGAAGAACTAATTAGTCCTTCAAAGTTTGAATGGAACAGTTCAAGTTGGCATCAGTGCAGGATCTCAACTTAGATCGGCAGCGAAGGAACGATTTACACGTCAACGGCGGCGTCCACAAGCTCAATCAGTTAGCTTACTGCACACCCTCAAACCGTAATGGACAAACGTGTGGGTTAAATTTCCAATCCCACAACGTTTATTTAAATGCTTTAAAAGGAAGAAAGTAAACTTTAAAATAAATCAAAACCATCAATTTATTACATAACATAATTATATAAAATATGATATAAAAGCTTGTCGTGAGATTTATTGATCTTGAAAAGATGGCAGAATTTAAGTACCTAATTGTGTATTGTGTAAAGTTACAGCCTATATACGTCCCACTGCTGGACTCAGGCCTCCCCTCATTTCTGAGAGGGTTTAGGGCAAGGAAGTGTCCGCCGCGCTGCCCAAATGCGTGTTGACGAACTTCACATGCCTTCGAAATATTTTTTTTCTTATTCCTCAGACATGCAGGTTTCCTCACGATGTTTTCCTTCACCGCCGAGCACGTGGTAAATCAGCACTTAAAATTGCAATTAACAATTTCATTGGTGCCGGCGGGGATCGAACCCGGGTTACTCGCGTATATTTACAGCGAGCGTTAACCACTGAGCTACCACGGCTCTTGTGTATTGTGTATGTGTGGTAAATTTTAGCTTCAGTTAAAATGGGTGAAATATTGATTACAAAATTCTAGGACACCATACAAGTGATAAATAAAAGCTTTGAATTTAAGTACTTGTAATAAATTGTGTTTTACTATGTAGAGGCCGTGTTAGAATCTCCACTACTCCATATCGTTCCGTGAGTGTCGTAAGAGGCGACTGATAGAAACAAATCAGGAGATGGCCAACAGCGTCTTAATAATAACGGCTAATAATAAAAACTTCAGTTGCCAAGCATGGCAACTATGTAGCATAGCAAGCATGGTAATGTATATAATGTAATGGTATGTTCAGCAGTGGACTTCAATAGGCTGCAACGGTAAGTTTATTTATTTCTTCTTCATAATAAATTTACATGAATTATATCTTAACATACATGTCTAAATATTACATCTAAAGTTATATTAGAACATCTGACTTCGAAACTAGGCAGGACCTGTAAAATAAAAGTCAGCGCTCATCACAAAAGTAGTGTCGGCTACACAATTACAGGTTAGCAAAAAAGTATAAATGAAAACATAATTAAGTGTGTTTGGGGTGGTGTTTTCGCATGCATGCGTTAGTGTGTGCGTGCGTGCGTTCGTGTATGTTGTAGTATAGGTATAACCCATACGACATAATATTATATTCATGTAAATTGTAGAGTAAGTAGTAGTCGAATTAAAGTCATAGACAGGACAACATTTCCCTTTTCATTGACACCTTCCAACATTATAATGTGTGTGTTCCGTGCGTGCGTGCTTGTTTGCGATGTGCGTGCGATTGACATAGGGTACTGTATACCACTGCATATCATGTCTATTATGTGTTTATCAGCTACCTTCCTTTCAATTTTAAAGGTGTAAAACTCATAATGAGTTTTCTGATACTACCAGTAGTAAGTTGTATTCCACTTTACGAGTACTATAAACGTGGATACCTAAGTAATTCGTCATCTATTCCTTCTATTAATTTATTTTTTAAACGAGCACACAGTCCATCATCATCATCATTATTACAGCCCTTCACAAGATTACTGCTGAACATAGGCCTCCCCCAAGGAATGCCACAAAGCACGGTCCTGAGCCCCCTGCATCCATCGACTTCCTGCATGTCTTACCAGATCGTTACTCCTTTTAGTGGGGGGTTGCACTACACTTCGCCTACCGGTACGAGGCTGCCACTCGAGAACCCTTCTTCCCCAACGGTTGTCGGTTCTTCGAGCTATATGGCCGGCCCATTGCCACTTCAGCTTACTAATCCGTTGGGCTATGTCGATCACTCTGAAGGAAAGAGAGAAGACACTTAGAAATGAGGATATCCGCAGTAGAACTATTGCGGATATCCTCATTTCTAAGTTTATCACGCAGAGAAACTCCGAGCATAGCCCTCTCCATAGCTCGCTGAGCGACTTTGAGCGTCCTTATACGGCCAGCAGTGAAGGACCACGTCTCGGTTCCATAGGTCATCACTGACAACACGCACTGGTTCTACAACTTAGATTTCAGGTTTTGAGATATGACGACGAGACTGGACCTGACGAGAAGATGCGTCGTAATTTCCCGAACGCTGCCCAGCCGAGTTGAATCCGTCGATTGACCTCTCGGTCGAAGTTGGACTTACCTAGTCGGACTATTTGTCCCAGGTAAACGTACTCGTCAACAACTTCGAGCTTAGTGCTCCCAAAAACTACCGGCATAGGTTTAGGTTTAGGTTTTGTCCATGTTCATCTTAAGACCTATCCGTTGGGAGGCACTATTGAGGTCATTGAGCATAGTGTTTAAGTCCTCCAGCGATTCTGCCATAAGGACTATATCGTCGGCAAATCGAAAGTGAGTGATGTACTTGTCATTGATGTTAATACCGTATCCTTTCCAGTCCAGTAGCTTGAAAATGTCTTCCAACGCAGCGGTGAAGAGTTTCGGGGATGTAACGTCACCCTGTCTTACACCTCTCTGCAGTTGGATAGGTTTCGTACTCTGGTTTTGTACTCGGATAGCCATCGTAGCCCTACTGTACAAACACTTCTGCACTTCGATACACCGGCAGTCATCTTGGCACCGCTGAAGGGACTGTAACACCGCCTAAATTTCGATGGAATCAAAGGCTTTCTCATAATCCACATACGTCTGGCAAAGTGGCAGATTGTACTCTTCGATCTTCTGTACAATCTGCCGCAGGGTGTGTATGTGGTCTATGGTATTGAAGTCTTTTCGGAAACCGGAAAGCGTTCGGGAGGCTGGAAGTCGTCGAGTACACAGTCCACCTTATGGTAATTGGTTGCTCTAGCCCATAGACATCTACATGTATCTTCGATCAAGAATCAAAATGTAGATGCGTTGTCACTCCTGAATACTAAGATGTGATACATGATGTGAGACATTTCAAGTAAAAAGGATCTCTAAACTCACCTATGAAACAGATGTACACATGCATGCATGTAATCAGTTTGTAGAACTGCATATATGTATTTTAATTTCATAGGCCTTTAACGCCAGTTCTGTATTTTTCTTAATTGAAAAGTTATATCAGTTTTAGGAATATTTAGTGTGAGCAGATTTTGAAGACAGATATTGTTTAACGTGTAGTGGTGGTGTAAAAATCTCCACTACCCCGTATCATCCCGTGGGTGTCGTAAGAGTCGACAAAGGGAAACAAATGAATTGATGGGCAGTAGCGTCTTTCTAATAACGACTAAAAGCGAAAAAAAAAATTGCGGTTGCCAACCGAAAAAAAGCGTGGAAACTGGCAGATATACCTCTATGAGGAAATCTATGGGGGAGGCCTATGTTCGGCAGTGGACTTTAATAGGCTGTATCAGTAATGTATGTAACTGGAACTGTGTTACCAGTTTCAAGGCATGCTTATTTCATTCTAACACCTACCCGGGACATTCCATTGCCATGGATGATGAAGGTAGTATCATCTTTATAAATTGAAATTTTGCAGTTATGTGAAGATATCTTACAAAGGTTGTTGATGTAAATTAGAAACAGAGTAGGGCCTGATATGTTACCCTGTGGTACACCATAGTGCAAAAATCGTATCTACTATAAATATTATACTATATTTTCACGCATTGTCTGCAGTTACTGAGGTAATCACTAAAATGTCCAGAGCTAGGCTTTTTACTCCCCTATTCTTTTTATTCTGTAGAGTAAGACTGAAACTGAAACTGTGTCCAAAGCCTTTGAAAGATTTAGATCTAGATTTGTAATCTATATTGAATAGAAAGAGCCGACCTGTTTGTGCTCTACCACATAATCTAATGCAACATTACAGAGATCCCACATTTCAAAGAGGTGGTGATCATGGCGACAGTGTGCGATGCTTGCGGCCACCGGACTAACGAGGTGGGTAAACAAAAAAATTATCTATTTATATTTAGCACAAGTTAAGTAACAACTATAACGTATGAAGAAATTAATTTTAAAAAAATGTTTTATACTTATCCCTAAACTAGATTTGTATCTGCAAATTAACCATTCAGAACTTTAGAAGTAAGAGCGTTTTACGCATCTGCGTTTTAAAATTGTAATGGAGGATAGATGTAGATGTCTATGGACCACAGCATCCACTTCCCATCAGGTGGACTGTGTGCTTTTTTTGTCACCATTATTACATAACATACATAACATAAACACTCACGCCTGTTACCCAGAGGGGTAGGCAGAGACTACGGACTTCCATTTGGCACGATCCTGACATACCTCTTTCGCCTCCTTTACATCCATATATCTACGCATACATGCTCGTCGGTTAAGGGTACTTCTAACGTGGCCCCTTTTCAAAATATCGCCAATTTGGTCGATAAACTTTTTTCTAGGGCGTCCCTTCCCGACTCGGCCGTTCACATCTGCCATATAAATTTGCTTTGTCACTCTTTCCTCATTCATTCTTTCTACATGACCAAACCACCGAAGCATTCCTTTCTTAATCCTGGTCACAACATCATCTTGCATACCACATTTATCTCTTATCACTCAATTTCTCACCCTGTCATTCAGATTCAACCCTAGCATACTCCTTAAAGACCGCATTTCTACAGCATTTATTCTACTTTCGTGCTTCTTCTGCCACACCCAGCTTTCACTACCATACATTAAAGTAGGGACTAACACAGCATTATGAATTACCATACGTGCCTTTTTTGACACATTCTGGTTCTTCACAATAGAGTGTAGTGCCCCATTCACTCTATTCCCTGCATTTACTCGTCGTTCTATATCCCTATCATATCTACCATCCCTGCTAAATACACATCCCAAATACACAAACTCATCCACTTGCTCAATTAACTCTCCTTCTATTCTTATTTCACATACCGTTTTGCTTTCTTCTCTTTCAAAAACCATCACTTTCGTCTTACTTGCGTTCACTTTCATTCCCCTTTCTTTTAATTCCCAGTTCATTAATGTAACCATCATTTGCAACTCAGCCGCCGATGACGCAAATATGACTTGATCATCGGCATACAAAAGGCATTTGACGGTTAACTCGCCCATTCTTAACCCACATTCTTCATCTTTCAAAGTTTGCAAACACCGGTCCATAAATAGGTTGAACAGCCAAGGGGAAGCTACACAGCCCTGTCTGACACCTTTTTGGATGCCAAACCAGTCCGAGTAGACCCCATTGATCCTGACACAAGCACTAGAGTCCCTATAAAGAGACCTTAATGCCTGTATCAAACCAGCGCTCAACCCATATGAGTTCAGTGTTTGCCATAACACATTCCTGTCCACTCTGTCATAAGCCTTTTCCAAGTCCGCAGATGAACGCACAAAAAACTTTCTGGTTTTTGGCCAAAAACTTCTCCGCAATTATGCGCATGGAAAAGACTTGATCTGTACACCCCATTCCCTTTCTAAAACCCGCTTGCACATCCCAAATTTTCCATCAGTTTCTTTCATAACTCTTTCAATTAACATCTTAGCATACAGTTTACCCACAATACTAAGCAAGCTGATTCCACGGTAGTTTTTGCAGTCCTGCTGTGACCCTTTTCCTTTATATATTGGTACTATAACTGCTTTACACCAGTCATCCGGTACCCGTTTTAATTCCCAACATAAATTAAACAAGGTGTACAGCAGGCCTGCCACCACTCCCTCTCCAGCCCTTAGCATCTCGAGTGATACTCTATCATATCCAGCTGCCTTACCTGCTTTCATGCTTTTCATTGCTTTCATTATTTCATCTACACTTATCCCCATACCCCTTTCCACTTCTTTCGGAATTTCTAGTTCATTTAATTCAGACGACTCTTCACTCATAAACACGCTTTCAAAGTATTCCTTCCATCTGTTTAAATTCGAAGCTTCATCATTCAGAATATATCCATTCTCGTCTCTTATAGCATTCATTAGAGGCTGTTTTGTATTTCCCCTGGCAGTTCCTACGAGTTTCCAGAACATTTTCATGTTAGCCTGGAAATTATCAGATATCCTTCTATCATTCTTATCCGTTCTTTATTTCTTTTTCCTTTCAACAACTTCTTTTACTCTCTTATTTAGACGTATAAATTCTGCCTTTTTTCTTTCAATCTCATCATTCATACCAGAAGAATTACCAGCTTTGGTTGCTAGTAAATCTAACCATGCTTTCTTCTTTGATTCAACTTCCACCCGTACCTCATCATCCCACCACAACGTATTACTTTTCCTTTCATTTGTTCTCTTACTTACACCACATACTTCGGTGGCGGCTTCCACCAAACCTTTCTTAATATTATCCCACACAGTATTCAAGTCTAAATCATTCATACACAACTCATTCAAACATCTAATATTTCCTCTCAGTCTACATTTATACTTCTCTTTCACATCTTCATCTTGTAACTTCTCTATTCTTATACGCTGTAACGCAGTGGTAGACACAGATGTCCGATGCCGCCAACGCTTGAAAAGACCATTAATTCGACATAAGACCAAGTAATGATCCGTCCCTACGTTGGACCCCCGGTAAACCCTTGTATCTACGACTGCGCTCCTCATTCTTTCATCCACAATTACGAAATCTATCATGCTTCTATCATCACCTCTTTCCCATGTATACATGTGAATCTTCTTATGACGAAAAAAAGTATTCGTCACAAAAAGATTCTTTTCCACACATACGGTGAGGAGGTCTTCACCATTCTCATTTATACTTTCATCACCAAACGTTCCCAATATCCTTTCATAACCAGACCTGCTCACCCCAACCCTTCCATTAAAGTCTCCTAACATAATAATATTTTCATTTTCCTTACATTTTGTCAACACCATCCTTACCATGTCCCAAAACTGCTCTCGGATGTAAGTGGGCTTATACATGTCTGGGGCGTACACCCCTAGCAGGAACAGCTTCTTTAAGCCCACTTTCATTCGTATCCATAGCAGCCTCGGGCTTACACATTCATACTCTTTTACACATTGACCCATTCTTTCTGAAAGGATGAAACCGACTCCCTGGCATGCCCGTTCGGTCTCGTCTACACCAGACCAATACGCGGTATACGTGCCATGTGCAGTTGCATCCTTTCCCTTTCGTTTCGTCTCATTCACACATAACACATCTATTCCTCTGTCATTCATCATTTCGCATACTTCATCCATCTTATCATTCATTCCTCCACATACATTAAGCGTAGCCAGACGGGTTTCCGCAATCCACTTTTCGCCCCTCCGGGAGACAGAACGTGACGGGTGGCGAACCTCGTCGCCGGTTTTTCTCCCGGAGATTCTTCGCACCCCTGCCCCATTGAAGGGGCGCCGGGAACTCGGGGCCATTTCTTTTATTTTCTGAGTCATGGTGCGAACAAAGGGTGGTGGTAGATTTTACGCCGCTACCATACGGCGAGGAGCCGAGTCTATTTTTTCGGCTTTGTCGCTCGTTTAGCACCACCCGGGGGACACGTGTAGGGTGGGCCTAAGGTTAGGTGGTCGAAGCCTACGGACGCGAGCGACTCATCCTCCACCATTATTCTATTAAAAAAAAAACGTTCCATAGAGAGTATTCGGGAAAATTAAGAGAAATATCTCCGACAGGTGAAGTCAGGTAGCGGGATAGAAGACAAAGGAGTGAAGTACGAAGTAAGGATAGCCAGCAAAGACGCCTTCTCCAGGGATATCCTGAAGGTAAGGATTTAATTTTTGTTTCATACTAGCGATCTATCCCGGCTTCGCACGGGTGATATCAGGATTACTACAACAGCGCTATTTACCGGCTCCAACTACCAGGTACAGCCTTCGCAAAAGTGCAAGCAATATGTTGACAAAATTTTACCGAAATCTAATGAAAAATATTTTTTTTAATTATTATATTAGGTATTTTACGTTTGATGTTAAAGAATGTAGGTTTGAAGTGAAAACCACGAATGCGAAATTATAAGTGATTTCATGGGTTTTTTTTTTGCGTGGAGCTCTATTTTTTTTTCTAATATAATAGTAGCCTAAGTGACTCCTTATAAAATCGGCTATCTGCCAGTGAAAGTCCCGTCAAAATCGATCCAGCCATTTAGGAGATAAACCGGAATAAACAGACAGGCACATAATTTTACGAGCTTAGGGTTCGTGACAATAAAAACTGCCGATTGAATTACCAAATTAACACTTAAATTACCGAACACCAATAAAAACTTAAAAGACACTAATAATTAATCACACTGATTCACTTTGTTTCGCTCCGAAGTTTCGCTTGTATCGCCAAATTCAATACTGTCCCGATCGCTGCTTGCAGCAGCTTTAAATACACCTTTTCCACCGGAACATCCAGAATGTTCCAGCAAATACTGGTCCCGACCGACTAAGTGCGAAAAGTTCGAGCGTGGACTTTTCTAGAAAGCCTAATTCTTCTATTCGTTAATAGATGGCGTTGTTGGGAGAGTTCCAGAAAGATCTTGACACTCCTATTTCTGATACTTGTACCAGATGGCGCTAGTGCCATCAACTGTGGCGCGCAACAATAGTTTCATATGCATTTATTAAAAAGCTGTTACTTTGACATTACAAAGAGACTCTTCAATTTTGTTTAATCGTTTACAATTTGCTCAAAATACTTTAAAACTAGCGACGTGCCTCAGCTTTGCCTGAATATGATCTATTAATGTGGCGTTCTTAAGATATAAAATAATCCAAGACCATTTATATTATTATTTTTAATCTTTTTTACAAAAAGGAATCTTTAAGTTTTTCGGATAAAATATAGCCTATATTCCTCCTAGCTTTGCTATCAATTTGTTCGTAAAGTTCATTCACATTCGGTTCAGCCATTTTTAACAATTAACCTGGATAAAGAGACTGGCAAAAATATAAAATTAGTTAATCATGATTTATTAATTTCGTGAATATATCCAGATAATTACCAGTCAACAGATTACCAATTAACAGATTTACCACGTGCTCAGCGGTGAAGGAAAACATCGTGAGGAAACCTGCATGTCTGAGGAATAAGAAAAAAATATTTCGAAGACATGTGAAGTTCGCCAACACGCATTGGGACAGCGCGGCGGACACTTCCTTGCCCTAAAACCCTCTCAGAAATGAGGGGAGGCCTGTGCACGTAAGCCACCACCAGCAGTGGGACGTATATAGGCTGTAACTTTAACTTTTTAACTTTATCCAGATAATAAAAGGCAGTAATTTTGCTAACTCAGACAGACTTCAATTTTATTGACATGTATAGACAATATAATAAACATTCATATATGCATAAAAAAATTGTTTTGATTGAAGGGAAACATCACTAGAAATTGATCCCATCATCATCACTACAGCCCTCCATAAGTCCACAGCTGAACAAAGGCCTCCCCCCAAGTAATGCCACGAAGCACATCCCTGAGCCACCTGCATCCATTGACTTCCTGCATGTCTTACCAGGCAAGCCACAGATCAGGATAGTAACAAGTGCTATCACAGGACATGGCTCTTTTAACAAACATTTGTTCACTATAGGTGTTACTGACAGCCCCCTGTGCAGGGCATGCATGGGAGAGGAAGAAACGGCGGCTCACGTGTTGCTGACATGTCCAGAAGTCGCTTCATACAGGGCTAAACATCTGGGCACGCCAAGATCGCTCCCCGAAGTTGCTTGCAACATCAAAGGACTGTTGAACTTCTTCGGGGAAATATCATGGCTCGAATAACCACTTTATTCCTGCCCACATGCAAAATACGCGCCGCTTAGACGTGGAGTTGCGGAAAACAGCCTGTCATAAACTAAACTAAACTATCTTACCAGGTCGTCACTCCATCTTTAGGATCTCCGCCCTACACTTCGCTTACCGGAACGTGGTTGCCACTCGAGAACCTTTCTTTCCCATAATTTGGTCGTTCTTTGTGTATATTTACGTGATAGGCCATGCTGCAGTTACATTAGTAGTACAGTTGTAGCACGAATGAGTCGGCTCGACCGGGGAAGGACCACGCTATCACAGAATACCAGCGTCAAATAGTAGCTTAATACTGCTGTGTGTCGTATGATGAGTGTAGAGAACCGGAGACCCTTTTTACTGGAAATGAGGCATTCCATCTTAGTCCTCACGGATGACAACGCATCTGCATATTGATTTGTAACCGAGGATAGATGTAGATGTCTATGGGCCGCAGCATCCACTTACCATCAGGTGGACTGTTTGCTCGTTTGTCAACCTTATCCTATAAAAAAAATCCTTCATTAATCAAGTGATATTTTCTTTCGGCTTCAGTCGGAAACGTGCAGCATGCATATCCCGGAGCTGGATATGGATGTGGGGGGTCGAGCTTTAGGGGGTCGGTTCACAACCACCGAGGGCTTGCTGCAGGCCGCTGCACATCAGCTGAAGAATGGTGTCATAGGGGATGCGCCAGCCATAGCACAGGAGAAGTTGGAGGGGTGAGATATTTTTTCCGTTCTTAAGAGATTTTTTATTCTCTAAAATAAATGTTACCTATGTTTTATTTTAATTTTATAAAAGTTAACGATTCACTTGAAATTAATTTATTTTTCCTTTCTTTTCATTACTGCCCCAATTTTATACATGGTAGAGCCACGCTGCAGATATATTGTGATTGTAGCATGTATGGGTCGGCTCGACCGGGGAAGAACCACGCTCTTACAGAATACCAGCGTAAAATAGCAACATAAATACTGCCGTATTTCATATGGTGAGTGTATAAATCCAGAGACCCTTTTTACTGTAAACGAGTCATTCCATCTTAGTCCTCATGTGTGACAATGTATTTACATTTTAATCCTAATTCAAGGATAGATATAGATGTATATGAGCCAAATTGGCCTTCTTTTCCATAATGCTTGCAACTACCAAAATGTTTGACGTGAAAAAAAGCTTGGCGTGCTCAGCACAGCGGGAGAGTTATTCATGCCGGCACACCGCCTGCAACTTTACACGACGCAGGTTCGGCTGCACATGAAATACTGTTCCCATCTCTGGGCTGGGGCTCCCCAGTGCCAGCTCCTTCCACTTGACCGCATCCAACGCAGAGCGTCTCGAATCGTCGACGACCGAATGCCATACATATACTTTTTCATTTCATCTTAGTCCTCAGGAGTGACAACGCATCTGCATTTTAAATTTTATTATATATATATATATATATATATATATATATATATATATATATATATATATATAGATGTTTATGGGTCACAACATTCTCTTGCCATCCGGTGAACAGAGTGTTTTCACCCTTATTCAATAAAATTGTCACAATATCTTTTTCTTTTTTTTCTTAGGTTAAAGTGTCTTAAATCTTCAGATTCCTGCAGAAGCTGGACGAGGTGTTGGAAGGCAAGAGGTCGGTGACCTTGATCTTGGACGACCCAGCTGGAAACTCCTATGTGCAGAGTCTGTCCGATGACCCGAGCCAACCTGATGATGGTAAGATTATATCTTTACCTTTATTATAAGTCCACTGTTGAACATAGGCCTCGTCATAAGGAAGATATTTAAAATATTTGCCATGCTTAAAGAAGCGGATTAGTAACCGCATTTTTATTTTTTTGTTGTTATTAATAGTAATAATAATAGTGACAAAACCACTACGTGAGCGCAGTCAGTCAGCACCTTGCCAAGAGGTGTTAGTGCCGTGCCTCGGCATAAGTTGAAGGTGCAAAGGCCCGCTTGTGCACATGGTCTCACCATGAAACGGCGCCGGGTCTGGGCGTCTCCCGTTGAATGAGGCCCATTAAAATGGATGATGGAATTTGATAAAACGCGCAAAGGGCCGCTGCCTGGGGGTTGCCGGGGGCGCGTCTGGAGCTGGCGCTGGACGTGACAGCATGCGAACCGCCAGCCGAGCGAGAGGTGCTGCTCGACCACCTAGTAGCCCCTCGCATCCATCATCCCCACCAGCAGGCTTGGTGACGGCAGGGTCTTCGCGGGTCCAGCAATCGGCACCCGCCACTGGTGGAATACGCCGCATGCGTTGAACAATCTCAATGAATAGCAACGCATTGCGGGCGTATTATAGGGCGATAGGGGGAGAAATTGGAGGTTTTGCGTATCGGGCAAGGATGCATCGACTTTTTGCTGAGCTGGAGCCATCTGTAACCGTCACTGAGCAAAACCTGGCAGACCGAGTTCGGTATATCTTGCGCTCAAATATATTTGATGACGCCGAACTCGAACGGCTACGACGTGAGGCTGTTCCCTCATCAAATGAAAATGCTACGGCTGAGGATGCGGTGCCACAAGTTGCAGAACATCCCGCACACGTGGATACCGCCGTGAATACCCCAGTGGTGGCTAATTCAAATTATGATAGAACATTCGCCCAGGAACTAGAAATAGAGCAAATGAGGAGTACATTGGAAGAGGCGATTGTGGAAACGCGTAGTACGCCTCTCGAAAATCGACCGCGACTTTCCCGCATAGCCCTAAGCAAGCGGAATCGGGCTGTCGTGAGGGCTCTGAACCCAATGCTGGTGACCTATTTGGAAGCCAGCCGGGACCTTTGCGATACGGACTCAATTCTTTTTGGCGCCGCGCTGGCAGTCTGCCGTATCATAGGCGCCAAGGTTTCTACGGCTGGACGCGCTACTGGCCAAAGTAGCGCTATCCCAGCATACAGAAAAAGAATTGAGGAGCGTATCGCAAAGGCTAGAGCTCTCATCGGCAGACTGATATGCTTCAGATCAGGCAATAACAGGCCAAGAATTGTGCGCATTGTCAGGATGGCATTTGCTGGGACAAATGTCAGTTTGTCCCAGCTGGATATAATGCAAAAAACTGACGGAGCGCATAGATGATCTGAAGCAGAGAATCGCTGCTTGGGGAAAGGGGATTCGGCTATATACCGAGAGGTCGATTCGGTTCAACCGGAATCGTCTTTTCCAGAGTGATCAGAAGAGGCTCTATGAATCATTGGAACGACCAATGGCAAGTGGAACGGGCCCAGCACCGAATCAGGCCGACACTGTAACATTCTGGCGCGGCCTGTGGTCAGAGCCCGTAAACCACAGCGAGGGCTCTTGGACGGAAGTTGTGGCGAGTCAGTGTGCGAGTATAACGCCCATGGACCCCGTCATTATAACACCGGATGACGTAGCCGAGGCGATCCGTAGGGCCCCGAACTGGAAAAGTCCGTGACTCGACGGGCTGCATCACTACTGGCTGAAGGGGTTTGTGGTGTGTCACACTGTGCTTGCCCGACAGTTCCAAGAGGCTCTCAACCAGAAGTCGCTCGCGAGCCTCTTCACTACTGGGATCACTCATTTGGTTCCTAAACTGACCAGGAAACCACAGACCCGAGCAAATACCGCCCCATCACATGTCTACCGACCATATACAAGACACTAACATCCATTTTGAGCGCGACAATCACTCGTCACCTGGACTCAAATCAGGTGATGTCGCGCGCTCAAAATGGATGTCGGGGCAGTGGTCGTGGAACCAAGGAACCACTTCTCATTGACGCAGTCATTGGCAAAGTGGTGAAACGCAACCGTCGGAATTTCTCCGCCGCCTGGATAGACTACAGAAAGGCATTCGACTCGGTGCCCCATACATGGCTAAAGAGAGTACTCGAGCTGTACAAGATAGACTGTACAGTTAGAGACTTCCTCGAGCAATGTATGGGGCAGTGGAGTACGATCCTTTGTCATCTGGGCGAGCGGATGATGGCTGCGGAAAGCCACATAAGGATAAGAAGGGGTATCTTCCAGGGCGATTGTCTGAGTCCAATCTGGTTCTGCCTCTCTTTGAACCCTCTCAGTACTTTACTGGAGGGCTCCGGGAGGGGTTTTCAGCTTCGGAAAGGAGGTACAAAAGTGACCCACCTTTTTTATATGGATGACCTCAAGTTATTCGCCTCCAGTAGCTCCCATCTTGTGGAATTGCTAAACATCACTTATCAATTTAGCAATTCTATTGGAATGGAGCTGGGGACGGATAAATGTGCGGTCCTCCATGTTGAAAGGGGAAGGGTTGCTAACTCTGAGGGCATAGACTTATCTATGCCCGTCAACTTAAGGACCCTTTCCGAGGCTGAAACATACCGATACCTGGGTGTGTCACAGAACATCGGTATCGATGAGGCTGGTATGAAACAGTCAGTTTGCGACGTGTTTTATGCACGCTTGACCAAAGTGCTCAACAGCCTTTTGTCTGGTGTGAATAAGACACACGCATATAACGGTTGGATCATGCCTGTCCTCATGTATACCTTTGGCATACTCAGGTGGACTCAGACTGAACTTAACGCCCTGGATAGAAAAGTCCGCACTACTATGACGTCCCATAGGATGCATCATCCGAGATCGTCGGTAATGAGGCTGTACTTGTCGCGAAAGCATGGTGGGCGTGGCTTTTTGAGCGCGCTCTCCATGCGTAATCGCGAAGTGTGCAGCCTCTGTAATTACTTCCTAGTGAGATCAGATGATCCATTCTATAAGGACGTCATTTGTTGTGATAAAGGACTTACCCCTCTATCCTTAGCTAACGAGCAATGGCAAGACCCGGCAGTACATAGCATTTCCAACCGGGAGACCGTATGGAAGGAGAAGGAGCTCCACAGGAGGTAGGGTCTACATGAGCCTTTCGTAGACACAGTAGCCTCCCTCTACTGGCTACGCTTTGGTGACCTCTTCGGGGAAACCGAGGGTTTTGCCTGTGCAATACAGGATCAGGTTATTAAGACCAACAACTATTAGAGATACATCCTAAAGGATGGCACCGTCGTCATCTGTCGAGCTTGCCGCCATCCCGGCGAATCACTTAGGCATGTCATCTCCGGTTGTTCGGCGCTTTCTAACTCTGACTACTTGCACAGACACAACCTAGTAGCCAGAATTCTACACCAGGAGCTCGCTCTGAAATACGGTCTCGTGGACCGGAAATTGCCGTATTACAAGTACTTGCCGGAAGCCGTGCTCGAAAATGATCGCGCCAGGCTCTACTGGGACCGGGCCATCATCACAGACGGGATTATTCTTGCGAATAAGCCTGATATTGTGCTGATGGACCGGGCACAGTCAAGGATATTTTTGGTCGACATTACCATTCCGTATGACGAGAACCTCGTGAAAGCCGAAACAGATAAACGAACAAAATATCTGGACCTGGCTCACGAGGTGACCGACATGTGGGGTGGTCTGCCGACCGAAATTATTCCTGTAGTCGTCTCTGCGAATGGGCTAATCCCAGTCAGCCTCTCGGGTCATCTGAGGCGACTGGGACTCCGTGACGGACCGCTCCGGGCTCAAATGCAGAAGGCGGTGCTCCTCGATACCGCCCGCATCGTTCGCCGGTTTCTTTCCCTTTCCCCCTAACCCTCGGCCGTTTGGTCTCCCCTGTCGAGGGCTTCCATCTGGTTGGGCTTTTATTTATTTATGTATCTATTTTATTTTATTGATATTTATGTATATTTATGTTTTCATTTTCATTTATAATTATATATTTATAGAGCCCAACCAATTGAGAAAACTATATAGATACCCTATGATAATAATAATATTGTTTATTCGGTACATCGGAGGTGAAAAATAGTTTCATATTCTTTATTCTTTATTTCCAAGAGGTTGTACATCAAGATATTTGCTTAACATTTAATAAAGCTACATTGGTACATAGTCCACCAGAGTAATATTGTACATAGTCCACATGTTTACCATGTTTGGCATGCGAAAATTATTTATTAAATAAAAATAATTAATTATGTACATAGATCAGCGCGGCGGACACTTCATTGCTCTAAAACCCTCTCAGAAATGAGAGGAGACCTGTGCCCAGTAGTGGGACGTAGGACGTATAAATATAGGAAGTATACGCTGTAACTTTGACTTTTTTAATTATAATTTTGTTGCCAGGTCTAAAGGTACACCGCTACGAGAGAACATATGAACAAAACGATGAGTTAGGACTCAACGACATGAAGACTGAAGGCTATTGATATCAAAGCTTAGTGTACATACACTGCCAAGTAGACTGTAAACATTTTCTATTTTACAAAAGTATAGAGATATATTTTTCTTACAAAATACTATCAAATCGCCTCGATTTCGTACGGGTGGTGTCTGGTTCTCGACAACAGCGCCACCTACCGGGTCCAAATACAAATCGAAATCATCAAAGGACCCATTCAAACACAAAACAAACAAATTTCATTTAAATCGGTCGATCCTTTTTTTAGTTTTAACGAGACTAACGGTTTTAACAGAAATAAACTGCTTATTTTTATACATCGAGCATTTAACCTGAATAGAGTAGTAATGTGAGCCATCCAATTCCGAAACTGATCAGTGATTTGTCACTGATAAATGGCAATTCACGCTCGCCCTATAACAGTACCTCACCAACATGTGATCTGTGTGTACGTCCCCCGATACTCCCGAAAATATTCAGTTTGGTATATTAAACCCCATAATGTCGTGTTGTTCTATTCGGTGGTGTGGAAAAAACAGCAAGACATCGAATTATAAAACATACGGAATCACGTTTCATCGGTAAGTATCAATAAACTTTGATTTTGTTTCAATTTACATCCATATAATACGGCTCAAGTTAAACTGGCATTAGTATGAATCACTTGGACGCTTGTCTATGCGTCTTGCCCTTACCTAGGTGTAACCAATATAAGCCATCTCATTTTATTTATTACGTGTTTACTAGTGCTTGAATCGGCCAATCAGAGCGCAGCGACCGGCGCAGCGTTTTGGCGGAATTTGTTTTCTTACAAAACAAATAACAATACCGCTCTATTTCAGGTTAAATGCTCGATGTTTTTATATATTATAGAGATTAGTTCTATTTTATACTATTTACATAGAGTAAACCATATTACGGGAATTCCTAAAAGTCCGAAATATTTAAAAAAAGTTAAAAATATGTAAAAATTAGAGAACTGAACTATAAACAACACTGAGGCTTTGTGTTCTATTTAAACACACTCTAGAAACCAAAAAAACTGTTTTTTTTTTCTTCTTTTAAAAACGTTACCCCCACACTAGGATTTTCTCCTGTATCGTGGGGACAGTTTACTTAAATTTCACAAGGACAAACAACCAGACCCGGAACAATTACTTGTAGGCCATACAAATACTTGTTCCGTGCGGGATTCGAACCTGCGGCCCTTAGCGCTGTAACTCATAGCTAAGCCACTGCGCCACGGACTCGTCTCAAATGTGTTAATTAAATCGCATCTTTTCGACGATGATACCACTGTGACCGTCTACTTAAAGAAATATTTTCACCTCAGTCCCAACTGGCAACATCTGTTAGCGGAAGATTATAGGTCCCCATTGACATGTATGCATTTTTTTTATTTACTTATGTTTTGTTACTACAAGCCTACCGGTTTTTACAAAATCTTTATAGTTCTTTTACGGGAAATCGACAGTGAAAGGTTACATCGTGAGGAATCCCGTATCTTTGGGATAAAAAATGATGGCAGACTTACTTTACTGAGAATTGAGGCAGTAGAACTTAATGGTTGTTCAATTTTTTTTAATAATAAATTTATTATATATCGCAATTTATGATTTAATTCCTTCTTCCCCTTCCCACTATCATAAAAGCATATATATTATGGTTGTATTACGATTGGGTCGGCGCAAACGGGGAAGGACCACGGTCTCAGAATACCAGCTAGCAGCATGATAACAACATATTTGAATTTTGGTTCTTAAGCGAGGGTAGATGTAGACCATGTCTGAGTTTCAGCATCCACTTACCAACAGGTGGACTGTGTGCTCGTTCGTTTATTCAATAAAAATACTACCTATAATGTAGACAGTTAGAGCTAGGGATGTCAGCAGTAAAAAATATCGATATCACGAAAAAATTTCGATATAGTGGTCAAATTTTGAAAGATTTTCGGTTTTAAAATAATAATTAATTTAGTTCAGCCGGGCTCAATAATAGGTAAGAGTATTTTTATACAAAATTTAAATTATTTTAATATATGAGAATCTTAATAAAAACGAAGTTATTTTAATAATTATTCCTTTTTATTAGGCTAAATTAGAAAATCTAATATTTTTAAGACCAATTCATTATTTCAGGCAAACAAGTATTTGTTCGGTAGCGAAAGTAGAAAAACTCTGCCTTCACATGTAATTTCATGAATCAAATATAAAATTATTGGTAATTTTGTACTTTCGCGGTTCCTTGCTTTTATGCTCTAGAAAATCTAAAAATCATGCAATTTCGATGATCTGATTCGTTTTTTTTGCGGATTTATGAAAAAAAAATATGGAAAATATCTCATCTGAAGATTTCATACAGTTTTATGACTTTAAATGTGATCATAAACGAATTCTTCGAATATGATCGTTCATAACTTTTTTGCAAAGCATTAAACGAAATTTATATTTTTTTTTATTAATCTACACAAAAAACGAACATTAAAAAAAAACATTGAAAATGTTTGTTTATTAATTTTTTATCTAATTTAAAGTTTTTATATGGTTTTCTTGCTTAAAATGTTATTATAAACGTTCTGGAAAATCGAAATAATTATAAAAGTTAATATTTTGTTGTTTTATTGAGTGTAAGATCGAATGAAGCGAGCTCGGGACTTAGGGCATCCTGACTCGGGCAGGTTAGGTTAGAAGGACATGGCGCCATCTCCTTCGTGGCTATTTTTTATAAACCACTCAGGAGTAGGATACCCGCGAAGCGAGGCTCCGTCGACCGGGCTTCCCTCGACTGCGCTACGTTGAGTGGCGTGGTACTTTCCTCCCCCAACTCTCTCCCGCAGCACAGTCGAGTCAATCCCGTGTGACGGAGCCCCGCTTCGCGGGCAGACATGGCAGGACATGCCTTGATCGTGTGATATTAAAAACTAAAAACCCAGCTATCACCATTGCATTATAAACTACTGCACACGGATCACCAGGCAGTTCTGTTGTGTCTTAAATATAAACAAAATGGTAATTTCGCCCACAGTACGTATAATAAAGTCAATAATTTCTTTATTGACTTTATTATATGTACTGTGGGTGTGTGCTCCGCCAATATTTCAATGGAATACTTTGTCACATCTATTCAACATGCCTAACTATTAACTTTGTCACTGTAAAACTATCTATGAGAATGACCTAGCAAAGGCCTTTGACACAGTTTCGGTGCACATGCTACTTAGTAAACTAGACAGGCTGGGAATTCGAGGAAATGAGTTAAAACTAATTGAAGATTACCTTTCAAATCGTTGTCAATGCACCAAGGTTGATGACTTTATTAGTGATGTTCTACTTATTACTTATGGTGTGCCGCAAGGCAGTATATTAGGGCCAACTTTCTTTCTAGCCTATTTAAACGACCTTTGTGATCTTCGTTTAGAAGGTGGTAAAGTTATCTCTTAAGCGGATGACACTGCACTCTTGTTCTCAGCCGACAAGTGGGAGGATGTTTATAGAATGGTGCAGGAGGGCTTTAACACTGTGAGTCACTGTGTTAAAGCCCACTACATACCTTTCTCCATGCGAAACACCACCTCGAAAACTCCTTCGTATTCTCTGATTGCGCATGATTGCTACAATATTGACGTATGCCATTGCCCTTCACTGATCACTACCAATATGTTTAAATATCTTGGTATCCTTATAGATAACAATCTTTCATTCCAGCCTCATGGTAATTTAATTACTACAAGGTTGAGAAAGCTGATATACGTATTTAAAAATATAAGAAATGTGGCAAATCCTAAACTGGTTAAACAGATCTTACTGGCTCTTGTACAATCTATAACGGGTTACGGCCTTACTGTATGGGGAGATGCACCAAAAACCACTATTAAATAACTTGAAATAGCTCAAAGAGCTATTCTTAAAGTAAGCACTTTTCGCCCCTATTTGTTTCCTACCTACCTCCTGTATCAACCTTGTGAAGTCCTCTCAGTTCGCCAACTGTTCATCCTCCTCACTATTATGAAACAACACTCAAGCTCTGATACATTCGCCATTTCCAAGCGCCGCAGAGATATAACTTTCCCCAATAGACCAACATTTAAACACCAATTCGCAAATAAATATTTTCCCATTTTGGGTCCATACCTATACTCTAAATTGAGCAAAATTATGGACATACGAAGCTTAAATGTTAGAGACTACAAAGGAAACTATTTGAATATACTCTACACACAAGGAGGCTTACTTAATGATATTTGATTTTTTTATATACAGTGAAATCTAAAAACGAAGAGCGCTGCTGTCTGAAACACAGATATTAAGTTATCTAGTTCAGACACAGATGTTCACTGAATTTTATTTATTGTTAAGCTGTATCTTAAAGTGTTTGTATCCTAGAAATTAAGATATTCTTTGTTTGTTTAAAATAATATAATTATTACTATAATGAGCGCATTTTCATAAATATTTAAAGCCCTGAAACCAATATAAGTTTATTTTTTTATTCCTGTAATTTTTTCCTAAATCCGCCGTAAAAACGAAGATTTAAAAAAATCATCGAAATCGGATGATTTTTCGATTTTCTAGAGCCAAAAAATCAGGGGACCGCAATAGTATAAAATTACCAAATTATTTAATTTCTTTTTCTCAATTTTACAAATTTAGTATATGAATATGACGATATTACACCATACATACCAAAATAGAATTATCTTAATTATTTTTTGCGATTGTATTCGTTTGACAGTTTCTACGTCCGATTATAAGTCCCATCTCTAGTAATTAAAAAAATACCGCTAGTAAGTATAGTAAGTAACTGCAAACGCAAGTGATATAAATTCAACTTTTATAATATTATTATTTAAAAAAAAACTACATTAGGTGAGATTTTTGAAGTTAATGTTAATATAATATTGACAACAGATTAAAAAAAATCAGTGATGTTTTAGTGATTTTTCATCCACACCATGCTACGTAAACCGTAAATAAATTAAATTTAAAAAAAATACGTGTGGCACTCGGTGACTGCCGCGGTAAAGCTATTGCATAGCATTTTTTATCAACTTATGCAATTATAATTATTTATTTATTTTATTTATGCAGTTAAGTCTTTGATATTAAATCAAGTTACACTTTTTGAGCGTGGTGACCGATAAGAAAACAATTTTTTTTCTCTTATTGAATAAATGAGAAGTTAATATTGTTTAAAATATTTTTAATATCTTACAATACATGTAGGTTATTCAGGAATTTTTATCATTGAGTTAGCAGCTAGTGTACACGCATACGTCTAGTCGCACGCATACAATACCGTGCCGAACTCTGCCGAGTGTCGAAGTCTGCCGAACTGAAACGACGTTAGACGATGCACGGCTTTCAACGCCACACCTCCGTGCCCGTCGGAGTGGGGAGCGTGAGGTTTTTTTTCGTTACGGAATTTCTGGATTCGGTCCCCGCGCTCAAGGCCCGCGATAGAAGCTGTGCAATAGCTTAAAATATTGTTTTTGATACGTTTGTCTACATTGAATTTTTTGTATCGATATATCAATCTATCGAACTAAAATATATTGGCTAAAATATCGAATCAAAAATATCTATAATTTTTCAATGAGCCTAGTTAGAACTAAACGGTTTGCTTGATTTTTCATAATGCATAGAAATGAGTGAAATGAAATGAAGTCGTCTTTTCGTAAGATTACCATCTGTCTAAAAGGCAACAATGCATACGCTTCTATTACGCTAAGACGGAGCGATTTACCATCTTTGGCTTCTTCATCTCCATTTACCAACATGTGGGATAGAAGTCAAGCACTGGTTTATATTACGTAAAAAAGAGATGTCTTATGTCACTCATTCAGCTTCAATAAGTATGTTTACTTTAGAACCATGAAGTTTAGAGAACAGGAGAACGATCACTACGTACTAAAGCATAGCTCGCCTGTCCCTGAAAATTGTAGAATTTATAGCGGCGCTGACGTCGGTGAGTAGTGACTACTAAGTTAGCTGTTTATGAGTAGAAGTAGATGAAGGTAGTTGAATAATGTACAAATTTTCTCCGCGGCATTGGTGAGAAAATTTTCATGCTCCGCAATTTTGTAATTTTTGACTAAAGAAACATTAAAAAATGGAGAAATATTTTATTGTGCATAGATGTGCAAGTGGTTTAGCATCTGATCGGAAAAATAGACTGAAAATGACTTTTATTGACCGAACTTAGCGATCGCAGCGCCTCACTTATGGTGTCCATATTTATGGGACACTATCTTCTCACTTCTACTGCGATCGTTCTCCTGTTCTCTAACCTTCATGTTTAGAACAATAGATGTTCATGAATTAATTTCTATCTGATTGATATATCAATTATACGCAATTTTCAATAATCTATTTTGAAAAAAAAAATCTGTTTCTGTTTCTCGGGTGATCTCAAGTCGTGGTAGCTTTATTAATGCAAGCATCGGTTGCGATCCCCACTAGCACGAATGAATTGGTTTATTGCAATTTGAAGTGTTGATTTATCACGTGTATGGTGGTGAAGGAAAACATTGCGAGGAAAAATATGTCTGGGTAATGAAATTAAATAAAATATTTCGTAGACATGTGAAACACGCCAACACGTAGCGGGGACAGCGTGGCGGACAATTCTTGCTCTGAAAATCTTATACAAATGAAAGGAGGCCTGTGCCCCGCTGCGGAATGTAAATAAAAACTATAATTTTAACTTTTACAGGTGAATTCGAATTCCTTTTATGCTTAATCATCCAACTGGGTACGTTAAAACAACCAAGCCGTAGTAGTTCCAGTCTGAAAGTTATACAGATATTTATTTATAAACAGGATAATAGATTCATTGATTTATCATTTTAAGATCGCATTTTAAGATCGATTCGAAGACTCGCACCCGATAATGTTGGACATCGAGTTGGGTCATGAATCAGACTACAGTGTATGCAAACACTAAGCCTTTCGATAATATAATATTTTATGGTAAGTATAGGTGTTTAAGTGATAAGACATTATATAATATAATATTATGAATATTATCTTTTTTACTCGAGGATTTCTTACTAACCAAACCAAACACTGTTGTTATGTGGCCAAAATACGCGTAGTCAGATTATCCTTAACATATGACAACATTGTCAATTTCAAGGACAAAATCGATAACAATTTGTCATTGTCATCGATTTTGTTATTATTTTGTACGTAAAGCTTTCTTAGTTTTCACTTATAATTTATTATTTTGATTTTAAATCATAATGTATTTTACAGTCTGACATAGATACATCAATAGAGTTACTACGTTTCACGTATAATTGATAAATCAACAAAATCGCTATTGGCGTCTTCCAGAAATTTATTTGTACAATGCAAACTGAAACTGAAGAAAACAAAAGGCTTTTGGCGCATCACAAACAGCAGCCGCTCTGCACCAGTCGCTTGCCGTACCGACAAGGAAGAAAACTTACTGCTGTTAAAGTAAATACCATCAAAAACATAACTTGTAAAAAACCAAGTCTCGTAACATTCTCCTATCGTAAAAAGTAGTGAGATCCATGTAATACCAAGTCGGTTAATTAGTTCAGTCCCTACTTAAGGTTCCTTCTGTTTTATGTTATTACGTAATTAGCTAATCTAACAATGTCTTATAGTGACCACATCAATGTTAAAAATCTTTTTGTTTTAAATAAATAGATTGACTTTGGCCATCACATGAAAACAATGTATCTCACAAGTAATACATAATATATTAAATTAGATGGTTTAGTGCTATAAGTAGATGATGAAAAAAAACAACAGCACATGAATGCTTTTGTAGCAACTTTGTTGCTTAATGTTTTGTTGATTAATGCAACATTTTAAAAAATACAAAATCGATAAGAATTTCGAAACACAAAAATAAATATAGAATATTGATATATTACAATTACAAATATCGACAATATATATCTTGATTATTGATAACCCCTCAAGTCCTCACATGTTGTAAGGTTATAAAAGTGATTTATTACATCCTATCAAAAGGCTTCTGCTGAACATATGCGCCTCCTCCCAATAAAGATTGTTTAATTTTATTTTATTATTGGATATTTTAAATAGTTACCAAGCATGACAGGCAGCTTGTATTTTTTTATAGTTTTGATTTGTTAGAATGGAACTGTTCCTTGTCTTGGGTTTCATTTTTTTTCTGACACCTCTTAACAAAATTCATGGGATAATATGGTAAAATGAGATCTTTTTCAATGCCACAACATAGCATTGCTTCTTAAGTTTTCAAAATTGATAACAAAACTTAATTTATATTCTGGTGGCTAGGTATGCATGTGTGAGTGAGGTCTTGCTATGCTACAGCCTATGTATGTCCCACTCCTGAGCACAGGCCTTCACCACTCATTTCTGAGAGGGTTTTAGGACAAAGAATGGTCCACCGCACTGCCCCAATGCATGGCAAAAAAAGTCTTTAAAACATTTTTTTTATCTTATTTCTCAGACATGCAGGTATCCTCACTATGTTTTCTTTCACCACCGAGCATATGGTAAATCAGCACATAAAATTGCAATTAACACTTTCTTTGGTGCAGGTGGGGTTCAAAAATGGTTTGCTCACATACTGTGAAACTTACAGCAAGCACTAACTATCTGAGCTACCATGGCTTTAATAAGGTTAAATGTAATTTAAAATACAGTGGCAAATAAATCACCGTATCATTGAGGCCGTTTCTGTGATCAGTGCCTATAATAAAGTGAATCTTATTACAAAACACATTTGTGTTGGCACTGGAGGGCTACAGATTCATATATGGTGTGATTCTGCTCTGTGTTTGTGCTAGAAATAATATTTGATGGTCTGGATGATTGTCCATTTGCAATTTATGTGTGTAAAACACCTCCACTATAAAGAAAAAAATTCTACTGTTGGGGTTATCAATCAAACTAGCTATTAGCATAACTTCCTGTGTGCTTCCTGAATTTACTATGAATGGATTTCATGGGTTTAAATATTTTTGCATACCTAATAATTAACCTAAACACCTATTCTTTTTCTGAAATAAACATAGCGTAATTTACTTCTCATAACATCAGCTATTTGCCAGTGAAAGTCAAAAATTTAAATTTTTTTTTTGTTATCATTACCATATATACTTTCATTTTGTTAAAAACTGTTATTTGACATAATAAACAGACACTTTAATTTTAAACATATATCTGTATAGATGAAATAAAAACTTTAATTTTTACCAGGTGTATACCATTGCCACAGAATCAAACCATCTCCTCATCTTTGGTGTTCCTGCTCTCAATCTCCGTCAAGAAACCAAGGCACTATTCATGAAGTTTGGCAAACTATTACAGTTTAATATATCACCGCAACACCCATCAGAGATTTTCGCAGAGACATACCACGCACAGTACGAAAGAATACAATCCGCCAGAATAGCAAAGCGAATGTTGGACACAAAAAACTTTTATGGCGGCTCATTACACGTATGCTACGCTCCAGAGATGGAAACCGTTGAGGAGACCAGACAGAAATTATTGCAGCGACAAAAAGATGTGCTATACAGGCTTAGAAATTTGCAGATGGCCGAGACTAAACCCAAAGAAACAATTGATATAGAAGTACCAAAAACAAAAGTTTCCAAGCTTAACATGGGTGAAATAAACACTATCAATTTAGGTGAACAGATAAAAGTTTCAAGGAGCAAGAGAAAAAAAAATACAGTATATTCAAACAAAAAATTTAAACCATATTTAATAAACGATTCCTATAATGTTGCCAATAGAAATAATATAGATATACTCTGTGTTTCAAACGAAAAAGACATAAACAATAAATTGGATAATGGAGTACAAGATAAAAACATAATAATAGAAAAAGGACCAGTCTATAACAGCGAAGCTAAAGTTAAGCGTAAAAAAATTGAGGAAACACCAGTAGAAGTGATAGACTGTACATCCATTGATAAAGAGGTTGTAACTAATATAAATGAATATTTAAACTATGATAAGTTTGGTAATGAAGATATAAGGAAAGTTCCGGAGAAGCCAGTTAATAGAATTATATTTAATGTTAATAAAATAAGTTGATTACAATTTTTTTTCTTGGATCATCATCATCATCATCATCATTACAGCCCTTCACAAGTCCACTGCTGAACATAGGCCTCCCCTAAGTAATGCCACAAAGCACGGTCCTGAGCCACCTGCATCCATCGACTTCCTGCATGTCTTACCAGGTCGTCACTCCATCTAGTAGGGGGTCGCCCTACACTACGCCTACCGGTACGAGGCTGCCACTCAATTTTTCTTGGATACTAAGGGTTATTTCGTTTATCCAGCCTAAAGAATCCATTCTAGGGTGGATACTCACGTTGATGTGGTGGATACTAACGCGGTTATTATTGATAGACATAAATTGCCTATTAACTGTTTATGTTAGATAAAAAAAATCATGATAGATATTATTAAAGCTTATCACTAGTCCGCTGCTAAACAGGAGCCTTCCTCAAGGAATGCCCCACAGCGATGCCCAGAGCCACCTAAATCCATCGACTTCCTACATGTTTCATATGGTCGTCACTCCATCTGGTGGGGGCCACCAACACTTCACTTACCAGTAAGAGGCTGCTCATCGAGAACCGTTATTCTCCATAAGTTTTCAATTTTTATAACTTATAGAGCAAGGTGAGTGTTGCCATATAAATAAAATATTTCACGAAAATCAAAAACTTTATTACAACACTACAATAAATAACAACACTGTACACTTAAAAAGAAGCCACACGATGAACAACAAGAAAGGCGCTTCTGCGATAATATTAGGGATATCTATCCTGGGCGGTGTGAAACCAACACTGTAGTGGGCCTAGTGTTACCGTCTGATAAATTCGATCTTGACCAAATTTTAAGATCCAAGACTGAACTCCATTGATATCAGACCACCGGATTTTTACCGTGTCGGCTATATTTAAAGGTTGCCCGAGTAAGAGAATGCGACTTAAAACAGACTTCAAGCCCCCCAAAAATACTATATTTCATACTACCTTGCCAGGCAGACGTTGTTCTGCCTTTTCGACGATCCTTTGTTATGTCCTTATAAAAATCCTTAAATTCGCAAAATAAAAAAATGTAGGTCACTCATGGGCAAAAAACTATCCTATCTCTCAAGTTGGACCAAACTGCACACGGTGTTCAAATTTGATTAAAATCGGTTTAGTAGTTTAGGAGTCCATCGCGGACAAACAACGTGACACATAATCTATATATATTACGATTAAGATTAAAACGTCTGCAATCGTAACTTTACTTCCAAACTCTTAGACATTTTTATTGCAAACAGTTTTATTACAACTGAAGGGGTTATTAAAGAGTACGGCTAAAACATGAATACCAGCGTAATATAGCATCTTAATGCTGCTGTGTGTCGCATAGTTAGTGTAGAGAATCGGAGACTTTTCTTACTGGAAATGAGACATTCCTACTGGAAATGAGACATTCCATCTTAAGCCTTGTACGGACTAAGTGTTCCAATGTACGCGTAGTCGGTTACGCGTACACAGGAACGCTAGTCCGTACCTGCAGCAACGCGTATACAATTTGAGCACGCGTGTCGACTCGCGGCAAGTTGTCGCCAGTCGACGTTTGGTTGCACAACGAGAAGTGCCGCAGTAGTGGTGCACACGACAGCTGTGTTCAGAGTCATGGCGGATACTGGTTGGCCGACTTGCGTCTTGACATCCACCACGCGTTCATAATCTCGCAATGCATAAAGATGCCCTGTACGCGTATACACCCTTACGTGTATTCAACATACCCAGTATGGAGTGTAAAGATAAGGAGTGCAGACTGTGTATTAAAAAGTGTCCATAGAAAACCGATAAATAAGGGTGGCACCACTATAGCTACGTGGTAAATTTTAAAGAACGTGCCGAAAAATATTAATGGGATAGACGACTTTTCGAGGTTATATTTACTATATAAAGTTATTTTAGATTTTAGAGCTACTGAGCAATTTAGCAGCACACTTCACACTGTCGACAACTGCTAAGTTCATTTCATGTAGCTTTTTCCCGTAGCTATTCCAGCGCTGATGTGAAATGTTTTTGAACTGTTATTTATTGTTTTAGATGGACACTTTTTCAATTATTCTCCTATGAGAGATTGTTCTCCTTACCTCTACACTCCCTAATACCCAGATTACGTGTACATTGGAACGTTTAATCCGTACAAGGCTTAATTCATCAAGAGTGACAACGTCTGCCTTTTTAATCTTAAATCGAGGATAGATGTAAATGTCTACGGGCCACAGTGTCCACTTACCGTCATGTGGATTGTGTGCTCTCGTTTACCCTTAGTCTTTATCCATGTAAAAACCGTAGTTTGAGATCTAAAGCTCTAAACATCTGGGTTTTATTGCTAACTGAATAAAATGGGTAATTAAAGCGGAACGTTAGAACAACTGATACTTCCCTTTAAGTCTTAGTGACTCCAAACCAACTCTATTCAAGAAAAGATCCCGTACTGGAGCATATCTCGATTTTCTGTGATGTAGTGCTGTTAGCCAGTTGGCTTTCACAGCTTTAACTTCGTTCATCGGACTCGAGGGCTTTCTCATGGAGCGGAGTAGACTAAATTAAAGTTAAGAAAGTCCGCGAGCTAAGAAAGGAATCACAGATCCTACTCTATTGAGGCACTGCTCTACAGGGTCGGAATTTTTCTCAAATGGAGTTGAATAAGTATTCAAATTTCTATTGCTTCTACTCTTCCCTAACTACGCCTATGCTTGCACCGACCCAAGAAAACAAATTAGGCTACGCTATAGTGTGACTTCTTTTAAACAATTTTAGACTCTTTATTCTTCCTCTGTGTAGTCTTCACCAGGCATTTCTTCTTGTTCATCGAACTCGACGTCTTCGACACCTACTTCCTGTAAATAATAGTAATGTAATGTACTCCACCGTAATTACAGTGAATTGGCGGTGTAAGAATATACAATACCCGATACCGTCCCGTGGGTGTCGAGAGAGGCGACATAGGGGACCAAACCTAGCAGCCAAGCTACAGCTATATTATGGTTGTAGCACGAATGGGTCGGCTCGACCGGGGAAGGACCACGCTCTTACAGAATACTAGCGTAAAATAGTAGCTTAATGCTGCTGTGTTTCGTATGGTGAGTGTAAAGAACCGGAGACCCTTTTTACTGGAAACGAGGTATTCCATCTTAGTCCTCACGGGTGACAAGGCATCTGCATCTTAATTCGTAATCGAGTATAGATGTCTATGGGCCACAGTCACTACTTACCATTAGCTGGACTGTGAGCTCGTTTGTAACCTTTTCCTATATAAAAACCGACCAAGAGCGTGTCGGGCCACGCTCAGTGTAGGGTTCCGTAGTTTCCCGTCCGTCACAATAAGTGTTCCCACCACTTATGAGTTTAAAGGTGCGTATCCATTATGTTCGCGCTCCAGCAGCGCTCCGTGCTCCTGCAACTGCTCCCGGTAGTGGGTACTGTTGTTTCCATCCAAGTTCAAAATGATTTTCCTAGAAAGTCCTTATAAAGTTCTACTTTTCAGAATTTTTTCATATTTTCTAAACTTATGGTTCAAAAGTTAGAGGGGGGGGGGGGGGACACATTGTTTTTTACCTTTGGAGCGATTATTTCTGAAACTATTGACATTATCAAAAAATGATCTTAGTAAACCCCTATTCATTTTTAAATACCTTTCCAACAATATATCACACGTTAGGGTTGAAATTAAAAAAAATCACTTCCCACTTTACATATAGGGGGGCTACGCTAATAAAATATTTTTTTTCCAATTTTTATTTTAGCACTTTGTCGGCGTGATTGATACACATATTGGTACCAAATTTCAGCTTTCTAGTGCTAACGGTCACAGAAATTAAGCGAGGACGGACAGACGGACAGACAGAGATGGCGAAACTATAACTGTCTTACTATAAAAAAGTTAGACATCTGTTCAACACGTGTTTAGCAAATTGGTTACTACAAAAGAGTGTTTCACGGTGGTTTATGAATAGATACGGCTTAGACGTTGTTTAAATTTAAACAGCCGCAAACCCTTGTTTAACTAGTGTCTAACCTATCTTTCCGTGAGTTCAGTATTTTATTTAACATGGATATAATTCATTTTGTTAATTACTTCGATGAAGACGATATGTATAACTATGCGGAAATGTTCCGAGAAAGTAATGCGGTTCGTGTGAGGGTTAAATCCGTTTGAAAAATACGACGACGCCAAGTTTAAGAAAAAATGTGGATTCAGCAAACTTTTTTGCTAGAAAAATATTAGATCTTGTGAAAGACGATATCCTGAGTGATTCTCGTGATAACACAATAGATCCAGCAGTGCAAGTGGCTTGTGCATTACGGTACTGGGCTCGTCATCAAGTAAGTTAGATTCACACAAAATTAAACTATGCTTACGTGTGGCGTCGGTAGAGAATAATAGCTTCACCCATCAGCCTATATGTTTGTCTATTATTTGCAATTTTATTTGTTTTTGTTCATAAATAAAATAACTCTTGAAAATTTAACAAAGATATATATATATATATATATATATATATATATATATATATATATATATATATATATATATATCTTATTTATTATCGAACTTTGAGACAAAACAAATTTTAATTTTTACGTAGTTAGTCGTATTAATTTGCATAAAACAAAACGAATGATCGAATGCTGAACGATTGTATTGCAGTGTGACCTGGAGAATAAAGTTAAACGTTGTCTATAGAGGCACGCGTTAAACACGGTTTAGTGGTAGCGAAATTTAAAGCATTGTTTAACATGTGTTTATCATTTAAGTCCGTGTCTAACTAAACACATGTTGGACCAGTGTTTAAATACTTTTTTGTAGTAAGACTGTACGGGTTCCTAGTTGACTACGGAACCCTAAAAAGCTACGTCTTCCTGGAAGCAAATAAGAAATAAAAAACTACGATTGTCTATCTGCCTGCCAAGAGTGGTGACTTTGGCAAGTATCTACTATGTGACGATCTCAGGGGGAGGCATATGTTCAGCAGTAGACTTGTTAGGTTTTAACGGTAATGTCTTCCAGATCGAATTTCGTTCACCGCAGTCAGTCTCAACGGAGACTAGCCATCTACCAGGGACAAGATTATAGTGCACGAGTGTATGCGCAAACAAGTGCACTCTCTATTCACTCACTCTCATAGTCCGATGTGACGGTGATCATTTATTGGTGTGTCTTCGGCAAGCGAAACAATATTACTCATCACTAAGTTTTGCATACCGTTTCAGCCTATTAAAGTCCACTGCTGAACGTAGGCCTCCCCCATAAATTGCCTCATAGGGGGATATTCTCCATAGTTGCCATCAGCTTGATTTGTTTCCCTCCCCTCTCCATCAGCAAGAGATTTTGGGCCAATGGAACGTGGTGGATGTTATATTTTTTTATAAATGTTTTACACAAACAGTTGTATACCTCATACTGTTGGTACTCGGAGACCAGGTCGTTCATATTGCTCTCCGCCTCGGTGAACTCCATCTCGTCCATACCCTCGCCAGTGTACCAGTGAAGGAACGCCTGGAAATAACAAGTGTATTTTCTTCCCACTTTTAATATTCTTATTTTTATACGTGGTAGAGCCACGCTGCAGCTATATTATGGTTGTAGCACGAATGGATCAGCTCGACCGGGGAAGGAGCACGCTCTCGCAGAACACTAGCGTAATATTACTTATACTTAGTCCCCATAGGTGACAACGCATCTGCATTGTGATTCTTTATTGAGGGTAGATGTAGATGTCTATGGGCCACAGCATCCACTTACCATCAGATGGACTGTCTGCTCATTTTACACCCTTAATCGGGAAAAATAAACTGCAGTTGCCAAGATGGCCGCCAAGTGTGGCAAATATGGCAAACAATTTGTAAGACAATTTACATGGCTATCTTATAGTTAACAGAGGACTTTTATACATACGAAATACAACAGTATTAAGCTATTTTACGCTGGTATTCTGTGAGAACGTGATCCATCCTTCGTCGAGTCGACCCATTTGTGCTACGACCATAATATAAAATAACTGCATGTCTGAGGATGACGAATAAAATAATTCGAGGACGTGTACAGTTAGTCAATATGCAATGGAGGAGGCCTGGAGCTTGACATGTGTCTATAGTGAATGATTCGTTCATCTGACTCGAGTCGCATCAAAGTATTGATTGTAATTACTCTTTTTGAACGTTAAGGATTAAACGTTTGACAAGACCTACAACGCTTGACATTATCGAGATAGTCTCACAGATCACAACGAAACTCGAAATGATACTTTTGAATGATCGACCCAAATGACCCGGTTCGTAAGACGAATCAATACGTGAATGAAAATCGGGTTACTATAGTTCGGCCGTTCAGAGAATGCGTTCCTGACACCTATCAGTTAGTCACTACTAGTGATGGGCACAACATAACACTGAGTTCGTTACCGTTCCTCCAAAATGAACCGCCGCGTTATTTTTAAGATTATTTTCGTTTTAAATTGGCGGAATCATCTAAAATTCATATTTTAGTAATTTAAGTGGAAACCAAAAAAAAGGTAATATTAATATAATAAAATTGTTTTATTTATTCTTTGTTACAAAGTTACAATCTGTATTTCTATGTAATAAAGTACATTGAATTGAATGTGCGTACAGAATATTAATCGGACTCCGATTCGCTTGAAGAGGTGATGTCTTCATCATCATCTTCGCCTACAATAACAGAATCAATCCTGATATCTCGGTAAAAATGTTCCACTATCAGGTTTTTAGTCTTCTCAACAACCTTTGCCCAGTCATCTCTTGTGACTTCCCCGCAGGCTTCTTTTAATAGGTTCATCATCTTTTTTCGTGCTGAATGGCGGGGAAGTATTGTGGCGGGCGGCGTAACCTTTTATTTGAGCCCAGATTAGCTCAATGTCGTTATATTGGCAATGATACGGTGGAATTCTTAGAACGCTATGACCGTACTCCAGAGCCAGTTCATCGATTTCGTATCGCACATTTGCCGCTTTATTTTCTTTAACAAATTTAATTAGCTCTGGTTTTAGCATCTGCATATTTACGTCAATGCCTTTTGCTTGTAACCAAGCCACCATTTCTTCTTTTTTATTAGCTTGGGTAGGTGGTTTCTGTATTTGAACCGAGTGATAGGAGGCATTATCCATGAATATTACAGAAGGCTCTGGTAGGCTGGGCAAAAGCACGTTCTGGAACCACTCTTTAAATGTAGTGGCATTCATTTCCTCGTGGTAGTCATTTGTGGTTTTTGATTGAAATGCCAGTAACGCGTTCTCCACAAAGCCGTATTTTGCAGAACCTGCGTGGCATATTATAAAACGGTAAACAACCAGCAAAAATATTTTTATCGTAACTGCAACGCCATCACAAAGTTACGTCGTCAGTTCAATCGCGACGTGTCAGGAACGCATTCTCTGAACGGCCGAACTATATATTATAGAAATTTATTTATTTATTAGGATTACCAACAGACATTACAACAGTAATACAAAGATAATTTTCATAACAAATTAAGCAAATTATACTTGTATTTCTCTTTATAGGTAATCACAACATGCATTGATTATTTAGTAACTAAAATGATTAAGTATAAGAAAAAAAAACTAAATTACATCATTGGATAAATAAATTATTAACATGAAATGGAATTACTTATTTAACAATATTACAGATAGCTTCATTATCATATTAAAAGACATTATTCACATTATTTTCTATAATCAAAAACAACAAACAAAACAATTCCAATGTTATACTTAATAATTAACTAATTCATTATTTTTGAAGAAATTGATTAATTTTGATTTGAAGGTAGATAAATTAACGCAAGTAATATCGAGGTCAGATATCTTCGAGGACTGTTCGTTATAAGTGCGATCCAGTTTGGCTAAAGAGAATCTAATATACATCTAACTATCCCAAGTTAGATTCAAGATTAGATAGTATATTAGATTGAAAAAGGCGTGCGGTTTCCTAGGCAGTCTTGATGGCACTTTAAAGTTAAATAATTGGGCTATTTCTGGACAATCAATACTATTATTGAACGTTTTGTATATGAACATCATGTCTGAGATACCTCTACGCGATTGTAATGAAGTTAAATTGTACCGTCTTTCGTAGGAATCATTAGTTTTGTAGCTATTCCGAACGGTAAGCAAGATGAATGAATGACACTTGTCTACATCGAGTGATTGGTGTGAATTACGAATGAGTCGAAAACCGAAAGAATCCCGAATGATCTAAATGAATTGTTTTAGTGTAGGGTGCTGGAGCCCGAAATGATCCATTTGGATGATCGATCCGAATTTACCAGTACGCGTGACGAAATGTACTAGAAAGATTCGGTCACGTGAAATTGACACATGTCCAGAATGCACATGTCTGTCTACCTGGAGCCTAGCTAGCTCCAGAGATACCAATTAGTTAGATCTCTACTCACAGGCGGAACATATCGCCGATCTTACAAACTTACCTTCCTCCGAAACATGACGGTGAACTGTTCAGAAATACGTTTGAAGATCTCTTGAATTGCAGTGGTGTTGCCCACAAACGTGGCGGCCATTTTGAGCCCACGCGGGGGCACGTCGCAAACCGCCACCTTCACGTTGTTGGGTATCCATTCCACGAAGTAACTGTAATGTTTAAAAAATTTTTTCATGATAAAGTTTTTTTTCCATATCAGTGGTAAAAGTAAACAATGACTCAATAAGAATTACCTGTAATCTATATTGAATTAAAAAAATATTCTAAGTCTAATAGTGGCGGTGTATCGACATCCACTATCCCATATCGTCCAGAGGATGTCGTAAGAGGCGACGGAGGGAAATTGAAACAGATGATGAGTAGACTCACAATAATAAAAAACTGCGGTAGCTAACCCGCCTGCATGGTAACTATGGTAGAATCTTACCTTTTATACGCGGTAGAGTCACGCTGAAGCTATATTATTGTTACGAGCTTGCAGGTTCGTGACAATAAAAGTTGCCGATAAAATTACCTAAATTAACACTTTAATTTACTTTACACAAATTAAAACTTAAAACACTAGTAATTAAACACACTAATTCACTTAATTCCGCTCCGAAGCTTCGCTTGTGTCGCCGAGTTCAACTCTGCCCCGATCGCATCTTGCTGCGCCTATTTATATAATTAGCAAAGAAGCGTCCCGAACATTCAAGTAAATGCGCGCCAGGCAACGAGTATTCGAGTGTAGATTTTCCAGAAACTTAGTTCTTCGGGTGGCGCTGTCGGTCGAAAGATTTGTGATGTCATTTACTGCAAAGCTCCCCTCGCTCTCGTTCCTGACACTAGATGGCGCTAGTGCGCTGATTTGAGCGTGGCGTAACGTTATGGTTGTAGCACGAATGGGTCGGCTCGACCGGGGCAGGACCACTTTCCTACAGAATACCAGCGTAAAATAGTAGCCTAATGCTGCTGTGCTTCGTATGGTGAATTTAGAGATCCAGGGACCCTTTTATACTGGAAACGAGGCATTCCCATCTAAGTCCTCAGGGGTGACGGCGTATCTGCATTTTGATTCTTAACCGAAGATAAATGTAGATGTCTATGGGCCACAGCGTCCGCTTACCATCGGGTGGACTGTGTGCTCGATTGTCACCCTTATTCTATAAATGAATAGGAGACGGTTTATGGAGAGACCTATGCTCTGCAGTGGATTTTTCTATGCTAATGGATGGACTCTGGCAACAAAAAAATATTTCAAAAAAAAAGGACTATTTTCCATGGTGGTATAACAGTTCGCGGAGCTCACCTGGAGTTCTTGTCCTGCACGGAGAGCATCTGCTCGTCCACCTCCTTCATGGACATGCGTCCGCGGAAGATAGCAGCCACCGTCAGGTAGCGCCCGTGTCTCGGGTCGCACGCCGCCATCATGTTCACCGGACTGAACATCTGCACGAGAACACCATCATCAGGGTTGCTTTAACAGTTTTATGTCTCAGAGGTGACGCATCTGTAACCGTCCCCGTTAGAAATTGGCTGCTGGTGTCATTGGCAGCAGCAGCTACTTAAAATAAGGTAGACTGTCAGCTCGTTTGTCAATTCAGCTAAATAAAATAAGCCTCAAGCAGCGCGCATGAGTCTTGACTGGGAAAGGGTCATGCTCTCACAGATTTTTTTGTAGCATATTATGACAAACGCACACAGTCCACCTGATAGTAAGTGGAAACTGTGGCCCATAGACGTGTACATTTATCCTCGATTAAGAATCAAAAGGCAAATGCGTTGTCACCCTTGAGGATTCGATTCGATTCCAGCAAAAGGGGTTTCCGGGTCCCTACACTCACCATACGAAACACAGCAGCGTTAAGGTGCTATTTTACTGATTATCTGTGAGAGCGTGGTCCTGCCCTGTCGAGCCGACGCATTCTTGCTACAACTATAATATAGCTGCAGCGTGGCTCTACCACTTAAAAATTAGCTGTGTTTCATTTGGTGGGTGTAAAGAACCGCAGACCCCTTTTACTGGAAACGAGACATTCCATTTTAGTCTTCAGGGGTTTTGATTCTCAATCGAATATTTTCTTTAGTTAATACTCGGTGGCAAATGAATCTATGAAAAGAGAAAATTTAACATTTGACTGATATAATTCGGCAATTAACGCAGTGTAGTGGCGGAAAGGTTAAATTACTACCCCATATCAGCCCACGGGGGTCGTTAAAGGCGACAGAGAGAACAATTGACTCAGGAGTTGAGCCACCATCTTTCTGGAATATCCCCCTCTATAAGACAATCTATGTGGGAGGCCTGTGTTCATAAATATACTTTTGATAGGCTATAATAGATAAATGAATGAATAGTATAATAAACTTCTGACTAAGAAATAAACATTATTATTATTATTTGTATTTTATTATCACAATATCGCACATACCACGGGGAGTATTCTTAGGAATTGTTCGGATTAATTCCAGCCGCCAAATTTCACGAACGCACATCGCGTCAAAATTCACTATACCATTCTCACCATTTAGATGCTTGGCGGTCCACAACTGTGCTTTCTTCGGAGTTTTCTTCCTCGTACAACTTCTCTGTCTCTCTTGTTTACCACCAGCGATTTTTCCGGACCGATACGACCTACGGAACTTCAAGAAAAGAGCTTACTCCTTTCTAAAGGGCCGGCAACGCACCTGCAATTCCTCCGGTGTTGCGGTTGTTCATGGGCGGCGGTAGACACCATCAGGTGAGCTGCGTGCTCGTTTGCCCCCTCTTCTATAAAAAAACGACGGGTTTGCACTCCGGGAGTGCCGGCAGAAGTGAAAATTTGGAATTATTAGTATAAAAGTACTATCATTTATGTGGTAGAATACAATATTTATTTATTGCGCTATCGTACACAACTAAACGACACAGCAGGCGCAGGCATACATTTTCGCCGCGCCGTAGAAAGAGTGGGGGATACTTCCTCTCCTACGCCGCGCCGGCTGTCTCTTTCTCTCCATCCGTCTTACGCATTTTCGATCAGGGTCACGTGTCCTGACTCTTGACGCGAGTTTAACATTTTTTACCCATTACAAAAAAGTGTACAACGCCGCTAAAGAAGTTTCCACTTCAAAAAAAACAAGCAAACATCCATGAGCACTTGGTTTACACTGTACACACTTCTCACCTGCTGCGTAAGTTCTGGAACAGTAAGTGACCGATATCCCTGGCTGTTCCTAGCTGTGAGTGGCGCGAATCCTATAATTCCAAAATTAAAGATTATTCTATTGCGAGTGTTAAAATTTAGACATTAGATTATGTGATATGATAAATTACCTATTAAAATGTAAATTATATGTTATCATATATCATATCACATAATTCATGTAAGTTTAACGTCTAAATTGTAAAACACTTCTGTACGTACTAAAAATTGAGTGGTTCAGGAGCGTGCTTTGTGGCATTCCTTGGGCCAATGTCCAGCAGTGGACTTGTGAGGGGTTTTAATGATGATGATGATGATGATGAATAAAACTAATTTTATGGATTTTATTGCGTTTAATTTAACTTGTTTTTAATTATCGATGGTCAGTTCCCCGTGATCATGAGTGTAGTAAAGCACCCAAAACGTTGGGAATTAAAAATACATCCCCAAAAATTAGTTTCATTCAATGTCGAGTATTCGTATAAAAAGAAATCATTACGTTGTACAAATATATATCCTTTATTCTTCTTCTTTAAAAAAATACACACACACTAGGACTTTTTCCTGTATTGTGGGGGCAGCTTACATACGTAAATTGCACAAGGACAAACAAAGAAACCCGGAACAATTACTTGTAGGCCATACAAATACTTGTTGCGTGCGGGATTCGAACCTGCGGCGCTTAGCGCTGTAACTCATTGCTAAATCACTGCGCCAAGGATTCTTCGACTTCGTGATGCGCGTAAAAATTAAAAATGATGTGTCTTACCCAGATTTAAGAGCACCACCCGTCAAACTGACTCTGTCCAAACCAGGTAAGACACATGGTCTATGTACAGCAGCTTACTTGTGAAGGGATGTAAAGATGATGATGATGATGAACGATGAAGACCCATTAAAAGCAACAATTTTTAAATCGTTTCTAACCTGGCATAAAGAAGTGTAACCTCGGGAACGGCACCATGTTGACGGCCAGTTTCCTGAGGTCCGCGTTCAACTGGCCCGGGAACCGGAGGCACGTGGTCACTCCGGACATGGTGAGCTGTTCAGATAATCTTTAGATTAAATGTAAGGATTTTATCGCGTCTGCGTAGATCAGACCAAACGTTATATATTTTTTACTAAGAGTTTTCTTCTTCTGATGACTTCTTTTTTATATAGAATAAGGGATACAAACGGGCACACAGTCCACATGATGGTAGGTGGATGCTGTAGCTGATAGACATCCACGTCTATCTTTCACCGAATACCAGCGTAAAATAGCAGCTTAATGCTGCTGTGTTTTGTATTGTAAGTGTAGAGATCCGGAGACACTTTTTACTGGAGTTGAGGCATTCCATCTTAGTCCTCACGGGTGACAACGCATTTGCATTTTGATTCGTTATCGAGGATAAATGCTTTTTTTTTGTCACCCTTCTCCTATAAAAAACATACTTGGATTACCGTAGTCAGTTTTTGTAGAAAAGAGGGCAAACGAGCATGTGGCTCACCTGAGGGTAAGTGTCGAACCTTCCATGAACAACTGGAACGCCAGTGTAATTGCCGGTGCGTTACCGGCCCTTTAAAAAAGGAGTAAGATCGTTTCTTACGGGTCTCAAAACCACTTACCATCACAAGTCGGGATTGTTACCTTGTTTCTCACTCTGGTATCAATGGAAAACACGTACCGAAACAAGATGGTTCAGATCGCCGTACGTTGGTGAAGAAAGACGTAGGGTCCTGAAGCAGATGTCATACAGCGCTTCGTTGTCGATGCAGAACGTCTCGTCTGTGTTTTCCACCAGCTGGTGGACGGACAGCGTCGCATTGTACGGCTCCACCACCGTGTCAGACACCTGCGGAAGGTGCAATGATGGTCTCTTCAAAACTGTGTTGTTCATTCATTAATATTATACTTGGATGTAATCGGTAAGCTTCGTCTAAAAATGTGGATCAGTGGAATGACCTGATTCTGATATACACTGTTTCTCAAGGAAATAGAGTAATCAACGTACTATTGGAACATAAATTTATTTCCTTTTCAGGGCTGCAATTCGACACAGCTGCGCACCCATGCAAACGAGGGTTAGGGCGTCCCCCCCAAGGCGACGCACACCAGCTCGTCCCCGTTGGTGTGGAATGCAGCGCGCAAAGCGGCGATGGGGACCGCCACCCGTCACGCACAGCCCGACACGGCGGAAGGTGGAGGACGGAGTGCAGAGTTGGAACGTGGAATGTTAGAGGGGCATGAGAGATAAGACGAATGAGTTGATCGAAATAATGAAAGAAAGAGAATTAGATGTCGTGTGTATGTCGGAGACCAAACGGAAAGGCAGTGGTACTGAAGAGCTCCCTGGCGGGACGTTAGCTATATGGTCCGGAGTCTCGGAAAGCGAGAACGCCTGCCAGGGAGTGGGGGTGCTGTTGTCGTCCCGGTTGGTCGATCTTATGATTGAATACAAGGTTGTGAACTCAAGACTTCTCTGGGTTCGATTCAAACTGGGACTGACGAAGTTATTCCTTTTGGCTGTTTATGCGCCGGTAGCTTCGTCGTCCAGGGCTGAGCTGGAGGAGTTTTGGGAGAATGTAAGAGAAGTTCTAGATTTGGTTAAGGGAAACGAAAGAACTGTTGTATGTGGTGATTTGAATGGATGGGTAGGTATCGCTCGACCAGGATACAAGTCGGTGCTTAGAAAGTTTGGCGATAAAAGGGTTAATGATGCTGGCAAGCTTATACTGGCTGTATGCAAGGAAAAGGGTCTTCTTGTGACAAACACTATGTTTAATCACAGGAAAATCCATATGTACACTAGAGAAAAAAAGAATGAGAGAAGTATGATTGATTTGTTCCTGGTGGATGACCGACTGCGAAAACAGGTGATGGATACACGAGTGTTCAGGGGTGCTGACCTGGGAACGGATCACTATCTAGTAATTACTAGATTTAGGGGTTTGTTCGCGGGTTGGCGCTACCGGACGGCAGTAACAGAACCACAGTCGGTCTGTCGCATCCGAAGCTGGAAGCTTCAGGAAGCGGATACTAGGGACAAATATTATAGTAATAATTTACTAATAGCAGTAATATCTGTATCAATAGATGTACAACAACATCTGAAAAAGATTCACCCCAGTCTAGAAAATAATGTTTATGCTGCTAATAGACCTATAATAGATATATAATAGTAGATATATACCTAGTCGGGTCATAAGTATTGTCACACAGTAAAAACTTTTCTTTTAGAATGCTGGCCACAAAAAAGTTTATTGAATTCGAATTTCAAATTGTTAATGAAAATAAAACTGTATACTTTTTATAATTTTACTAATTTTTTAATATGGAGTGGACGTTTAAAGAAGACCGTGTTGCAGTTATTGCGTTGCATCGTTGCGGTTCCACGCCAATTCAAATTTTTGACATACTGAAAAATTTGAATATAACCAAAAGATTCGTTTATCGTACAATAAAACGATACAATGAAGACTCTAGTGTAGATGACGGGTCAAGAAGTGGTCGCCCTCGGTCTGTTAGGACTCCAGCAGTGATAAAAGCTGTGAAGGCGCGAATTCAAAGAAACCCCAAACGTAAGCAGAAACTGTTGGCTGTTCAGATGAGGTTAAGCAGAACCACGGGGAAAAGGGTGTTAAATGAAGACTTAGGGCTTCGAGCATATCGAAGAAAAACAGGACATCGTTTGAATGCTCGTCTAATGGACCTGAGACTGAAGAGATGCCGCGCTTTGTCGAAGCGGTACGCGGGAAAAAATATCGGGAAATTCTTTTGTCGGATGAAAAAATTTTTACCGTAGAAGAGAGCTACAACAAACAAAATGATAAGGTGTACGCACACAGTAGTGAAGAAGCGAGCAACCGTATTCCGCGTGTCCAACGAGGTCATTTTCCATCCTCGCTCATGGTATGGTTGGGAGTTTCTTATTAGGGCTTAACAAAGGTACATTTTTGTGAGAAAGGTGTAAAAACGAATGTAGTTGTGTATCAAAATACAGTCCTGACGAACCTTGTGTAACCTGTTTCTCATACCATGTTCAATAACAGGCACTGGGTATTCCAACAAGATTCAGCGTCAGCTCATAGAGCGCACAAGACTGGCTGGCGGCGCGTGAAATCGAATGCATCCGGCATGAAGACTGGCCCTCCTCCAGTCCAGATTTGAACCCGTTAGATTACAAGATATGGCAACACTTGGAGGAGAAAGCATGCTCAAAGCCTCATCCCAATTTGGAGTCACTCAAGACATCCTTGATTAAGGCAGCCGCCGATATTGACATGGACCTCGTTCGGGCTGCGATAGACGACTGGTCGCGCAGATTGAAGGCCTGTATTCAAAATCACGGAGGTCATTTTAAATAAACTATAGTGTCATAAGAATCTATGTTTTGTTAAGTTCATTTTGGTATATAAATGGTTATATAATGAATAAACTTATTTCAATTATTTTATATTAAACATGTGATAGAATTTATGACCTGACTAGGTAATATGCAATTTGGGTACAGATGATAAACCAGGGTCACATTGGGTAGCATTATATATCGATACGAATGACGTCGGTCAATATTTTGATTCATATGGACGGACACCTGTACCATATCATCTAGAGTTTTTAAAAAGAAATTGTAAAAGATGGAACTGGAATGTTGATAGGATTCAGAATGAGTGGACTTCAGTTTGTGGCGAATATCGCTTAATGTATTTGCTATATAAGTTTCAGGGATGTTCAATGCATAGTTTTACGAGTATATTTACAGGGAACACATTGTACAACGATATTTTAGTGGATGAGATGTTTCGCTCCTATTTTATAGATAATAAGTAATAAGATTTTGTATTTCGTAAATAAAAATTGTAACAAAATTAGGTAATGTATTTTATTGATGATTCAGATTACCGTTGTAGATAGGAACCAAGGAGTATAATATAATAGCATAAGCCGACCCACACGCTGACGAATATTAGATAATGACGGTATTGAACGAACAATAGATAAGTAGATAAGGACAATGGAGCGCTAATGACGGTTGAGGTCTACACCGGATATCAATTAGATAAGAGTTAATTGATTTGCACATCTCCGGAACCGTGCATCCTACGCAAAAAATGGATTCCGCAGATTCGTGATCAGAGCATGCCAAAACCTTTTTTTTTTTTTTTTAGGATCGTGAGTCGACGAACGTCTACTTGTACCACTTCTGACTCAGTGCGCCAGAACTGGTACAACTTCTTACTCAGTGCGCCAGAACTGGTACAACTTCTTACTCAGTGCGCCAGAACTGGTACAACCTAACTACTAGAGTTACTGCTGAAATGGTCAAGTACGGTGGGCCTCGCGTCTGGGACAGCTTTCGTCTACTGTGCAACTTGTGATGGCAGACGGGAGATGTCCCGGATGATTGACGATCCGCGGTCATTGTGCCTTTATATAAAGGTAAAGGTTCACATTTTGACTGCGGGTGCTATCGGACGATCAGCTTGACCAGTTTAGCAAGTAAAGTTTTGACACGTAGGATGCAAGAGAAATCGGAAAGATTCTTATGGGAGGCACAATGCGGATTTAGACCTGGAAGAGGATGCACGGATCAAATGTTTTCTCTCCGCATGATCACGGAAAAGCTTCTGAGTGTTAACCAGAGGATTTTTTGTGCTTTTGTGGATCTGGAGAAAGCATTTGATAAGGTTATAAGGAAGAAAATGTGGGAACTGTTGCCGGGATATGGTGTGGATGGTCGATTGCTAAGGGCTGTGCAGTCACTTTACTATGACTGTAAAGCCTGTGTGCGGGTAGGGCATGACCTGTCACCCATGTTTAGCGTCCACGCGGGCGTAAAACAGGGTTGTGTCATGTCTTCCTGGCTGTTCATGCTGTATCTCGACAGCTGTTTACAGAAGCTGAAAAATAGCTGTTTGGGTGTGAAATTGGGTGACATTAAAGTAAATTGTCTGCTTTATGCTGATGATGCAGTGCTTATTGCACCATCAGAAGCAGAACTGCAGGCATTAGTCACGTGTATGAAAGAGGAATGTGAAATTAAAGGTCTCCGTTTGAATGCTAATAAAACTAAGGTTCTGGTATTTGAAAAGGACGAAGAGAGAACGAAATGTGAAATATGGGTAAATCAGGAACGTCTAGAACAGGTAAATGAAATTGTAAACTTGGGAAGTGCTTTCAGCCGGGATGGAAGATGTGATTTAGATGTGGATAGGCGCGTCGCTGGCGGAAACAAAGTCAATGGTGCCCTGAATGCATTAGTCAAAAGGCAAGGCGTGGTGAAGAGTGCACGCCTTGCAATACATAACGCAGTGTTGGTACCGACTTTGTTATATGGCAGCGAAACGTGGGTATGCCAGAAGAAGCATAAAAGCAAGTTGAATGCAGTGGAGATGCGATCTCTTCGTAAAATGTGTGGCGTTACCATAGCCGATCGAAAGCGAAACGAAGAGATTCGCAATATGACCTTATCACAAAAATTGATAGGGGCGTACTCCAATGGTTTGGGCACGTTGAGCGAATGAGTGAAGACCGAATGGTGAAGAAAATATATAGAGCGAAAGTAAATATTAAAAGGTGTCGAGGTAGACCGAGACTAACTTTCGAAGACCATGTGAGCAAATTGCTCGAAGAGGGGAAGGTCAAGATTACTCGGATACCTAGACGTGCATGTATGAAGAAGTTAATGAACCTGAAAGAAGCGAAAGAGGTATGTAAGGATCGTGACACTTGGCGATCTGTTCTCTCTGGCTACCCTGTTAGGGATTGTGCGTGAAGATAAGTAATAAGTGAAGTTATTAATAAAAATGTTTCTATGATGAATCATAATATTGAGTTTAGAAACACGAATTCATTTTTTGCATTGTTCTGATTACACGAACTCCCCTGTAACACGAACTATTTGTCTGATTTATTTCGTGTTCGTGTTAACGAGGGTTTACTGTATAACAGTAATTCATCATTCCAGGTATTATATTTTACGAAATCACATGATGTATTGTCTATCAGACTCAGTGAAGTGCGCTTGAACCAGGTCGGCCCGCCCCCTGCTCTGTATGATTATCTCCTGTATGATTTATTATTTACTAACAATAGCATTTTACCAGGAGTGGTTACAAGAAATTTTAGTTATGTTAATAGCATTGCTAGTGTTTTTTTTAAATAAAAATTAAAAAACAACTTCGTTTTCTGTGCGGGATTCGAACCCGCGGCTCTCAGCGCTGTAACTCATTGCTAAGACACCGCGCTACGTAGCCCTTACGTCACGCCACGTCACGGAACTGTATTGCCGGTTGGTTACCATATTTAATGTTTTGCAAATACTAGTTACAACAAATTACAAGGATGACATAATAAACATAAAAGCTCACCTTCGGCGAGGGCATCACACTAAACGTGTTAACAATGCGGTCTGGATACTCCTCGCGAAGCTTACTCAGCAGTAGAGTCCCTAACCCTGAACCAGTGCCGCCTCCTAGAGAGTGAGTCAGCTGAAATCCTGAAGGAAGAACGTTTTATTGAGTCCTTGAACACAGTTAGGGTGGTCAAGATTTAATTAAAGAAATAAGGGACTAAATAAATAACTCAAGCGCAGCTTTATGAGACGCTGGTAGCTCAGGGCCTACGAGCTCGCTGTAAACAATACGCGAGTAACCCGGGTTCAAACCCCACCGGCATCAAATATTTCTCACTTCACATGTCTTCGAAATCATGATGACACCTTCACCGCCAAGCACGTAAATCAGCATTTAAAGTTGCTATTAACAATTTCATTGGTGCCGGTGGGGATCGAACCCGAATTTGTGCCCATCACCATACTGGGTGATTTTTAACTGTCTGGAGAAAAATTGGGTGTCACAGGTGAACGGAATAAAAGCACATGAGTAGACAAACGGAATTCCGTTTATCTACTCATATGATAGAAGCCTATGGCATCGATATTTTACAATATATTTTTTTACATTATCATATTATAAAATTTATTTATCAATAAATACTACTAATTGGGTGCGGGTAGGTATTTCAATAGTTCTTAATTGATTTATTTATTCGTTCAAAATTTTCGTTTTTATTTTTTTATTACCGAAAGTTTATTTCAAATTGGAGGTAATTATTTATTGATAGTTCAATTTCATATGATAATGTATAAGCAAAAAAATTGTAAAATATCAGTGCCATAGGCATAGAATCATCGGAACAAAAATTCAGATCTCAGTAGTAGTAGAATATTATTAAATTTATTAATAAATAATATTAAAGCAGTAGTATTAGAATATTATTAAACAATATACCCTGCAAGCAATCGCAAGGCTCGGCCTCTTTCCTGACGACGTCCATGACGGAGTCCACTAGCTCCGCGCCTTCCGTGTAGTGACCCTTCGCCCAGTTGTTTCCTGAAAGCCAAATTATTTTGTAAAGATAAAGGACTGGTGATCAGGTGCAGGATTATTAATGAGAAGGTATCAGTTGTGAACTCAATAGCCCGATGAACGGGGCATGGTTTGAGGAGCTGCAACTTTGCTAAAGCCTGCTCTGATTTCTGAGAGGGTTATAACGTAATATTCTGGTGGGAGTCATAAGAGGCGATGAAGGGCAACAGACCAGGGGATTAGCAGCATCGTCTTTTTTATAGAATAAGGGTGACAAACGAGCACACAGTCCACCTGATGGTAAGTGGATGCTGTGGCCCATAGACGCAGATGCATTGTCACCCGTGAGCACTAAGATAAAATTCCTCGTTTCCAGTAAAAAAGGGCTTCCGGATCTCTACACTCACCATACGACAACAAACACAGCAGAATTAAGCTGCTATTTTACGCTGGTTTTCGGTGAGAGCGTGGTACCCGTCCCCGTCGTGCCGACCCGTTCGTGATACAACCATAATATAATCTTTCTGATAAAACTTAAAATCATAAAGTAATTGGGGTACTAACCCGCCTGCCAAGCGTGACAACCATGGCAAAACCTAAGAGTAAATCTATGGGGGAGGCCTATGTTCAGCAGTGAACTTTTATAGGCTGTAACGGTAACGGATATAAAGGATGGAAAGCCATTAGACTTTGAAAAGCCACAAAGAAACAGCCAACGGAATACATATCCTAACTCGAAAAACAGAAATTACAATTAGTAAAGTTTCAGCCTATATACGTCCCACTGATAGGAACAGGCGTCCCCTCATTTCTGAGTGGGTTTTAGGGCAAGGAAGTGTCCGCCGCGCTGCCCCAATGCGTGTTGGCGAACTTCACATGTCTTCGAAATAATTTTTTTCTTATTTTTTAGACATGCAGCTTTCCTCACGATGTTTTTCTTCACCGCCGAGCACGTGGTAAACTCGAAAAACATATAATGCCCTTTTGGAATTTATTATTATATTAACATCAAGAAAATAAAAAATCGCGGTTGCTAACCCACTTGACAAGCGTACCAGGAGTAAGATACCTTTTTTATATAGGAGAGTAAGTGATGACCTGATACACATGAACAACTGCAACTCCAGGGGAACCGCATATGCGTTGCCGGCAGGCTCCCAAAGTCGTATCGGTCCGGAAAAATCTCGGGTGGTAGTCGATTTCACAAGGAACTTGTGCGGGAAGAACTAAGAAGAAACCTAGAAGTCCGTCTGGATTGGTACAATTCTCTAACCTCTTAAGCGCCTCGCCATTCAACATCGTCTGCTCTTCCTCATTGTAAGTGGATACTGTGGCACACAGAGATCTTTATCTATCCTTGATTACGTACCAAAATGCTTCGTTTTCAGTAAAAAGGGTCTCTAGTTCTTTACACTCTCTACTTCTTTACACACAAAACACAGCTGCATTATGATACTATTTTACGTTGGTATTATTTGGCATAGATGTTATATGGACGTTACACATGATGTTTGTACCGTCCATTTTCATTTTATAACCTGCTCGTTGGGATATACTTTTCAGTTCAAATGAATAGATATAGTGAAGACTAAGATGGAATGCCTCGATTCCATTAAAAAGGGGCTCCTGTACTCTACACTCACCGTACGAAACACAGCAGCATTACGCTGCTATTTTACGTTGGTATTCTGTGAGAGCGTGATCCTGCCCCGGTTGAGCCGACCCATTGGTGCTACAACTATAATATAACTGCGGCGTGGCTCTTACAATAGGGGATTTTATTACTATAAACAGCATCTTCCAAACAACATTCCACTTAAATAAAACAACAACTACTTAAAACTAATTTTATTTTACGATTTTTTTTAATAATACCCGAAGACTAGACAGGTACTAGGTTTAAATGAAAATAGTTTTTATGTTGCCATGCTTTGTTATCATGAGTGCTGTGAATAAATCGATAAAATCAGTAAAAACTTGTTTCATACATGAACATAGCACATAGACATTCGCGCCTGTCACCCAGAGGGGTAGGCAGAGACTACGTATACACACGCTCGTTGATTAATGTGGCCCATTTTCAAAATATCGCCAATTTGGTCGATGAATCATCGTGTTCTGGTTGGAAGAAGAGCCACCAGTACAATTACACACTGTGAGGTATTCCATTTTAGTCTCAGAGGTGACAACGTTCTTTACTTCAAGTTAGCTGGCTTTGTGGACTACAATTTTTACTTACCATCGGGTGGACTGTAAGTACCGTGGTATAATAATAATGAAATGAATAGAAACCATATAATTTAAAAGTGGTAATAACTTTATAATTGGTAAAGCCACGCTGTAGCTATATTATGGTTGCAGCACGAATGGGTCGGCTCGACCGGGGAAGGACCACGCTCTAACAGAATACCAGCGTAAAATAGCGGTTTAATACTGCTGTGTTTCGTATGGTGAGTGTTTTTACTGGAAACGAGGCATTCTATCTTAGTCCTCACGGGTGACAGCGCATCTGCGTTTTGATTCTTAATCGAGGTTAAATGTAGATGTCCATGGGCCACAGCATCCACTTACCATCAGGTGGACTGTGTGCTCGTTTGTCACCGTTATACTATAAAAAAAATTGCTACTCACAGGCTGCGTTCTAGGCACTACCCGAATAAAAATTGTATTTTTGATGAATAAAGTAGATTCGCCCAATTGCGATATTTGTCACATTATAGAAGAGTTCAAACATATGCTAGTAGAACGTGTCAATTATAAAAAGGGAAAAGGAGAATCTGGTGCAAAAATTTAATATTAATTTGTGTGAAACAGGTTGGTTATTGAGTATACTGGTGGGCCACACGTGGCGGTGTCAAAATCATTAGTTTCCATATTTTTATCACATTGATTACCACTTTCTAAATTACTTAAGATTTGTGTAACAGGAACAAGGTATGTTACGATAATGATGACATATACTTGTAGGGTAAAAGCCTTTTTTAAATAAAGATAGTAAAAAAAATACAGATTAATAAAAAAAAACTAATTGATCTTACCAGCACCGCTCTGTCCAAAAACATAGTTATCTGGACGGAACAGCTGACCGTAGGTGGAGGAGCGGATGGCGTCCATTGTGCCTGGCTCCAGATCGACCAGGATAGCCCGCGGAACGTAGCGGCTGCCTGCATTTTAAAAACTATTTTAAATAAATAAAACTTTTGGCAAAACTTATTTGTAAGTTTATCGAGTTGATTTTGTTTGTTTTTTGTGGTTTTTCCAAAGTCTAAAAAGGCTTCATCCATTCCAATCTATAAAAGTCCACTGCTGGTAGGCAACCGCAGTTTTTTGTTATTTTGAGTTGTTAATAGGGAGACTATACTTGTTATTATATAGTGGTATTGTACGTGGTAGAGGCACACTGCAGCTATATTATGGTTAAAGCTATACTATGGTCTAGTGGTTGTAGTAGTGCGACTGCTGATCATGAGGTCCTGGGTTCGGATCCCGGGTCGGGCCAAAAAATTAATTATTGAGTATTTCCGTCAAGAAATTTTCAGTAGTTCAGTCTCACCCCCGTGCCTCGAAAAGCACGTAAAGCCGTTGGTCCTGCGCCTGATCTCTCTTCGGTCGTGTCGGTTTACCGTCCCATCGGATTATGAGAGTGGGGGAATAGAGAGTGCACCTGTGCTTGCGCATACACTTGGGCACTATAATCCTGTCCTGCACCGATGGCTAGCATCTGTTGAGGCTGGCCGCCGTGGCCGAAATTCGTACATTATGTGGTTATAGCATGAATGGGTCAGCTCGACGGGGGAAGGACAACGCTCTCACAGAATACCAACGTAAATAGCAGCTTAATGCTGCTGTGTTTCGTACGGTGAATGTAGAGAACCGGAGACCAGTTTTACTGGAATCGAGGCATTTCATCTTAGTCCTCGGGGGTGACAACGCATTTGTTTTTTGATTCTTAATCGAGGATAATTGTGGATGTGTATGGGCCACATCATGTACTTACCATCAGGTGGACTGTGTGCTCGTTTGTCATCCTTATTCTATAAAAAAGATGCTGCTATTCATCACCTGTTTAAGTTTTCCTTTGTCACATCTGGGTGTCACACCCGACCCACCACGACATTGGGTAGTGAACATTCTTACATCGCCTCTTTATGGTTTAACAATTTGTAATTTGACGAATTACGTGTTATGTGTTGTTGAAATAAATGTTGATTTTACAGATATTACGCGTTTTAAGAAAAAGTTAAAATTAAATGGATAAAATCCGTAAAATTTGTTTTATTCCATGTGTAGTATTCACCTAAATATAAGAAATCAAAAAATAACTGTTAACTGTGTAATAAAGAATAATAATATTAATCGAATGGCGTAGGGAAGTGACGACCCCATCGCCCGCTGACGTAATGGTTATGTGACAAAACCACTACGTCAGCGCAGTCAGTCAGCACCTTGCCAAAAGGTGTTAGTGCCGTGCCTCGGCAAAAATTAAAGGCGCAAAGGCCCGCTTGTGCACATGGCCCCACCATAAAACGGCGCCGGGTCTGGGCGTCTCCCGTTAAATGACGCCCACTTTTATGGATGATGGAATATGCAAAAACGCGCAAAGGGCCGCTGCCTGGAGGTCGCCAGGGCGCGTCTGGTGCTGGCGTTGGACGCGACAGCATGCGAACCGCCAGCCGAGCGAGAGGTGCTGCACGACCACCCATCAGCCCCTCGCATCCATCATCCCCACCAGCTGGCTTGGTGTCGGCAGGGTCTTCGCAGGCCCAGCAATCGGCACCCGCCACTGGTGGAGTACGCCGCATGCGATGGACAACCGAAATGAATACTAACGCATTGCGGGCGTATTTTAGGGCTAACGGGGGGAGAAGTTGGAGGTTTGGCGTATCGGGCTAGGATGCATCGTCTTTTTGCTGAGCTGGAGCCATCTCTAACCGTCTCAGAGCAAAACCTGGCGGACCGGGTTCGGTATATCTTGCGCTCAAATATATTTGATGTCGCCGAACTCGAACGACTACGACGTGAGGCTGTTCCCTCATCGGATGAAAATGCTATGGCTGAGGATGCGGCGCCACAAATTGCAGAGCAACCCGCAAATGTGAATGCCGCCGTGAATACCCCAGTTGTGGTTGATTCAAACGATGATGGAACAGTCGCCCAGGAACTGGAATTAGAGCATATGAGGAGTACATTGGAAGAGGCGATTGTGGAAACGCGCAGTACGCCTCTCGAAAATCGACCGCGACTTCCCCGCATAGCCCTAAGCAAGCGGAATCGGGCTGTCGTGAAGGCTCTGAAGACAATGCTGGTGACCTATTTGGAAGCCAGCCGGGACCTTTGCGAGACGGACTCAATTCTTTTTGGCGCCGCACTGGCAGTGTGCCGTATTATAGGCGCCAAACTTTCCACGGCTGGACGCGCTACTGGACAAAGCGCTATCCCAGCCAGGAGAATAAGAATTGAAGACCGTATCGCAAAGGCTAGGGCCCTCATCGGCAGACTGATATGCTTCAGGTCAGGCAACAACAGGCCAAGGATTGTGCGCACCGTCAGGATGGCATTTGCTGGGACAAATGTTAGTTTGTCCCAGCCGGATATAATGCAAAAACTGACGGAGCGCATAGACGACCTGAAGCATAGAATCGCTGCTTGGGGAAAGCGGATTCGGCGATATATCGAGAGGTCGACACGGTTTAACCAGAATCGTCTATTCCAGAGTGATCAGAAGAGGCTCTATAAATCGTTGGAGCGACCAATGGTAAGTGGAACGGGCCCAGCACCGAATCAGGCCGACACTGTAGCATTCTGGCGCGGCCTGTGGTCAGAGCCCATAAACCACAGCGAGGGCCCTTGGACGGAAGTTGTGGCGAGTCAGTGTGCGAGTATAACGCCCATGAACCCCGTCATTATAACGCCGGATGACGTAGCTGAGGCGGTCCGTAGGGCCCGAACTGGAAAAGTCCGGGACTCGACGGGCTGCATCACTACTGGCTGAAAGGGTTTGTGGTGTGTCACACTGTGCTCACCCGACAGTTCCAAGAGGCTCTCAACCAGAAGTCGCTCCCGAGCCTCTTCACTACTGGGATCACTCATTTGGTTCCTAAAGACCAGGTTACAACAGACCCGAGCAAATACCGCCCCATCACGTGTCTGCCGACCATATACAAGACACTAACATCCATTTTGAGCGCGAGAATCGCTCGTCACCTGGAATCAAATCAGGTGATGTCGCGCGCTCAAATGGATATCGGTGTGGCGGTCGTAGAACCAAGGAACCACTCCTCAATGACGCGGTCATTGGCAAAGTGGTGAAACGCAACCGTCGGAACTTCTCCGCCGCCTGGATAGACTACAGAAAGGCATTTGACTCGGTGCCCCATACATGGCTAAAGAGGATTCTCGAGCTGTACAAGATTGACTGTACAGTTCGAGACTTCCTCGAGCGGTGTATGGGGCAGTGGAGTACGATCCTCTGTCATCTAGGCGAGCGGATGACGGCTGCGGAAAGCCGCATAAGGATAAGAAGGGGTATATTCCAGGGCGACTGTCTGAGTCCAATCTGGTTCTGCCTCTCTTTGAACCCACTCAGTACTTTACTGGAGGGTTCCGGAAGGGGATTTCAGCTTCGGAAAGGAGGTACAAAGTGACCCACCTCTTCTATATGGATGACCTCAAATTATTCGCCTCCAGTCGCTCCCATCTTATGGAATTGCTAAACATCACTTGTGAATTTAGCAATTCTATTGGAATGGAGCTAGGGACGGATAAGTGTGCGGTCCTCCATGTTGAGAGGGGTAGGGTTGCTAACTCTGAGGGCATAGACTTATCTATGCCCGTCAACTTAAGGACCCTTTCCGAGGCTGAAACATACCGATACCTGGGTATGTCACAGAACATCGGTATCGATAAGGCTGGTATGAAACAGTCAGTTTGCGACACGTTTTATACACGCTTGACAAAAGTGCTTAATAGCCTTTTGTCCGGTGTGAATAAGGCACACGCATATAACGGCTGGGTCATGCCTGTCCTCATGTATACCTTTGGCATACTCAGGTGGACTCAGACTGAACTTAACACCCTGGCTAGAAAAGTCTGCACTACCATGACGTCCCATAGGATGCATCATCCGAGATCGTCGGTAATGAGGCTGTACTTGCCGCGAAAGCATGGTGGGCGTGGCTTCCTGAGCGCGCTCACCATGCATAATCGCGAAGTGTGCAGCCTCCGTAATTACTTCCTGGTGAGATCGGATGATCCATTCTATAATGACGTCATTTCTAGTGATAAAGGACTTACCCCTCTATCCTTAGCCAACGAGCAATGGCAGGACCCGGCAGTACTAAGCATTTCCGACCGGGAGACCGTGGCGAGGCGGTGCTCCTCGATACCGCCCGCATCGTCCGCCGGTTTCTTTCCCTTTCCCCCTAACCCTCGGCCGTTTGGTCTCCCCTGCCGAGGGCTTCCATCTGGTTGGGCTTTTATTTATTTATGTATTTTTGTATTTATTTTATTTTATTGATATTTATGTATATTTATCTTTTCATTTTCATTTATAATTATATATTTATAGATCCCAACTAGATGAGAAAACTATATAGATACCCCAAACCATAATAATAATGACCGCGCCAGGCTCTACTGGGACCGGACCATCATCACAGACAGGACTATTCTTGCGAATAAGCCTGATATTGTGCTGATGGACCGGGCACAGTCAAGGATATTTTTGGTCGATATTACCATCCCGTATGACGAGAACCTCGTGAGAGCCGAAACAGATAAGCATCAAAATATCTGGACCTGGCTCACGAGGTGACCGACATGTGAGGTGGTCTGCCGACCGAAATTATTCCTGTAGTCGTCTCTGCGAATGGGCTAATCCCAGTTAGCCTCTCTGGTCATCTGAGGCGACTGGGACTCCGTGACGGAACGCTCCGGGCTCAAATGCAGAAGGCGGTGCTCCTCGATACCGCCCGCATCGTCCGCCGGTTTCTTTCCCTTTCACCCTAACCCTCGGCTGTTTGGTCTCCCCTGCCGAGGGCTTCCATCTGGTTGGATCTTATTTATTTATGTAGTTTTTGTGTTTATTTTATTTTATTGATATATATGTATATTTATCTTTTCATTTTAATTTATAATTATATATTTATAGAACCCAACCAGATGAGAAAACTATATAGATACCCCAAAATAATAATAATGTAATAAAGTAATGAAGTAACAACATTTGTGCATTCGAAAGTGTCATTGTTTACCTCTAGCGAGAAAAGAACAACACAACGTTTAAAACATAAAATTGTTAGTGTACCAGATAAAACGGCCCTACTAAGATATAGTATATTATGGATGGTTCCTATTATATACAATCATTTGCCTAACAATATTAAAGAAAATTAAATGGAAGACCTCAAAAAAGAAACTTAAACTAATTATTAAAACTACTAACTTATTATTATATATTTATATAATATTTTTCGACTACACAATGCAAAAATGTATTCATGAAAAGCTTTGAAATATTTTTTGTGTGTTTTATTTACAAAATTGTTCTTTGTTTTGATTTTTTTAATATCGTTTGATATTTACTAAAATTATAGAATTATGATTTGATGATTGACTTCGAATTTCGTATTAGTTTGACATTGCAATTGATCAGACAATTTATTTCTATACCTAATGATTTCTTATATTTACGCGAACATTACACATTGATTAAAACTACTTTTACGAATTTTATCGCGTTTAGTTTATTTTATATTTAATACCCGACTTTCGATTGACGTTCGTGAAGTCTGCAGTTTGTGATTATATCCTAGACAGCCCCAACTATTATATCAGATTTGATAGACTACATAGCCTCGCGAAAGAACATCGAATCCTACCAAGGATGATACGTGAGGCTATTGAAATTAAAAAAATTCTAATTCCAATAGAGAAGGAGGCTGAATACTACCACCTGCTTGGGACCCTATAAGTAATAAAATTAAAACTAAACATAAGCATACCACTGCAAGATTTCAAAACACAGTAAGTTCATTCTGCATACATCGGACAAAAAACTATAATTAAAAAGCTGAAGTTACTCCGGGTTGACACTGACATCGGGACTTCAGTCATCCCTGTATTTTAATTTATTAATAGGGTATTAAAAATAAAATAAATTAATGGCGATAAAATCCGTAAAAGTAGTTTTAATCAATTTATTTCTATTTAAATATTTGTATGCCAATCAATGGTAGATCATATAGGAAACAATAAGCAATTGTTAACATCTTTTTAATGTATTACTTGTGATCAACAGATAATACTACTCTTTAAACGTACCATCGGATGCTTCGTTGTAATACACCTGGATCCTTTCCAGCTGCAGTTCGCTGTCTCCGCGATAGTGTCCCGTAGTGTCGATGCCGTGTTCGTCTGATATTATCTCCCAGAACTGAGGAATTTAAGAAACACATATAATTTTAATATTAAAGTGAGGATGACAAGTTATCCCACATCGGCCGTGTCGTGGCGTCGGGCTTTACACCCGTGGTTTGGTCATCCACGGTGAACTAAGAAAAACATGGCTGGCCCGAGGTGAATGATCAGCCCGAGGAGGCTTATCCGAGCGGGTTTAGTCACTTCGGATGTGTATTGGTGGACTGCGGGGAGACAGGTGTCCTTTACCCCTACCGCCATAGCCGAAAAGGAGCGGGGCGAATAGGAGCGTTGGTGTAGCGATGCGCCGAACTCCCTATCATCCATTACTCTTACAAGACCAAATTATTGCAGCGGTGGCTGCGGGGGGAGAGGACTGTCGATATTACGCTGCACCGCTCTCTCTACTCTCCGCGGTTGAAACTTCGTCGATGACGTAGCCATAGACCTGATCCACCGCTGCGGTCAGGAAGGTTGGTGTCTCAAAGTGCTCGTTTTTCCTGGCGCCATGATCTTCGTATTGGTCTCGGAGGTATCCGTTGCACAGACGGAGTTGAAGGCCACTGAGGAAGACGCGCCCTTTGTTCTGCGCTTTACGTGAGGAAGAGAAGAAGGAGGAGTAATCCTAATCCTAGAGCGGGCCACCGTGTGTCGGTTAGCGCTGGTGGGTCCCAGATATGCGTGAAAGCGTTCCCGTGGCCTAACAAATATATAGTGTTGGTGGAAAACCATGAGTTTTCAGTGGTGCAATTCCATAACTGGCAACGACACGGGCAAGGAACGCGGGTACGCAAAGGCAAATAAGGTAGGGTCTAATGTGATCAATTTGCCATTGATACGAGTTATGTCACAAAAACGGTTAGACATTCAAATTACATTTACGGTTCTAGCTACAATTCGAATTGAGAATCTGCGATCCAGTAAAATAAAATTTTCACTCCTAATAGAAAACCTACTTTGGGTCAACATTGGCAAGATAATCATCGTCATAATAATCATTACAGCCCGTTATAAGTCCACAAAGTACGGTGCTGAGCCACCTGCATCCATCGACTTTCTGCATATTTTACCAGGACGTCAATGAGATAATAAAACAACAGATTACATAGGCATCACGATTGTCAGTTGTGTATTTAGGTTCAAAGGCACTCTAGGCCGGCGAATTGGCCTTAAAATTAAACTGTTAATTGATTTACGTATGTCTGATTATGTATGTCTGATGAATTAAATAATTCCAGGACGTGTGAAGTCCAGTAACATGGCGGAATAATTGCTTCTTAATTATCTCAAAAATTAGGCTGTCTATGTTCTAACTGCTCAACCCGGGAGGACTGTGCCCAGCAGTGAACGTGTAATAGCGTCCATAACTTTTTTTAATGACTATTTAATCATAACTATCACAAACAGTGCTATAAGTATTTTGGCACATACACGTACATTATGAAACAGTGGCGGGTATTGTACTCGTACTGTACCGATGTACCTATTTATATAAATTCTACTAAGTATTAAATTTTAAAACAATTGTCAGAAGCTTGGTTGTCCTACAAATGAGTAGCACTAATAAGGGTTTTTGAAAAAAGGCGGTAATTCTTTATTTGATGTATTTGTTTTAATGTGATTATTTAAAAAAAAAACAATGCTATATTTATTTAAAAAGGTTTAACGTTGTACACGATTATTCAACCATGATCCTAAGACGCGCTGTCGCGTCGCAGTCGTAAGTAGAGCATAACAGACATATAAATAGATTTCCATTTCAGTCACGTCAAAGCACTTACATACACATTATAGTATAATTTATAAATATAATGAATACACAAATTTTTAAACACACCTTTGAACCGATCTGATTGCCGCATTGACCAGCTTGTAGGTGCACTATTTCACGCATTTTTAATTATTTGTTATTATTTAACTCTTAAAGCGAACGTAAAACACAAGACTACGTAGAAACTATTTTGAGAGACTATGACACGTGGGTTATCCGATGTTTGCTTTGTAATTTGTTTGTATTATAAAAATGAATATTGTGTTAATACATCATTAAATAACAAAACCAAATTTTTACCAATTTTACCGATTGCGATATTTAAAACTTTTCAAGAAGTAGCCTGTACAAAGACAAGTTCAATTTTATTAATCTGTAAGCCATAAGTGCATTTTCATGAAACTTTACAAGAAATGACTACATTTTAACTAAAATGTACATGTGTTTAAATTAGGTATATTATCTTCAATTTGTTATTTTTTCTATATTTATATGTTTGTATTTTATAGGTGGGTATATACCTTCCATAATAAAAAGTATTAATTGTGCACAGGCTTAATATATTTTATGACGTCTGTGTGATTTCGAAATAAGTAAATTATTAGACTTGACCGTCGACGGATTGTTGTTTCTATTTCGTCGTCTAAATAATGTTTTGTTTGTTTAAGTGGGTTTTGATAGGTAAAAATGATGCGATTTTGTGTAGTACCTGGATGACCGAGCTTTCCTCGGTATTTTTTTTTTGGAAATTATATTTAGATACAAATTACGTACTGATGAAACATGAATAATATTTTTTGATCTTATTGACATAGTTGAAAAAACTGAACTGGTTACTTGAATAAAAAATCATGAGTGCAATTAGTTCAATTAAAATTTTCATATTTTTAAAAAAATACTAAAAAAGGGGCTCGAATTAATAGATTTTCTCACAAAAGAAGGGAACTTGAAAAAAAAGATAAAAGTCGGATCAAAGACATGACGCGAACCAGGGAACTCCGATTTCGCGACCGTGCGATATCCCACTTGAACTATTAATTAAATTTACCTTCTTATATTGTAGCAGTTTTTATTGCCTGAAAACATGGACAAAAGGACATTTTCTAAAAATGAATCCTAGCTAGATCGATTTATTGCCCCCGAAATCCCGTGGATATATATATATATATATATATATATATATATATATATATATATATATATGCAAGAATTGCTCGTTTAAAGTTATAGGATTAAGTGTCTGCGCATGTGAAAAATTAGAGTAAATGACGAAACAAGTGCTTCGATGTTGATATAAATCTCAAGTTATTTTAATCCCTTAGGCGCCTTATGAACTTCGTCTGCTGTTGTAAAATCGAAGTGAATTTTGATATGTAAAAGTGGTGTGATTTTGTGTATAAAATGTCTGCACATGTAAACTATTAGTGGAAACGGTGAAACAAGTGCTATGATGGTGATGTGAATCTCAAAATAAGATGTTTCTCCGCTTAGGCGCCTTTAGATACTATCGCAAATTGTCTGCTGGCTCAAGTTGCCATTAAAATCTCCCAAATTCTACGCAATGTGACGCATCAACATATTGTGAAGCAGTGTATTATAAGGGATTATTATCACTTGATACTGAAAATATATAAAAATGAAGATTACGAATGAAATAAAGACATGGCTTAAAAACAAGCGTCCAAGCAAAAAATCTTAATAAATAAAAGCAATTTAATTGTCATTTGTCAATGTTACAAAGTGATAAAAATCGTAAAAAAATTACTTGATTTCTCATGATTTAGTGTTGTTACAATATATACAAAATATACCTTGTTAATGAAATTACAATAGTTATATGAATAATGTTATTAATATGTAGATATTTAAATCTAGTGAGGATCTTACGTTAAAATGTTTTGTATTTTAAAGTGATAGAGATAATCTTAAATTAAGACGTTTATTTCTTTTGTGGTTTTCAATCCTGATAAACTTATGACGTGTTGTGGTGTGTTATAGCAATTTTATTGTTGCAAAAACGTTTTCACGTAAGTAAACAAATTATTTTATCATAAAATAAAATTATTAAAACGCCGTGTTTTGACGGTGTAAGAATATCCACTACCGCATATGGTCCCGTGGGTGAAGAGGCGACCGAGGGGAAAAACGAGGAGATGGAGCAGCAGCGTTGTCCTAGAAACCCCTTATGAGGCATATAAGGGGAGGCCTATGTTCAGCAGTGGACTTGTGAAAGGCTGTAATGATGATGATGATGACCTTCATAGCATTGCATTGACTGTGGGTTTTATTTAAAGCAGGTTTTAATGGCTTTAATGAGTGCATATCTTTAAAACTCAAATTATTAGTTGTTTTATTTTAACTTAATGGTAAGACAGACCGAAAGGTGAATCGATGAATCTATTTTTCTGAGATTTCACAACTCATCTTCTTGTCATATGTACCTTAAAATTTGAGAACAAGATTGTTGCTAGTGATTGACATATGGATCTAAGACATGGTTCTTTACTGCTGGCCGCATAAGGAGCTCAAGGTCGCTGTACTTGGAATCTTTCTTTGATAGACTACAACAATTATATCTGCAGTAAAACTAGAGTAACAAACATAGCCCAACTTATAGCTTAAAAAATGTACAACCAGTGGGGAAGAAAGGTTCTCGAGTGGCAGCCTATATTTGTTCTATATCCTTATCATATTATCTCCCATCCCTGCTGAATTAAATATTCATTAAAATATGCTTATGCTCATGATTAAATAGTCATTAAAAAATTATAGACCATATTAAACGTTCACTGCTGGGCACAGTCCTCCCAGGTTGAGCAGTTAGAACATAGACTCGTATTTCTGAGATGGTCAAGAAGCAATTAGTCCGCCGTGTTAGTGGACTTCACACATCCTAGAATTATTTAATTCATCAAACATGTGTATTTTTTTTTTATAGGATAGGGTGATAAACGAGCACACAGTCCACTTGATGGTAAGTGGTTGCTGTGGCCCATAGACATCTACATCTGTCGTGAAATACAAATCAAAATGCAGATGCGTTGTCACCCATGAGGACTAAGATGGAATGCCTCATTTCCATCAAAATAGGTCTCCGGTTCTCTACACTCACTATACAAAACACTGCAGCATTAAGCTACTATTTTATGCTGGTATTCTGTGAGAGCGCAGTTGAGCCGACCCATATGTACTACAGCTATACTACTATTATAACTGCTGCATGGCTCTACCAAGTACAAGTAATTGATGATGATGATGATCCCAAAGTAATATAACATTATATGTCCTGAAAAGTTTTAAGGTAATGAAGCAGTAAATTAAGAGGGTATAACAACAAAATAAATAGATCAGGAAAGTTTAATACAAAAGCGAATACAAAAAGTTCACAAGACCTGAATATATGTCTATATATTGTCAAATGCCATGTTTACTTCCTACAACTTTCTGGAACTGTTTTTTTTTTTTACGGAACAAAGGTGAAAAATGAGCACAAAGTCCACCTGATGGTCAGTGAGTGCTTCAAAATCTATATTTATGCTTAATTAAAAATCAAAATGCAAAAAATATTGTTTTAAAAATAAACAATATTTTTTGCATTTTGATTTTTTCATTGCAATCTAGTTTTCAATTTATTTTAATAATTTGATATGAGTTTAGTGTTAGAGCTAAGCTTCTCAAGTCATTTGTTCTTCGTTCAATTTAATAACTTAAAATTTTATGGAATCAAGCTATGCAGAATAATAGTGCTTGTGGGTTTTCTGCAACTGGGACCTTCTTGTATTATGTAGGAACTATATTAATTGTAACAATACTACATTGTTTCAGTACAAGTAAATGTTTTATTATTATTATTTATAACATATTCCACTATTTTCTTTGTAGAGACTGTCAGTGAATATATTTTATGGTACAATCTACCAATATTTACAACTGCCATGACTATATGTTTTGGTTTTTCTCATAAATTAATTGTTTTAAAAACTAGGAACATACAGTAAATACAAAAAGTATAATAAAGTAATAATAATAATAATGTCCTCCAGACTGCATGAGCAATGCTGCATTACCTATGACGTAATCTATGGGGAAGGCAGTTCAGCTGTGGACTTTTATGGGTTGTAATATATAATCCTCCAGACCGAATTTCGGTCACGGCGGCCAGCCTCAACAGAGGCTAGCCATCGGTGCAGGACAGGATTATAGTGTCCTAGTGTATGCGCAAGCACAGGTGCACTCTCTATTCCCTCACTCTCATAATCCGATGAGACGGTAAACCAACACGACCAGAGAGAGTTCAGGCGCAGGACCAATAGCTTTACGTGCTTTCCGAGGCACAGGGGTGAGACACCGCCAACTTCCTGACTCCAGGCAACTATTGAGAATTTCGTGACAGAAAAACTCAATTATTAACTTTTTGGCCTGATTTGGGATTCAAACCCAGGACGCAGTCGCACTACTACAACCACTAGACCAACGAGGCAGTCAATATATATTAAATTTAGTCAATATATAATCATCATCATCATTACAGCCCTTCACAAGTCCACTGCTGAACATAGGCCTCCCCCAAGTAATGCCACAAAGCACGGTCCTGAACCACCTGCATCCATCGACTTCCTGCATGTCTTACCAGGTCGTCACTCCATCTAGTGAGGGGTCGCCCTACACTACGCCTACCGGTACGAGGCTGCCACTCGAGAACCTTTCTTCCCCATCGGTTATCGGTTCTTCGAGCTATATGGCCGGCCCATTGCCACTTCAGCTTACTAATCCGTTGGGTTATGTCGGTCACTCTGGTTTTACTGCGGATATCCTCATTTCTGAGTCTATCACGCAGTGAAACTCCGAGCATAGCCCTCTCCATAGCTCGCTGAGCGACCTTGAGCGTCCTCATACGGCCAGCGGTGAAGGACCACGTCTTAGATCCGTAAGTCATCACTGGCAACACGCACTGGTTATACACTTTAGTTTTCAGAGATTGAGGTATACCTGACGAGAAGATGTGTCGTAATTTCCCGAACGCTGCCCAACCGAGTTGAATCCGTCGATTGACCTCTCGGTCGAAGTTGGACTTACCTAGTCGGACTATTTGTCCCAGGTAAACGTACTCGTCAACAACTTCGAGCATAGTGCTCCCAACAACTACCGGCATAGGTGTGACATGGACATTAAACATGATCTTTGTTTTGTCCATGTTCATCTTAAGACCTATCCGTTGGGAGACACCATTGAGGTCATTGAGCATAGTGCTAAGGTCCTCCAGCGATTCTGCCATAAGGACTATATCGTCGGCAAATCGAAGGTGAGTGATGTAATACCGTATCCTTTCCAGTCCAGTAGCTTGAAAACGTCTTCCAACGCAGCGGTGAAGAGTTTCGGGGATATAACATCACCCTGTCTTACACCTCTCTGCAGTTGGATAGGTTTCGTACTCTGGTTCTGTACTCGGATAGCCATCGTAGCCCTACTGTACAAACACTTCAGCACTTCAATATACCGACAGTCAACTAGGCACCGCTGAAGAGACTGTAGCACCGCCCAAATTTCGACGGAATCAAAGGCTTTCTCATAGTCCACATACGCCAGGCAAAGAGGCAGATTGTACTCTTCGGACTTCTGTACAATTTGCCGAAGGGTATGTATGTGGTCTATACTGAAGCCTTTTCGGAAACCGGCTTGTTCGGGAGGCTGGAAGTCGTCCAGTCTGCGTGCGAGACGATTCGTAATGACTCTCGAAAACAGCACGTAGACGCGGCTCAGAAGGGAAATCGGTCTGTAGTTCTTCAAGAGAGCGTTGTCGCCTTCCTTAAAGAAGACCACCGCACTTCTGTTCCACGCCTCCGGAGTAGTGCCACCATGGAGGACGGAATTAAAGAGCTTCTGAAGGACTTCAAGTACCGGTGTTCCACCCGCTTTCAGAAGCTCCGCTGTAATTCCATCCTCGTCTGGGGCCCTGCCGTTTTTAAGGTGCTGGAGAGCCATTCTAATCTCGCTCAGACTGACGTCCGGGATATCATCGGAATAGTGTCGGATAAGACTTGCTCTTGGATCGTTACTCACACTTGCATGTGGCTCCAACGATGATGTGTACAGCTGCCCATAGAACCTCTCAATCTCACTCAGAATCTCAGGTGTCCCGGAAACGATGTTGCCACACTCAGTCTTCAGCCTTGACAGTTGGCTCTCTCTGGCAGACAGATCTCTGGCAAAGACTTTGGAGCCCTGGTTCCGCTCGATCGCTTCTTTAATACGAGCAGTATTAAAGTTGCGTAAGTCTCGCCGCAGAGAGATCTGTCTGTTCAGTGGCCTGTATGCTGTCAAATCTGTTGACGATTGCAGCCTCATCTCCCGTCTAACAGCCATGAGATTAAGAGTGTGATCGGAGAGTTTTTGTGTTCTTCTGCGGCGGGTCTTGCAGAACTTAGCTCCGACCGCATGGACAGTTTCCACGAGCTTGTCATTCATATCGTCCACTGCATTGCAATCCTCTAGGCACTGAAAGCGGTTTTGTAACTCGAGCTGAAAGGTTTCGGGATTCTGGATTAGAGCACGAGGGGGACGGAGCGTTGACTTCATTAGACGAGACCTCTCCAACTTAACTTTTAGGTTCAGTGTGCCATTCGGAGATCGCTGCCAGTTTTCACCCTTGCGATCACTGAGACATCACTGAACAGTTGGCGTCTGTTAGTCGTAATGAAGTCAATCTCATTTTTTTGTCGAACCGTCGGGGCTCGACCAGGTCCACTTCCTGTGGGGCCGCTTCTGGAAGAAAGAGTTCATCATAAAGAGTCCCTCTTTTTCCATAAAGTCGGCCAGCTGCTGGCCCCTTCGGTTCCGTTGCCCTACTCCAAATTTCCCCACCTTCAGCTCACCGCTTTCTCTTGTGCCTAGTTTTGCGTTGAAGTCTCCCATCAACACCGTGTAGTGGGTTTTGGAGGAATGCATGGCTCTGGAAATATCCTCATACATTTCCCCCCACCTCCTCATCGGGATGTGCAGAGGTTGGTGCGTAAACCTGTATGACCTTCAGCGAATACCGTTTGGTGATTCTGAGTATCAGGTACGCGACCCTCGTCGACACACTCCCAATCTTTACAACGTTGTTTACGAGAGACTTGTGGACGATAAATCCGACACCTCCTTGGGACATATAGTCGTCCTCCCTGTGGTAGAACAAGTTGCTGGACTCGAGGATTGCCGTATCCTCCCCCTCTCTTCGGACCTCGGATAATCCAATAATATGCCAGCGCAACTTGTCTACCTCTTCTTCCAGCTCCAGTATCTTCTCGTCAGTCCTCAGAGTGCGTGCGTTATATGTTGCCAGGTCGAGTCGTCGTAGGTGGCAACCGAACCTCCACCGGAGATTCTTAGCACCCCCTGCCCCGCCGTTACCATGGTCGCCACCGTAGCCAGGAATAGCGGGGCCGCCGGGGACTGGGGGCCGTTTTTTTGCGTCGTTATTCATGGGGGGATATTTGCCATAGTTGCCACGCTTGGCGAGCGGGTTGGCAACCGCAGTTTTTTATTATAACACAGTTGTTATCAGAAAGATGCTGCTGCCCATCTCCTGCCTGTTTCCCTCTGTCGCCTCTTACGACACCCACGGGAAGATATGGGGTAGTGGATATTCTCAACCGCCACTACACGGCAGTGTAGTGTCAATATATAATAAAGTATATAAAATCAATTGCTGTCCATTCGTTTTGTTAAAACCTGAAAACCGTTCAAACAGTTTTGATTAATTTTTTGTGTGTATTTGAGTGGATCCCTGGATGATTTAAAAACTTAATTGAACTCGGTAAGTGACGCTGTTATCGTGATCGAGAAAAGACCCTTGCAAAGCCTGGGCGGATCACTAGTAAAGTATATAAATAAATTTAAAAAGTATAGTGGTATGTTAATTAGTAATAAAATGAAAGCACACTTAGTCTCAAGGTTGACTTATGGTTTATGGTATTATAACTATTACAGCCCTTCACAAATCCACTGCTGAATGTAAGCCTCCCAAAGAATGCCACAAACTATGTTTTTTCTCAGGTTTGCTGTAGGTGCCACACTAGTCAAGCAGGTTGGAAACTTTTGACTTTGTAGCCCTCTGTCACCTCTTACGACACCCACAATGTGATGTGGGGAAGTAGATTTTTCTATGAAAGATCATATTGAAGCTATGATGTTTTGGTCAGTCAGTTGTTGGCTTTTTCAGTTATAAGATCTGGCTAGCTCTTCTCCGCGGTATATCTTCCTCCTGAACTATGATATCATTTTGGTTCATACCTAAAAATTAGAAAAGATACCAAGCTAAGGAGCAAAACTATGTATATTCTTGCTCTTCATGAACATATTCCTTTGTCATGTCCGTAACACATTTGGCCAGACTGAGGTGGTTACTCAGTGGATGGATGGATGCAGAGATTTCCTCCCCTCCTGACCAATGCAGCCAAGGTTGAGTGACAGGGTAAGAAGAGTGTTTGTGCATCAGATTTTCTGTAAGGTCTTTTTCTTCTTTGTAAGAGTCCGCAAGTCAATAAAACAGTTACATGTTGAATAGTTATTAACTAAATTATAACACGCGTGGGGCGCACGGGCAAGCTAAGATCAATTAAGATTGTATTAATACGACATCCGCGCTCCGACACTGTCTACAGTGTAGAGGTTGTTCTCTCTACTCCATCTACATTTGTACATTAGTGACGGTGTTGACTCTACATGTCACTAACGATCATTGAAGAACACTAACAGCAACTATCTAACTATCGGAAGTGGCAAGATTATAGTGCAATAGTATGTGCGCAAGGCGCATTTTCTATTCCCTCAGTTCGATGGGACAGCAATTCAGCCAGACCGGAGAGAGATCAAGGCAGGACCAATGGTTTCATGTGAAACACTGCCAATTTTCTGACGCTGGGCTGTTACAGAGAATTTGTTTTAAATCCACTAATATGTGAACTGAGTAACACTAAGTGCTACTCCAGTTATTGTTAGCGGAATGTTCATGTCCTCGAAATATAGATGGTTATTGCTTGCTTAGGATATTGCTCTTCACTGCCGAGCATGTGAAAAATTATTTAAAATGGAAATTTACGTCATTGGTCCAAATGGGGATAAATCTTGATTTTCTCGCGCTCGCTTACATTATTACATATTTTAATACAAGGAATGTTAATAATATGTAAGTACAGTGAATTTCAAACTCGTAAATTGTAAGAAACATCATAACTTACAAATTGTTTTTTTTTTTTGTAATAATCTACTATCAGTAAAAGATAATAAAAAAATTTAATTAAAAAGTCAAATATTATCAATTAAATACTAAATATATTTATATTGTATGTTTCTGGAATTTTGGTCCTTTGAACCGGATTTTAAGTTATTGATTACCAGGATTTACTTGAGTGTAATTTAAGTTTAATCATACGCAGATCTTTCTTGACTATAAGTTCACTATGTGTTTACTATATGAATCATTATCAGAGTGTGCATCTCTTTGAATACTTGCTGAATACCAGTGTGCTGAGAGAACTGAAACAGATGGGCAGCGGCATCTTCCTGATAACAAGTCACTAATAATAAAAAGTGGCAGTTACCAACCCGCCTGTCAAGCGTGGCAACTGTGGCAAATGTCAGTGGTGGACTTGTGGTGGGCTGTAGTGAATTTATAAAACTAAATAATAAATCGCCTAGTGCAAAAGATTATGCCAGGCGATAGACTGTCTCATCACTTACAATGATAATGATTTTCTTCATCTTTTTTTCGTCTCGTGAAAATCCACCGCTGGGCATAGCACTGTGGGAAAGCCGGCAGGTGGATTAATGCGCTACTCCTAGCGAACGACCTTGAGTATTCGGGCCGCCTATGCTTATACACTCCATGCGCTCTCGCCACAATATATTGCGTAAGAAATATTCAAAAATTTTAAAATATTTTTTTTATAAAATCGAATTTTAGTCCTTTGAAAAAAATAAATAGACCAAAATGTTCATTTAACTGCCTATCCATTAGTGTTAATCGCAAACTATAAACATGCTTGCTTTGTGAGGAGATGTGTGTTATCAATAATTATTTCGCATTTCTCTGGTTTAGTTGTACGAAGATTCATCAAGTATTTAGTTCCTTAAAAAAAATTAAATTAGCTGTTATGGAATTAAGATTATGTAGAAATGTAATAGATTTTTTATTAGTTGATATATATTTTTAATAACAAGTAGATAGCTCGTAAAAACCTCACAAATAACGACTAGCGCGGCATTTTGCTCAAACACGCACCCAGGGGTATGAAAGTACTCAGTAGCTTGCTTTAACGTTTGATACTAACGCAATCTCACAGTCACTAAAAACACTATTTTCCCCACTAATTGTACTCAAAAGATCGCTTGCTGACTTTTTTCATTTATACTGATGTCTAAATCACGCCATCAAAGTGTTAAAATACTACGGTATATATGTAAAATAAATTTCAATATTTTCATTGTGTTACAAACTATGGTTTCTTAAAAGCAGCTATATGATAATTTATATAACACCAATTAGTTTATATTAATAACGATATACGTAAATACTAAAGCAAGTATCAAGTGCCCCTAGTGTATTTTTCGGTAATTTATGATCCCAACGCCATCTATGACAACGCAGAAGAAACTTCTCTCGTTTCATCACCTAATAATTTGTCAGAGTGGCTCATCTATGCCCTATATAGTATATTATCTATGCAAGTACCTTAACGATCCGCAACCAAACGTCACGCACCCTTGACGGTGACGCTGCTGCCAGTCGCCGGTTTGTGTAAGAACGTCTGGTGTAAACGAAATGGTTTTACTGCCATCTATCGGAAGCTATTTGGTTTTTAGACATTTCCATTGCTCTTATGAAAGTTACGAAACCTACTAAACGAAATGAGGTGATTTATTTTCTTACGTCGTCACCACACTACTTGAATCATTGACTTTCAAAGTGTGGGGCGCGCCCCACTAGCGAGGCGCGAAGACATCTACAGGAGGGCGCTGTTTTTTTTTTTTTTTTTTGCGCCCGAAGCAATTAAAGGGCTACCCTATACGTAGGGAGGCGGAAAATGCATTACGCATACCACGATAGCCGGTCTATCGTGGTTATGAGGGGCTCACTGTCCTACCGGGGACCCTAAGTGATACCCTCTAAAAACCGCCTTTGGGGACAGGCAACCGGCTGATTAAGCTCTATTGTGCCTTATCATGAGCGACCCTCTTTTGGGAAAAGAGGGCGCAGGCGGCTAAGTGCCGCTGAGGGAGTGCCTACGAAGGCAAATTAATGTTAGATATTACAATAATTTTATTTAATTAGAGTTGGCCTGAGCCGCCAGGAGACAGTTCAGGTCGTTTGAAAGTTTATTAGGCGGGTCCGAGAGAGAGTTTCTCGGCCTGCGGACACGATAGCGAGAGGGGGGTGGGGCTGCATAAGAAGCTGCCTCACGAATTAAATGGTTTGGGTGCGACTCTGAGGCTTTGAAGAAGTTCTCAGAGAGTTTTTTAAAAAATTGTTGAATTGTTGGGAGCTCTAAGTCCCGATGAAGGTCGGCATTACGGACGTACCACGGTGCGTTCGCAGCTCGACGACAGAAGAGGTTCTGAACTATTTGGAGTTCATTTAAAATGTTAGGGTTTGCGTGGGCAAAGACGGGGCCCGCGTAGGAGGGGGGGCGGTTGCGGGCGGTGGTTATCACTGCGGTCACTCTGCGCATACGTATCGCACGCTCCTCACTCCCAGCGCCGCTCGCGCCTTGCAAACACGTGTACTTTTGTTTCAAAGCGACTTGATATTGTGTGTTATTAGAGTTAGAGAGTAGTGACAGTGAACGGTTATTTCTTTTGTTTCACCATGAGCTCAGCCAAAAAACGCAAGTATAATGATGATTATATTAAATACGGTTTTGTTTCTATGAATAAAAGTGGTATCGACCAGCCGCAGTGTGTTATTTGTTATGAAGTATTGAGCAATGATGCCATGAGACCTTCGCGTCTGGAACGACATTTGTCAACAAAACACAGCGCTTTAAAAGACAAGCCGAAGGAGTTTTTTTGCTTCAAAATCTGCAAGTTTGAAGCGCATGAAATTGGATAAAAGCCATACTATCGGAGAAACACGCGTCAAATCCTACTTACTGAAAGCAGCTGATATCGTTCTTGGACCAGAAACTAAACAAAAATTTTCACAAATACCTCTTTCTGACAACACTATTAAACGTCGCATTGATGATATGGCTGAAGATATAAAAAATCAGGTAGTTGAGGCCGTGAAAGAATCATGTTTTTTTTTGCAATACAGTTGGATGAGTACAGATGTTGCGCAATGTTGTCAACTGTTAGTTTTTGTCCGATACATACAAAACGAAACAATTAAAGACGAATTGCTGTTTTCAACAGAGTTAACGACAACTTCGAAAGCAATTGATATAATGACAGCAATCTCTGAATTCTTTGATAAACATGAACTGTCATGGAAAAAGTTGATAGGCGTATGCACAGACGGCGCTCCGGCAATGCTTGGATCTCGTTCAGGATTCGTACAGTTGGTCAAAGAAAAAAATCCCAACGTAATTACCATTCACTGTTTTATACACCGTCAAGCCTTGGCAGCTAAAACACTTCCAAACGAACTCTATGACGTCTTAAAATTATGCATTAAAATTGTTAATTATATTAAAAAGAGTGCATTAAACACGCGGCTTTTTGCGGCTCTCTGTGAAGATTTGGGCACAGAACACAAGACATTGTTATTTCATACAGAAGTGCGCTGGCTTTCAAAAGGAAATATGTTGACAAGATTGTTTGAACTGCGAGATGAAGTAATTCAGTTTCTAGACATTCAAAAACAAACTGAATTGTTTGTGGAATTTAAAACACCATGGGTCCAAGTAATATTTGCTTATTTATCAGATATTTTTGATTCATTGAACACTTTAAACTTGAAATTACAAGGTGGAGACTCGAACATAATTCATCATCGGGATGCTATCACAGCATACACTGAGAAGTTGCAACTGTGGAAACGCAAAATTTTGGCGTCTAACTATTCCTTCTTTCCTAAATTACTTGCGATCACAGAAGAAGCATGTTTTAAGGAGATTTTGGATGTAATTGATACCAAGAATCAAATATCAAACCATTTGCAACACCTCACGGACGAATTCAAGCGCTACTTTCCCGACTCGTGCAACAATATTATGTACCGATTAGCGACCGATCCTTTTCACGTCGACATAGACATGCTGCCAGATACATTACAAGAGCAAGCATTAGAAATCAAAAATGATTCTGCTGCCCAATATGATTTTGAGAAGATGGATAAGGCACTATTTTGGATTAAATATCTCAAAGTTTATCCCAGCACAGCAGAGCAGGCACTAAAATTATTTCTACTTTTTCAAGCACTTATTTGTGCGAAAAAGCATTTTCAGCAGTTGTAGCAATAAAAAAAAGTATAGAAGCAAATTAGATATTGCTAGTGATCTACGTTGTGCATTTTCTTCTACTGAACCCAGAATTGGAAATCTTGTGAAAACTATGCAAGCTCATCCGTCACATTGATTCTTCTTAATCTGAAGTGTGTAAAAGCCATATTTTTTTAATAAATAAAACATCTGAAAATGTATTTGTGGACTTTATTTTACTATACAACGTACAAAATATTCTTCTTACTTTTTGACGAAAAATATAACATGGTTTAAAAACTATTGGAATCGATTCTGTAACGGATTCCGAACAAACTACTTTCAGGTTTCGCATCAAGTAGGAATAACCTTGTATACTCGTATTATACCCTTATTTTATAAAAAAAAATATTTTACAATTGCTTGGCGAGCCCACTTCCTGCTACTTGCTGGGCCCTGGGCCGAGGGGGAGGCGTGGGCATATTAATTTTAAGCTGTAGGGAGGCGTGATACTTATAAGTTTGGATACCCCTGGCTTAAATAATCACAATAATAGTAAAATTAAAATGTAACATATTGACATAGTAATGTTTATTTGTATGCTAGTTTTTAGAAATACTTATTTCGCATAGAATTTTTTATGAGTTAAGAAGGGGTGGGTTATTCTTTTTATCCACCCTAGGGTGGAGGATACTCGGAATTGCGTATTCATTTATCCAACCCGGACAGGATGGATAATCAGAATACTTATTTTATTTTTCTTTCGATTTTCTCCCTTGGCTGTTTACAGTCGTTTATAAAAACATGCCCAAGATTACTTATTAGACATTGGTGAAAACTGAAATAATTTTAATTGTTCTATTACATGTACTTCGATGTGATATAATTTACGTCTTTTTGGAGATATGATAAAATAAATATTGTACTGCAATTGGTTTCAATTATATGTAATTGTAGTAGGTATTATTTAAATTAAATAAATATATTGTCAATTATATAAACACAGTATTGGAAATAATACGGTATTTAACAAATTTTAAAATGTCTTTTATTGAGAGACGAATTTATACAGGATATACAATTACGTCTACTCAATAATGAAATTACTGTTGGTAATTTCCTGGACATATTGCAGAATTTATAAGTTACTTATTATTATTTAAAACAAGGAAGTTTAATTTCGTTTGAAAGCAATACGTAACATAATTTTTGTTTAAGTTTTTGGTTATTAAAAATTAATAAATAATATATTAAAGTATAAACAGATTTTCCGTTGAACTGTACTTGGGGTGGAAAAACGGAACAACAACCAAAAAGTGAATTCCGATTATCCACCCCGTCTAGGGTAGATAAACGGAATAACCCGAAGGGGTGATGAATTCCCTTTGTCGTAATCGCTTCTTACCCTTTTGCCCCAGATGGAGATTATAAGTATTTATACAATGTGTCCAGTCATCGGTGTCGGAGATTTTGGGGGCTTGAAATACATATAGTAAATTTTATCGATAAATCACTATTTCTATTTTTTTTCTCGCTCTTTATGTTGAAATGGCAGCCATTTTGTTTTTATTACCTCGAGGCATGGGTGCTTGTCATAGAGAATATAACCACTAGAGAGCGTATAGGCAGATTTCTTCTAAGCATACGACTCACTACTGCGGGCCGGGGGACGAGGAAGAACGCGTGGCTGCAAATGGTCAAGTTACGTTGTTATGGCTATCTTTAGGGTTGCTCTTCTTAATAAAGGAAAATATTCGTTATCGATAAAATGGATTTTATCATTATGAAAAATACTCAATTAAAATTATAGAAATAATATTTAATCAAAATCAATCAGTTACAACGAAAAATTTTGTTTATTATATTATTATTGATTTTTAAAATGAATTAATTTGTTATATTTATTTCGAATTAAAGTTTAAGGGTCCTGATTGTTCTTTGTAAAAAAATTTAAACAAGCGTCTACATATTTGTAAATTACGCATCTTGCTAATTAAATTAAATGATTTGTTGATTCTATTTCAAATTGATGAAAATGAATATACGGGAATCAATAATACCTAATCAAAGACTTTAAAAACCGTTCTCATAAAATAATTGGTACTATATTTCGAAGACAGCACTTTTGAACCACTCTCACTGCTCGCTCTCTTATTAAAAATTTTACAACGACGACAAATATATATTACTGTAGTGGATCCGTACAATAACTTGTTTTTAGTGTCCTTTTGAAATTGTAAGCCGTTCTGATTTGGTACACCAATCTAACTAATTTAACTAGGTAACTATAAATTTTAACTAAGAAAAAATACCGACAAACTGAGAACCTCCTCTTTTTTCTGGAGACGGTTAAAGGTAGATAAGTATTTTTTCACAGTGTGTGAATTGAATAATCTTTTTATTAATTTTTATTTTACTATTTTCGATATCGACTTTGAGCTATTAAAGGTAACAGTAAGTCCTAATGTTTACGATAAACATACAAAGGGAAAGAAAGGGATAGAAGCATTAGAATTGTCTAATATAGAACGAGACTTTTCCAAAAGACATCAACGCGCGATTCAACCATGTCGTTATTTCACCGGCCACCGTTTTAGATAGACCCCTACAATGGCTCATAATTTGAATAAATCAACAATAATTTTCGTATTTTTTACTTAGCAATGAAAAGTTACTACATTCTTTTTGGACATCTGTCCTGGAATGTTTTCCACACCACTTCACCGCGCATTTTGATGCATTATAATTGCATAAAAGTTATAAAAATTTGCATTAATTTAGCGTGCACACAGGTCTAACACTTGGACAATACTAAAATGGTTAATAGTACCATAGCCGATGCATAGGCGACAAAATACTAATAGTTTTCGAGCGTCGGGGCACTGTATGCGCAGTCAAGTGGTTATATAGTCTTTGGTGCTTGTACTGACCAATTTTTTTAATTAAGCCATAACTACCCATGTAGAAGTCCTAGGTAAACGAAAGAAGACTAGTTAATGTCTAATAATGTAGAAAATAAATCAAAAATAACAATTTTGCCGTTTTTTTTTATAAAAGAGCAAAAGAGAATTTTTAAACAAACAAGTTTTTTTACATTGTTTTAAAATTATTAGCTTTTTCATAAAATCTAAACCATCAAGCTAGATGTTTTTTATTGTTAAACGTTACTACAGAATGTGTGCTTAAAAGTAATTCTTACATCTTAGCCCTAAGTAAGATAGTTTAGAATTATGAAAATAGCTCAGAATTGGAATGGTAATGTAAGAATATTAAAAAAAAAAAACATGGTTTATAATTTTTTTTTTCAAATTTCATGGTTAATTATTATTTCTAAAAGATGTTCGCGCAATCATTATGACTACATCTCTTTATTGTTAAATTAATTATTCTTTTGTGTTATTTCCAGATGAAAAATGGAGGAACCAGTGGACATAGAAGTGTCCGTAAACGTGGAGGTGCCCGACAAAGCGGATTTGGCAATGAAATTGGAAGAAACGGTCAAAACAGAGGAGCCGGTTAAATCAGAATCGGAAACCACTACATCACAACCACTAAAATTCATAAGCGTTACCAGTTCGGTCCTCACAGATGAACAGCGAGAAATGTACGAGTCAGTTCTCGCCACATGGAAGCCTGTCATGTTTCCCAAACGGATGAAACGTTATATTTGTGAGAAATGTAACAAGGAATTCAAAAACTACCAGAATCTCTATCTTCATACCACGAGGGTTCACTCCTCCGAAGATTCGGCTGTCATTTGTGATATTTGCGTGAAAACGTTCAAAAATAAACATTATTTGTACATGCATAGAATGAATAAACATTATTCTGAATCCGAAAAATGTTACTGTCAGTTCTGCCTCCAAGAATTTCGTACTAGAAGAGCGCTCCACATGCATGTAAAACGCGCCCACCCTAACACTCTGCCCGAAATCAAGTGCGAACAATGTGGCAAGGAGTTTAGTGTACCCTACAAGCTTCGATACCACATTGACGCCTGCCACCGCGACGATAAAGAAAAATATAAATGTCACATTTGCGAGAAAGTTTACAAAAGTCACCTCAACCTAAATAGACATCTGCATTTTCAACACTCACAAGTCGAAAGGCATCGCTGCGTCTTTTGCCCGATGACGTTTAAGTCCCGTCACCATATGAAGCGTCATATTTTGAACATCCATCCACCTTTAGAATCGAAAGTGCAATGTCCTGAGTGTTTAAAAGAGTTTAAAAACGACCAGTATCTCAAGGAGCACATGCAGGTCCACACTTCTTTAGAAAAGAAGGTGAAGTGCGATTTGTGCGATAAATACTTCCATTCGGCGGTGCGTTTGAAGAAGCATAAGAAGATAGTACACCCGGACAAGCCAAAAATACGTTGCGAAAAGTGCGATAAAGAATTTGCGCACGCGCATTACCTGAGACGTCATAACAATTCCGTTCACGTGGAGGTCGACGAGACGAAGTACGAACATGAGTGTGGGCAGTGCGGGAAGAAATTTAAAATTAAGAGATATTTAAACAACCACCTGCAAAGGCACGAGCAGCAGCACCTGAAGCGGATTTCGCAGATGGTGAAAACGGTGATGGGTGATGAGGTGCAGGAGGTGAAAGTGCCAAAGAAACGGGGCAGGCCGCGAAAGGCGAGGAAGGAGATCGAGTTCATCAAATGCGAACCAATGTCCAGCTCCGAATCGGAGTCTGATGAAACTGAATCCGAGGAATCTGAGTGAACTAAAAATTTAATTGTATCGTTATCTTAAAGTGTTAGCAGGAGTGACAAAATTGTATTAAGGTGCATCAAAGAAAATTTAAGCTCTGTTTGAAGAGCTTTAGTTTTCAAGCGAAAAACTTTGTTCTTAAATCAAGTTTCTACTTTATTTAACGAAGGACAGAACTCTGTCTACTATTCTAAAATTTGTTTGGCGTGAGTTGATAAACATTATGAAAACGTCTCGCCATAGCGACAGTCGCTTAAGTATTGTAGTGACGGGCTTTACAAATTGCGATACTTAAAAGATAAATAACGTTTTTATATGTGGTAAAGCCGTGCTGCGCGGCTATATTATGGTTTTAGCACGATGGGTCGGCTTCGATTGCGTAAGGACTAGTCTCTCACAGAATACCAGCGTAAAATAGCAACTCAATGCTGCTGTGTATCGTATGGTGTGTATTAGAAAGCACACGTTTTACTAGAAACGAGGCATTCCATATTAGTCCTCAGAGGTGGCAACGCAATTGCATTTTGATTCTTAATCGAGGATAGGTATAGATGTCAATGGGGTCACAGCATACACTCACGACCATGTGAACCGTGTGTTCGTTTGTCAACCTTATTCTATAAAAAAAAAAACGTTTTGTGGTACGAGGCAGATGTCGTCAAGCGCGATGCCGGGCAGGCGCGCAACGAAAATTTATCTGGATTTTTTTATATTTAATTGGAGAAAATAGCTTCACAAATAACCTTATATTTTAAATAATGGTTATTAAATTTTCGCGAATATTACCTAATTAAATTAAACTACTAAAAATAAAACTGCCATAAATCTGTTAAGTACCCGAAACGTCGGGAAAAACTACGGGATAAAATCACCAAAGTTATTGTAAAGATAAAAATAATTATTGTGCGGTCAACCTTAGGACATAGAAATATGACATCGCTAGTTTTAAAGCTTTTGAAAGAACTAATATTATTTTGATGTGTCTGTCAAGGCTTAGCCAGCGTTAGCCATTATTTATACAAAAAAAAAAAAATGATTACAAAACAGAATTATCTCTACTATATAAAAATTTTGTAAGAATGTTTTGTACACACTGACCATCATTAAAAATATCTAAATGATAGGGAAAACTGAAACAAAATCCGTTTTGCGATTTAAAAGTAGTTAGCGGAGAAACAGAAATGATGAGGACAGGCGCGGATAGCGAATTTGTTTTGTGCTATTTAGAGATTTCGTGATTTATGTGTACCGTGTATGGGTATAAAGTTCTAACATAATTAGCAGGCCGCATTTTGTTAAGAGTTTAGAAATCCTGTTTTATCAACTCTCGCCCAACAAACACACTTTACAACTATTATAACCTATCCCATCAATCTCTAGCTGAATTAGAATCAAAACTTTGTCACAAATTTTAATTGTTAAAGTTGGTTAAGTTGCCAGATTGCTTTAGTATATTTATACTCTTCTACTTCGCCGTGTAGTGGCGGCGTAAGATTATACCCCGTATATATAATATATAAGATTATACCCAGGAGATGGGCGGCAGCGTCGTTTTTGTTATAGAATAAAAGTGACACAGTCTTTAACATTATTTTATACACGGTACGGCCACGTTGTATCTATTTTATGGCTACCACACGAGTCGTCTCGACCTGGGAAGGACCACGTTCTCACTTAATACCGACGTAAAACAGCAGCGTAATGCTGCTGTGTCTCGTATGGTGAGTGTACAGAACCGGAGACCCTTTTTACTGGAAACGAGGCATTCCATCTTAGTCCTCACGGATGACAACGCATCTGCATTTTGATTCGTAATCGAGGATAGATGTAGATGCCTATAGACCAAAGCAACCACTTACCATCAGGTGGACTGTGTGCTCGTTTGTCACCCTATCCTATAAAAAAAATGATATGGGGTAGTTAATTCTCTTACGCGGCCCCTACACGGAAATTCCAATTATGTTACTGTTTTCAAATATTTTTGTGATAATATTTTGACAGTATTTTGTCAATTTTAAAAGGTTAAGCATAATAATTTTATAGACATAATTTATGTGCATTGTAGCATGGACGAATAAGCAAGAGGACTGATGAACCGCAGAAAGGTCTACATAATACCTAATCAAAACTAGATGGCGTTGATTTATCTTTATATATATATATACATATATATATAGCGATCCTCCCCACCTTTGCACGGGTGATTTCTACACCTCGACAACAGCGCCATCTACTGGGTCTAATTGTGAATCTAAATCATTCTCGAATCAAATCACACACAAAATTTCATCAAAATCCGCCCAACTGTTTAGGAGGATTTCAGTCACATACACACGGACAGAAGAATTTTATTATATAAAATTATATATATATATATATATATATATAAATATAAATATATATATATATATATATATATATATACATATATAAAATTATATATATATATATATATATATATATATAATTTTATATAATAAAATTCTTCTGTCCGTGTGTGTGTGACTGAAATCCTCCTAAACAGCTGGGCGGATTTTGTATATATATATGTATATATATATATATATATATAAAGATTATTCTGTATATATATACTGAAATAAATGGTGTGACCGACTTGATGAAATTTTTGTGTATGTTTGAGTGCGCCCCTAGTAGTTTAGATTCGGCATTGGATGCGATGGCTGGCACTGTTGTCGAAATCCAAAATTCACCCGTGTGAAACTGGGGCGGGTCACCAGTTTTCCATAAAATGAGATAATTGCCAATATATACCACGAAATTTCCCAATATTTCGTATCATTTTTTAAATAAATGATTTTCCAAGCTAATGGTAATGGGTAAATATCATACTAGATATTTTAGTATGCTACCTTTTCTGACGTTTAAAAGTCATCTTGTTTAGTTATCCATAATAGTAGTGATATCAAAGGGGCAATTGTAACTAATAAATTAAATTTAAGCGTTTTTAAATACAAAATTTTTAAAATAGCTTAGAATAAATAATTAGTTATTAGCGCCGAGTATTTGTCTTACTTGTAGATTTATTTTTATTATAAGAGAATTACTGTTTCAACTATAAATTATGAATTGGAATCTTAAGCGTCGATTATACGAGTATTACCCGAGAAATGGGGACATGGGACGGGGAGTATTGAGACTTATACCAAAAAATATTTTTGCTTTTAAATTACCAGAAAATTGATATTGCATTGCTGTAATAGCAGCCACTAGCAGTGTTGTGAAAAACTATTGTGTAATTGCTATTTATTATGGCAAATTAAAAAAAAACCTTTTCTTGAAATCTTCATCGCATTCAATATGACCACGTCGTAATCGCTTCGATGCCTCTCAATCCTCTAAGAAATCCTCTAAGAGCCCTGACTACAGTGCCACCTACTTATCTGTTCAGATGGACAAAATTGGAACTAAGGGCGCCATTTTATAAATAATATTTCGTTGTAAGCTATTATTTATTCTGTGCTGTGAGGAGATTGCTTTGTGTTCAATTTCATTGTGAAAAGTGCATATATATATATATATATATATATATATATATATATATATATATATATATATATATAGTCACAGTCGATAAATTTCGTAAGTGGCAGTAAGCTGTCCGCTAGCGACTCTGTCAACTGAACAGTAAAGTTGGTGGCACTATACGTTTAAATTGACTAACCCGTTCCTAACTAATGCAATTACATAATATAGAGCGGTCAGTATTTCCCGATCATTCTAAAATATGTGAATTGTGATTTTTGTACTCAAAGTTGGACCGAAAAGGATTTCCTCTTTCATTTTTTAAAATTTATCTTGCCCAGCCATTACTCATCAATATTATAATTGTTCATATTGTAAATATTTGAGAATAATTTTACGATTGTTTCAAAGAGGATACGTTTTCCAACCCTTTGCTCATGTAAAGTCTAGTTTATGGAGTGTAGAGATAAGGAGAACAAACTCTGTATAAAAAAGTGTTCGTAAAAAAGCGCTAAATAATGGCGCCACTGTAGCTAGTGCAAATTTTAAAGAAATTTTTTATATTTTTTTATTGCACGACTTTCACCATAATTCTTTTTATAATAATTATTTTATTGTTTTCGAAATTTTTATTTTCAAAATCACTCAACGTGTTTTACGGTGGTTTTTCATACCATCTAGCTACTCGAGCGCTGTTGTAGAGAGTTTGAACTGTTATTTACTGCTTACAGATGTAAACATTTTTAACTATTCTATGGGAGATTGTCCTCCTTACCTCTATACTCCATGGTCCAGCTGTTAGAAATTCTCTTGCGAGGAGTTTTGGCGGGAACTTGGCCGTAGGCGGATTGTCGCTCCTGTTTTGTAGCTTGAATAATGGTTTGAAGTGGATTTTGATTCATAAAAGTGATGCGATTTTGTGAATTAAGTGTCCGCGCGTGTGAACTATTAGAGAAAACGACGAAACAAGTGCTTTGATGTCGATAAACCTCAAGTTATTTTGATCGCTCGGGCGCCTGATGAACTTGAGTGGCTGTCGTCATCAACTGTTCGCTGGGTTGAGCTGTCGTCAAAATCTCCCAAGGGCTTCGCAATGTGATGCATCAGCATATTGTGAAGAAAAAGAACATAAAATGAAGATTCCCAAAGAAAGGATAGGCTCAGAAGGTCTAGAAACCAGAGCCGTAAAGCCAGTTAATAAAGAAAAGTAAAATTCTCTTGCATTTGACATATTTTTACAGATTAATAAAGAAAAAAATATTGTCTCTGGTCAGAGTATATTATGATGATGGCGCCATACTGAGCTTAGTTCGGAAGTGATTAATTCCTAATTTTGCATTGCTAAAGACAATGCATCTGCATTCTGGCAAAAGACAAAAAAAATCTTTCGTTGATATTTGTTTTTTTATTCTCTTGTATTTAGGCATAGACATAGGTTTTATTAGCATCAATACAGTCACAAAATATACATTTAGAAGCAATTAAGAACATAAAAACAACAAGATGGAAAACACATTTAAAAATAAATATCGGCAAGAGTGAGTGATGTGATGCCAAAAAGGATTCCGTCTCCGCATATACTACCGTAGGTACTGCAGCAGCGCTGATTTTCAGCGGAGCCCTGAAAAATATTCATTGTGTATTGCGCCCGCGTCGTTATCGGTGCTATTTTTCCATTTAAAAAATAATGAATCAACTATTCACTCAAAGTATACATTTTTAAGTATATATATTTAAAAAACATACATACACGTGCATATACATACTCACACATAAAAATATATTATATTATATACACATTAATTGTCCGCATTTATTTGTTAAATCGTACTTATGAAATATCTACTTGGAATCTATGGCACTATAATATATGGCGCCTAGGAAGGTGTATTTTCGAAAATGCCGCCGCTTTTATGAAACAAGATTGTCATCATTGCATATAAATAAAATTGAAGTTACTGTCTGTAATATTGAAACAACTGGCTTCTGTTAAGCTCGGTGGGGGGGGGGGGGTGAATACTGTTGTGAGATAATTTATACAGAATTTTGTCTGTCTTATTATCCGGGCTATTCTTCGGAATGGCAGTAGCTGTAGCGGTTGTGGTAAAACTTTACCAACTGATAGATATCACAAATTGGTCCTAACCCAGGCGTAACCGGGGCAAGTCGCTAGTTTGTCATATTATTTAGGAACTTCTCCCTCTTACGTCTCTTTTAAAACTTATCAGCTTGTGTAAATATAATATAAAAATGAATGATTTATGCTTTTAAATTCTACAATCTATGGTTCCAATTTTGTGGAATGCTAAGTGATTGTATTATATTAGCACTAACGCGTGAAACGAGTCATCATGTAAGAATATAACTTAACACAGTTGTAACAAATGTATTTTTGTCACCTGTCAAATGATGGTATATATTAAAAACTAAAAAGTTTTGTGTCCAATATGTAGCCGGATTTATTATATACTAGTTCCAATATAATTTTTACTGTATACTAACACCTTATTTATTGTATACTAACCGTGAGTTTTCACTGACGCGATTTTCACGAAAAAACATGTTTAAAACACTGTTTTCTGTCAATGTATTAAAAAAGCGTTTGCATAGTCAAAAACTTGTTTGACTGTTTATTGTACATCACATATTTTAACTATATTATATGTTTGTAACTACGGCAACAAAATATTTGAAAACAAATTTGTAGAAATATTGTCATGTTGAAAGATAAGTTTGAATATCTGTTAAAATTTTACACAGTTTTAAGCTATTGCATAGCTTCTATCGCGGGCCTTGAGCGCGGGGACCGAATCCAGAAATTCCGTAACGAAAAAAAACCTCACGCTCCCCACTCCGACGGGCACGGAGGTGTGGCGTTGAAAGCCGTGCATCGTCTAACGTCGTTTCAGTTCGGCAGACTTCGGCACTCGGCAGACTTCGGCACGGTGTTTGTGTGCGTGCGACTAGACGTATGCGTGTACACTAGCTGCTAACTCAATGATGAAAATTCCTGAATAACCTACATGTATTGTAAGATATTAAAAATATTAAACAATATTAACTTCTCATTTATTCAATAAGAGAAAAAAAATTGTTTTCTTATCGGTCACCACGCTCAAAAAGTGTAACTTGATTTAATATCAAAGACTTAACTGCATAAATAAAATAAATAAATAGTTATAATTGCATAAGTTGATAAAAAATGCTATGCAATAGCTTTACCGCGGCAGTCACCGAGTGCTACACGTATTTTTTATGAGTGCGAATGCCACCATCAACAAAACATGTTATGTGATTTATTTTATGCAATTTGTTTCAAAACATTACGTGTTGGATGTTCCTCAGTGCAAACGTACTGTAAGATTTAGCTTTACATACACTTGCTTACTGACATCGCATGATAAATAATTTAAAATTTTAATTTTCGAGACTGCTTGGCCGGGTTTCAACATTATGTCACCGTTTTTAGATATTGTTATGTAAGCTTTACTATTGTTTTTTTCATTGTTGTACAAAATTGATGACGTTTGTTTTGATCCTTCGAGCCGATTTGTTATAGTGATCAGTAGTAAAATTTACATTTAATAATATTGAAATTAGCATAATAATGTTTTATTCTTATTTAAATATACTTTTTATAATTACATTTAAAAATCAGTCGGTATATTAACGTAGTAATAGTGCCTTTGTCACAAAACCACCCACGAAAATTTTGGCAGGTGTCAAATTTAGACAGTGCAGTCGCCTGAAACGCGCATAATATACTTTAGATATATAATTATATTAAAACAAATTTTATTGTAAATAAGTAGAAAACTTAATTGAACGTGCAAATAAATGGTTATTTGGAAGAAAGTATTTTGTATATTTTATTTATGTACTGAACTAGGGCGATCGTAATAGTCAATAATAAGATATATTTCTTATTGACTATTAAGAGAGAGCTTGAAGTTGGAATGGGGGGATATGTCCCGGGAGAGAAGAGGATTCTCTAGAATTGGGTATGAATCTCAGGAGCGTCATCTCGCGGTCAACTCTCCGTTGCACTGTACCGTGTTAGGGATCTCTATTGAAATTAGGATGTTTTTTAATTTCAATAGCCTCACGTATCATCCTTGGTAGATTCAATAGAGAATAGAGAAGGAGGCTGGGTACTACCAACTGCTTGGGATCCTATAATTAATTAATAATAAATAATACCACTGCAAGACTTCAAAATACAGTTAGTTCATTCTGCGTAGATCGGACCAAAGACAATAATTAAAAAGCTGAAGGTACTCCGGGTTAACTTTGACATCGGACGTCAGTCACCTCAGTCCCCCGTGACCATGGGTGCTGAAAAGCACCCGAAATGTCGGGTATTAAAATTAATATAAATAAAACGCGATAAAATCCGTAAAAAAAGTAGTTTTAATCAATGTATAGTGTCCGCGTAAATATAAGAAATCATTAAATATACGATCATCAGTAATTTGTAACCAAGTTTTTTAAGTTTAACACTTTCACTGTCCGGTTTTCAGACATAATAGTAAGACGAAGAAGACAATAGCAATGACCTGTATGTAGTGCAAGGAACGGCGAAAGGGTTAAGATATTTTGATATAATTATAACGTGGTCACAGTGAATTGCTTTAAAGATCCAAAATTCATATCTCTTTTATATTTCTGTCGCATTACTTTATGCCTTTTTTAATATCGTGTAGTGTCATTAGAATATCTACTACCCCATATCGTCGTCGTGCGTGTCGTAATCTAAATATCCGCTGCATCTTCCCAATAATAGCTAAAAGCAATAAAGCGTGACAACTATGGCAAAATCCAAATACGAGACTATCTATGAGGGAGGTCTATTTCCAAAAGTGGACTTGGGATATTTTAGGTCCTTATAATACAGCTATTTTAATATAAAAATACACTACACACTGAGGTCTAATCCCCTCCCCCTCTATTTGGCAGCCATTTTGTATTTCTCTTGAGATATTCTCTACGCGTTTACGAAAAAAGTCATATCTCTGAAAGTTTTAGTCTTACTGCGATAAAAATTAACTAATTCGGAGGCCAATAATATTGTTTATCGTTTATATTATCAAAATTTTTGTTGACATACTTGTAACTTTGAAGAAAAAAAAATTAACTACAAATAAAAGAATGGGCCAATGTGTGAAAGAGTATGAATGTGTAAGCCCAAGACTGCTATGGATACGAATGAAAGTGGGCTTAAAGAAGTTGTTTGTGTTAGGGGTCTACGCCCAAGACATGTCTAAGCCCACTTATATCCGAGAGCAGTTTTGGGAAATGGTAAGGATGGTGTTAATGAAGTGTAAGGGAAATGAAAATATTATTATGCTAGGAGATTTTAATGGAAGGGTTGGGGTGAGGGGGCTTGGTTATGAAAGGATATTGGGAACGTTTGGTGATGAAAGTATAAATGAGAATGGTGAAAGTCTCCTCACCGTATGTATGGAAAAGAATCTTTTTGTGACGAACACTTGCTTTCGCCACAAGAGGATTCACATGTATACTTGGGAAAGAGGTGACGATAGAAGCATGATAGATTTCTTAATTGTGGATGAAAGATTGAGATCGATCATCTGTGTCTACCACTGCGTTACAGCGTATTAGAACGGAAAGGTTACAAGATGAAGGTGAGAGAAACAAGTTCAAATGTAGACTGAAAGAAAATATAAGTGGTTTGGATGAATTATGTATGAAGGAGTTAAACTTGGAGAATGTATGGCAAAATGTAAAGAAAGGTTTAGTGGATGCAGCTACCGAAGTATGTGGTGTTAGTAAGAGGAAGAATAAAAATAAAAATAATACGTTATGGTGGGATGATGAGATACGTATGGAAGTTGAAGCAAAGAAGAGAGCATGGCTAGATTTACTAGCAACAAAGGCTGGTAATTCTACCGGTGCGAATGATGATATTGAAAGAAAAAAGGCAGTCTTTAAACATCTTAATAAGAGAGTAAAAGAAGTAGTTGAAAGAAAAAAGCAAGAAAGAACGGATAAGAATGATAGAAGAATATCGGATAACTTCCAGGCAAATATTAAAATGTTCTGGAAACTTGTAAGAACTGCCAGGGGACATTCAAAACAGCCTATGATGAATGTTATAAGAGACGAGAATGACTATATTCTGAATGATGAAGTTTTAAGTTTAAAGAGATGGAAGGAATATTTTGAAAGCGTGTTTATGAGTGAGGAGACAACGTGTGTACTAAGTGAAGTAGAAACTCCGAAAGAAGAGCAATGAAAAGCATGAAAGCAGGTAAGGCTGCCGGATATGATAGAGTTTCACTCGAAATGCTAAGGGCTGGAGAGGAGGTGGTGGCAGACCTGCTGCACACCTTGTTTAATTTATGCTGGGAACTGAAGCGGGTACCGGTAGACTGGTGCAAAGCCGTGATAGTCCCAGTATATAAAGGAAGAGGGTCGCAGCAGGACTGTAAAAACTACCGTGGCATCAGCCTTCTTAGCATTGTGGGAAAACTGTATGCTAAGGTTGAAATTATTGAAAGGGTCATGAAAGAAACTGATGGAAAAATTTGGGGTGTGCAAGCGGGATTCAGAAAGGGAATGGGATGTACAGATCAAGTCTTTTCCATGCGTATGATCGCGGAGAAGTTTCTGGCCAAAAACCAAAAGGTTTTTTGTGCGTTCATGGACTTGGAAAAGGCCTATGACAGAGTGGATAGGGATTTGCTATGGCAAACACTGAACTCATTTGGGTTGAGCGCTGGCTTGATACAGGCATTGGAGTCTCTTTATAGGGACTCTAGTGCTTGTGTTAGGATCAACGGGGTCTACTCGGACTGGTTTGACATCCATAAAGTTGTCAGACAGGGCTGTGTGGCTTCCCCGTGGCTGTTCAACCTATTTATGGACAGTTGTTTGCAAAATTTGAAAGTTGAAGAATGCGGATTAAGAATGGGTGAGTTAACCGTCAAATGCCTTTTGTACGCCGATGATCAAGTCATTCTTGCGTCGTCGGCGGCCGATTTGCAAATGATGGTTACATTAATGAACGGATCATTAAAAGAAAGGGGTATGAAAGTGAACGCAAGTAAGACGAAGGTTATGGTTTTTGAAAGAGAAGAAAGTAAAACGATTTGTGAAATAAGAATAGAAGGGGAGTTGATCGAGCAAGTAGATGAGTTTGTATATTTGGGCTGCGTATTTAGCAGGGATGGGAGATATGATAAGGATATATAACGACGAGTGAATGCGGGAAATAGAGTAAATGGGACCCTGCACTCTATTTTTGAAGAGTCAAAATGTGTCAAAAAAGGCACGTATGGCAATTCACAATGCTGTGTTGGTCCCTACTTTAACGTATGGTAGGGAAAGTTGGGTGTGGCAGAAGAAGCACGAGAGTAGAATCAACGCAGTAGAAATGCGGTCCTTAAGGAGTATGTTAGGGCTGAATCTGAACGACAGGGTAATAAATTGTGTAATAAGAGAAGAGTGTGGTTTGCAAGATGATGTTGTGACCAGGATTAAGAAAGGAATGATTCAGTGGTTTGGTCATGTGGAAAGAATGAATGAGGAAAGAGTGACAAAGAAAATTTATGTTGCAGAAGTGAATGGCAGAGTCGGAAGGGACGTCCTAGGCGAAAATTTATCGACCAAATTGACGATTTATTGAAAACGGGCCAAATTAGGAGTACCCTTAACCGACGAGCATGTATGCGTAGGTGTATGGATGTGAAGGAGGCGAGAGAGGTGTGTCAGGATCGTGCCAAATGGAAATCTGTAGTCTCTGCCTAACCCTCAGGGTCACAGGCGTGAGTGTTTATGGATTGTTTGCAAAATTTGAAAGTTGAAGAATGCGGATTAAGAATGGGTAAGTTAACCGTCAAATGCCTTTTGTACGCCGATGATCAAGTTATCCTTGCGTCGTCGGCGGTCGAGTTGCAAATGATGGTTACATTAATGAACAGATCATTAAAAGAAAGGGGTATGAAAGTGAACGATAGTAAGACGAAGGTTATGGTTTTTGAAAGAGAAGAAAGTAAAACGATTTGTGAAATAAGAATAGAAGGGGAGTTGATCGAGCTAGTAGATGAGTTTGTATATTTGGGCTGCGTATTTAGCAGGGATGGGAGATATGATAAGGATATAGAACGACGAGTGAATGCGGGAAATAGAGTAAATGGGACCCTGCACTCTATTTTTGAAGAGTCAAAATGTGTCAAAAAAGGCACGTGTGGCAATTCACAATGCTGTGTTGGTCCCTACTTTAACGTATGGTAGGGAAAGTTGGGTGTGGCAGAAGAAGCACGAGAGTAGAATCAACGCAGTAGAAATGCGGTCCTTAAGGAGTATGTTAGGGCTGAATCTGAACGACAGGGTAATAAATTGTGTAATAAGAGAAGAGTGTGGTTTGCAAGATGATGTTGTGACCAGGATTAAGAAAGGAATGATTCAGTGGTTTGGTCATGTGGAAAGAATGAATGAGGAAAGAGTGACAAAGAAAATTTATGTTGCAGAAGTGAATGGCAGAGTCGGAAGGGACGTCCTAGGCGAAAATTTATCGACCAAATTGACGATTTATTGAAAACGGGCCAAATTAGGAGTACCCTTAACCGACGAGCATGTATACGTAGGTGTATGTATGTGAAGGAGGCGAGAGAGGTGTGTCAGGATCGTGCCAAATGGAAGTCTGTAGTCTCTGCCTACCCCTCTGGGTGACAGGCGAGTGATTATGTATGTAAATAAATATCAAAAAAATATGCTAATCGGCAAATTATTGTAAATTACTGCAAAAACAACCCCGTTCACCCTTTTTATTTTTATACTAGATCGACAGATTTTGAGTTAAGCTACAATACAACATAAAGTTTACAGCTGTATCTTTATTACTTTAAGAATTATTGTTGTTTGAACATAGCTTATACGCAAAGACAAAAGGCCTTTGTTAAACGACAACTGGCACTGCCTGCCTAGGAGTAATAGTAATCTGAGATTACTTATGATCTTCGATGAATTAGAGATGATGAATTAGAGATCAGAGAATCAGAATCATCATTTATAAGTAGTATAATTTGAGAGCAGGCAGCACAGAACACTATTACTCCTAGGCAGGCAGTGCCAGTTGTCACTTAACAAAGGCCTTTTGTGTTTGGGCATACGCCATGTTCAAACAACAATAATTCTTAAAGTAATAAACATGCAGCTGTAAACTTTATGTTGCATTGTAGCTTAACTCAAAATCTGTCGATCTAGTATAGAAATAAGAAGGGTAAACGGGGTTGTTTTTGCAGTAATTTGCCGATTAGCATATTTTTTTGATATTTATTTGAAGTTAAATTTTTTTTCTTCAAAGTTACAAGTATGTCAACAAAAATTTTGATAATGTAAACGATAAACAATATTATTGGCCTCCGAATGAGTTAATTTTTATCTCAGTAAGACTAAAACTTTCAGAGATATGACTTTTTTCGTAAACGCGTAGAGAATATCTCAAGAGAAAAACAAAATGGCTGCCAAATAGAGGGGGAGGGGATTAGACCTCAATGTGTAGTGTATTTTTATATTAAAATAGCTGTATTATAAGTACCTAAAATATCGCTAGTCCGTGACCGGACACACTTATATATATATATATATATATATATATATATATATATATATATATATATATATATATATATATATATATATATATATATATATATATATAATGGTTATATTTTTATTTTATATGATCAGCGCAAACACGGAGGATTTTTTTATATAATAGGACGCAAACGATCATGCAACTCACCTGATGGTAAGTGATTATCGCCGCCCCTGAATAACTGTAACACCAGGGGGAATTACAGGTGCGCTGCCGGCCTTTTAAAAATGAGTAACCTCGTTTCTTGAAGGTCCCTAAATCGTATTGGTCCAGAAAACCGCCGGTGGTAAACAATTCTACGAAGAAATCGTGCGAGGCGTAATTCGTTAGATAACATTTGAACTAGTTGATATATCCAATAATAATAACATAATAATAAATAGTCACAGATTGTTAGTAAAACAAACCTGAACCTAATGTTAGTACAAAATAAAATAGAAATAGCAGTAACAATGGTACTTATCCTATATTAGTAACTTTACCCACAACCAGCCTCACACATAGCGCAGCCTAACATCAAGTAGGGTTCTCTTGGTGTCGGTGTGTGCACCGTTCGAAGTTCTCCAGAGAGGACTATCCAGCTCCACAGCCAATGTGCTGAGACAGGTGTTGGAGCTCCTCAATACTAGGCTGCACTAAAAGTATCGGGAATGGAACATTTCCATTCTGTTCCATTGCAGCAATTATTAAAAAATGTGATTTTTTTATGTGTTGTTTTATTTCAAAAACTGCTATCTACTACTTACTGAAAAATATTTACTATAATAAAACCAATGCTACCTAACACACGTTAATTGTACAGAAGCCAATTCTAGGCTAATTCTAGTATACGAGGGCTGCGATACGAGTATCGGGAACGGAATATTTCCACTGTTCCTGTCATATTAAAATCTTTTTAATTGAAAACTCCTTGGTTTTAAAAATCGAATACCATTTATTTATTTAAAAAAAAGATTCTCGGTCTTGTCACAAGGTTTTGTCAAACTTGTTTAAAGAAAAATGGAATTGACTCGAGAAAATTCAAGAGCGATGATTTATTATGACTTTCGAAGTGGTTTAACACAAAAACAGTGTGTTGACCGGATGATTTCTGCATTTGGTGATGAAGCCCCATCCAAAACCACAATTTATCGCTGGTTTGCTGAATTTCAACGTGGACGTGTCAAGCTCAGTGATGATCCCCGTCAAGATCGTCCAAAAACTGCAGTCACCCAAGAAAACGTTGATGCTGTGCGTAAGCTGATTGAGGAAGATCGACATGGGACATACCGCGAAATTCAGGCAACTTTAGACATTGGCATGAGTCAAATACAAATAATCTTGCATGAACAATTAGGTGTAAAAAAAGTTGTTTTCCCGATGGATACCGCATTAGCTCTGTGTAGAGCAAAAAAGCGGCTCGCGTTACTTGGTGCGTCAGAACTCTCAAAAGATTCCACGCAGGATCCTCAAATGCTATATACAACATCGTATCAGGTGACGAATCCTGGATGTACGCGTACGAACCCGAAACAAAAAACCAGTCACGAGTTGGGTGTTCGAAAATGAGTTAAAGCCAACAAAAATTGTTCGTTCACGGAGTGGTGGCCACGTTTGTCTCCAAAACCGGCTATGTTACGACTATTCCTCTTGAGGGACAAAGAACGGTTAGTGCAGAATGGTATGCTAGCGTTTGTTTGCCACAGGTCGTTTCTGAACTCCGTAAAGAGAACTGCAACCGCCGCATCATCCTCCATCACGACAATGCGAATTCTCACACCGCACACGGAACAAAAGAGTTTTTACAGCAAGAAAACATAGAATTATTAGACCATCCGCCGTACAGCCCCGACCTAAGCCCTAATGATTTCTATACTTTCCCTAAAATAAAGAATAAATTACGTGGACAGAGATTTTCATCACCTGAAAAAGCTGTGGACGCCTACAAAACGGCCATTTTGGAGACCCCAACTTCCGAATGGAATGGTTGCTTCAATGATTGGTTCCATCGGATGGATATAAATGTGTCAAATTTCGCGGAGAATACTTCGAAAAGCAATAAATAGATTTTTAAATAGTAATGTGTCACTTCCTTGATTCCCGAAATTTTCAGTGCCGCCCTCGTAGCCTGCTCATCATGGACGCGGCGCGCTTGGGCACGATCGCGTGGAAGTCTTCCACACGAGCATCCGCAAACATAGCCGACCCACTGCAGTGTCGAGGCCTCTTCAACATCACCCTCAGCACATTGTTGTACTGAATACGCAGAGCACTGTGGTCTTTTTTATTTTAATTTTAATAAGGATAACAACAGCGTATATCACTAAATACAATTTCAAATTTACTTCAAGTATGCCAATAACAGTTATTGGTTGCGCGGAAAACCATTCGCGTTTTTATTTTTGACGGTAGGAACTTGCCGAATCATAATTCCCTTTCCCAAACGATATCATTCGTACCCTCCTATCGACACATCGGGGTGATGGGGTGGGAGGGGAAAGAAGACGATTCTAGAACATCGCGTAATCATCGGACCCGAGGATATATAAGACACGCGCGACCGACGCGCGCTCTCTTCTTCCCGCCGCAGCCGTCGTTGAACTACAACCTCCTCTTCCCGCGCGCTCGTTTGGAAACACCTCACTAGTGGAAACCGCCTTGGCCTGGAAGCAGTCGAGCTCCAGGAACCCGCCTCACCTCGTGTGAGATATCGTCGCGCACCACCTCTCTCCGGAGTGTTCCAGAAGTCGCCGCTATAGTGCTCTAAAGGATAGAAGAACCCCGGTGAGTCAATATTCCTTAATTTACTGCCTGATTAATATTTATTAACTGTTTTAACCCGTTCCAATTCTGTGTTCTCCTCATCAGGCAGGATTCCTTTCATCGATTTGGCAAGTAATAGTTTTAGTTTAGGGAAGAGCGCATGCTATAGTAGTCGCTTTTACATAAGCATAGAAGCAATCGCAAATACAGTCCACTTTAGTTAATATCTCGCGTAATAGGTTTGAGGTTTGACCTGGGAACTAGATTTTCGGCAGCCTTAAACACGTGGCTCCACCATTTTATGGTCCTTCGAGCCGGATCTGGATTGGTGTTTAGTGGTTATCCAACCATTTTCTGGTCGAATTTTTAAATTAATTGTTTAGATAACGCACTGTAATTTATGGAATAGACTTAAATAGTGTTCGTTTAAATTAAAATTTTGATTTGGTACTCGCAAACAGAATTATTCATTTAATAGCGCTCGTATTTGGTTAAATTTAAAGCTTATTAAATAATTGAAACGGTGTGATAGCAACCGTTTGATACGCTTACCCCACAATTTGATAAAATTATTAGGTTTAGCAAACGACGCGTAGACTCGACCGCAACGGGTGTTCGATCTGATTACGTAATACGGCACGCCGAGTGTTCATCCTACGTCGTTTATGCGCGTGAGATTAATTGTGATTAATATAACTTTATTATAATAATTTAAAATGGCAGTTAGTGGAAGTGAAATCAAAATTAAAACGCTTTATGCCAAGAGGGACATACTCTTTTCGCGTGTGCAGAATATAAGTAATTATATAAAGAACATTAATATAGAGGCAGTGCGGGAAGCCTTTTTGAATGAAATCGAAACGATAGATACTTTGCGGATAGATTACGAAAGAATATTAGACCAAATTAATCATTTGGAATTACAAAGCGACCCGAAATACATAGTGAACTACCAACCGCTGCTGGCATTCGAAGATATGTTGTGTCGCGTAAAAAAGAACTGCAAAACTCCTACAATCTCAAAGCGAAGCAAAGCCGGAAATACAGGTACGCCCTCGTGACTCAATTAGGTTACCGCCAATAGATATTCCGGTATTCAATGGTGATATTAAGACGTGGCCCTTCTTCTTCAGTAGTTTTCAAAACAATATACACAACAACCCATCGTTATCGGACGCTGAAAAATTATATTACTTAATTAGCAAACTTAGTGGCAGAGCACAGTCGATCTGCTCGGGTTTTACACCTACAGCAAACAATTACGTATTAATATTTGAAACGCTTAAAACTAAATATGAAGATAGGAGAATGTTAGCTTCCGAATATTTGAACCAGATATTCGATCTTAAACCTATATCATCCGCGAACATCAACGGCTTAGAGCAGTTTCTAGATAAATTTGTGGCATCGGTGGCTGCACTTAAGAATTTGAAGTTTGATGACCTTATGGACGTGGTGTTTCTCCATATAGCATTAAAGAAATTAGACTCCGACACCGTGCGTGCGTTTGAAATGGAGCATCGTAGCTCGGAGATGCCTTCCTTTCATTCATTAGCATCGTTCGTGCGAGATCAAATAAAGGTGATGCAGCGCTCTCCGAACGTTAAACAGGAGATTAAAAGGTGCGTCGACCGTAGACAGACTCAACCATCTAAAATAGCAGGGTCGTTAACTTACGTAACCTCTACGCCGACATCACTCCAGCATACTTGTTTAGTATGTAAAGATAAACACGGTAATTTATATAATTGTGCGACTTTTCGTAAATATTCACCAAGCGAACGTTATAAGTTAGTAAAGACAAACAACCTATGTTTGAACTGCTTAAGCGATAAGCATTTAGTTGCAAAATGCAATTCGAGTTCCGTATGTAGCAAGTGCGCCAGGAAACATCACACGCTATTACATTTTGAAAATAGCAACATAGCGGCGTCAAGTAAGGCGGATAAGGAATTCACCCCTACTAAGGTCAACGATTCTAGCGGTCGACCTGGTGATGTCGCTCTGTGCTCTTTGGCAAATATGGGAGTACAACCTCCTTCGACCGTGTTACTGGGTACGGCGCGTATTTTGGTTAGGGATTCGCGTGGAAACGAACAAAGCGTCCGTGCACTGCTGGACAGCGGAGCCCAAAATAGCTTTATAACACGACAATGTTGTCAGCGCTTAGGTTTAGTAATAAATAGGTCACTTTCATGTCCTGTAGTTAAAGGCATCGGAGGTACTAGTAAAGCGACACAGGGATATATAAATTTAAAATTTTATTCTCGGATAGATCGTAATGTTAACTTTGATATAAATGCACTAGTAGTAGATAGGGTCACTGAACGGTTGCCAACCGTTTCGGTTGACACCTCGGCAGTGATTGAATTTAAAAATTTGCCTCTAGCAGACGACACTTACGCCGTTCCTGGAAACATAGACATGCTCATTGGGGCATCGCTTTTCCCTTATCTTTTGTTAAACAATAAGGTCAGGGGCAACTCCTCGCATACCGCGCCTTACGCACTGGAAACCGTATTGGGCTATGTGATCCTTGGCTCCGCCCCCATCCTAGATAGTATTTCGGCAACCTCTTATTGTGGTATGGCTGTCGAACCGCTCGAGTCGTTAGTCCGCAAATTTTGGGAGATGGAGGAGGTGAACGTCCCACCTATAGCTAGTCCAGATGACAGGTTATGCGAGGAAATTTACGTCCGCACGACCGTTCGTGATCGCGACGGTAGATATAGTGTAGCGCTACCCTTTAAAGGAGATGTTTTATCTCTCGGCGATTCGCGTCAAATGGCGGAAAAGCGTTTCTACAGCTTGGAGCGTAGGATGCTCGCTTCGCCCCAGTTAAAGGAAGCTTACGACGGCGTCATTAACGAATATATAAGAGAAGGTTACATATCGCTTGTGGCTTCGAAATTAGATAACTACGAAGACACACCGTCGTATTTTATACCACACCACGGAGTCATTAGAGAGGACAAACTTACATCTAAATTACGTGTAGTGCTCGACGCTAGTGCTAAAACTAGCACTCACCTGTCGCTTAACGATATCCTCTATAGTGGGCAAAATTTACAGGGCAGTTTATTTAATATAATAGTCAATTTTCGTTTGTTTAGTATAGCACTATCCGCCGATATTCGCCAAATGTTTCTTTGCATAGGGGTCCGTGAATGCGACCGTAGATTCCAACGCATTTTATATCGCTTCAACCCAAAGGAACCTCTAATGGTGTTTGAATTTAACCGCGTTTGTTTTGGTTTAAAGTCAAGCCCATTTCATGCGTTACGCACGGTGAGACAGCTCGCTCACGATGAAGGTCCCTCTTATCCTAAAGCTAAGAGGGCAATTGAGAGCGGATTATATATGGATGATTTTGTGTACTCGGTCGATAGCGTGGAGGAGGCCACCTTAACCACCGCCGAAGTCATAAGGCTCATGAAATCGGGTCAATTCGATCTTGTGAAGTGGACTAGTAATTCGCGTACGGTTTTAGATACAATCCCACTATCACACCGTCTTTCGGCGATAAAGGAATTCGACGATCCCGATACACACAAGGTGCTCGGTCTGTGTTGGTCACCAGAGTCCGACGTGTTTAGCCTTAAGGTAAATCCGCCCGTAGAGAAATGCACAAAGCGCACAATACTGTCATGCGTTGCTAGATTATGGGACGTCATGGGTTTCGTAGCTCCTGTGGTATTGTACGCTAAGCTTTTGATTAAACAACTTTGGTTATTTGAATGTGATTGGGATGACTCGCCGCCTGACAGCATTGTTCGATTGTGGCAGCGCTTTAGAGAGGAACTTCCTTTACTAAGAGAAATTAAAATACCGCGTCATATAAATGTCGATAGAAATAGCAGCATAACGGTCGTTGGATTTGCAGACGCCAGCGAGAAGGCTTACTGGGGCGTTGTATATTTCCATGTCCAGAATAATGGTAGAAATTCGATTAGCCTCATTAGTTCTAAGTCGAGAGTCTCCCCCCTTAAGGTGGTCTCTCTGGCGCGCTTAGAGCTTTGCGCAATATTAGTACTCACCAAGCTTATTACCACAGTTATCGGCGCATGTAGGGATAGAGTTCACATAGAAAGGATATTTGCCTTTTCCGACTCCACCGTCGCCTTATGTTGGGTTCATTCTTCACCCCACCGTTGGCATACGTTTGTCGCGAACCGAGTGGCCAAGATCCAAGACGAGTTAGAAACGAGGAACTTTTATCACGTGTCCGGTAAGGAAAACCCTGCCGATTGTCTATCCCGGGGACTCACCCCGATGCAAATAATGGACCACCCGCTTTGGTTCCATGGACCTTCTTGGGTTCACTTGGATCCCTCACAATGGCCAATAACCGATTTCGAACCTTCGTCAGTGTCACAACCGCCGGAAGAGAGGAGACACGCTCTAGTGGCGAGCGTTTCGAGCGAGGTTTCTCCAATTATTGCTCTGGCGAACCGCTTGTCCTCTTGGTCGAAATTATTGCGTATCGTAATTTACGTTTGTCGATTCGCGAAGCTTTTACCGCGACGTTCGTATATCTTAGCATCCGATTACAACTATGCCGAGTCGCTAGTATTACGTGAACTTCAACGTGCGCACTTCTCCGAAGAAATTACAAGATTACGATCGAATAGAGCTTGTAGTCGCGCCTTTCAACGCCTTAATCCATTTTTACAGGATGGGATTGTAAGGGTAGGTGGACGCTTGTCCAACTCGCAATTGAGTTTCGACCAAAGGCACCCTATAGTTTTACCGCGTAAAGACCATATCATGAACTTATTAGTCGATTATCATCATAAATTGAACTCGCACGCTGGCCCCGATTTATTGATGTCGATCTTGCGTCAGAATTATTGGATTCTTTCTGCACGTAGTTTAATACGCAATCGGGTGCACAGATGTATAGCTTGCTTTCGGGCACGCCCCAAGCCGTCATTTCCGGAAATGGCGGAACTTAGATCTTGCAGAGTGATACAATCAGTAAAGCCCTTCACGCACACCGGGTCTGATTTTGCTGGTCCGTTTAAGGTCACGCTCACTCGCGGGCGCGGTATAAGATCTACAAAGGCTTACGTCTGCATTTTCGTATGTCTAACTACTCGAGCAGTGCATATAGAACTCGTGGGTGATCTAAGCACAGCAGGCTTTATGGGTGCATTTAAAAAGATTTCTATCCCGCAGAGGCCCTGTAAGTAAATTATATTCGGATAACGGTACGAACTACGTCGGTGCAAAACGTATTCTATCGGAACTACATGAGCTCTTAGCTAGCAAGTATTATAATTCGGAGTTCGCTCACATTCTAGCCGAGAACCGCATTGAGTGGTCTCTGAACGTCCCAGCCGCGAGTCATTTTGGGGGCAATTGGGAGACAAATATTAAAAGTCTAAAGAGCCACTTATACCGAGTAATAGGAGATCAAATTTTGTCCTTCGAAGAGCTAAGTACGGTGCTCGCTCAAATTGAATGCGTAATGAATAGCCGTCCACTTTGTCGGACGTTATCTAGTGACCCCTCGGAACCGCTGGCTCTAACTCCAGCACATTTTTTGAATTTAACGCCTCTAAGGTATCTGCCCGCCGCGGATATGGATGAGAACAGACTTAGCATTTCCCCACGCCACAAATTATTAGATCGGTTAGTGCAATCGTTTTGGAAACGATGGAGGATGGAATACTTGCATACTTTGCAGTCTCGGCAAAAATGGAACACAGCGACAGAGCCTTTAGCTGTAGGAACGGTAGTTGTGCTCACTAAGGAGAATACGCCGCCTCTCCACTGGCCGTTAGGAATCGTCGAGGAGGTCTTTCCCGGTTCCGACGGAGTAATTAGGATAGCTCGCGTTAAGACCACGGTTGGGTCTTACCTACGTCCTGTTGTCCGTTTGTGCGCCTTGCCTCTTCCATAATTTAAATTAGATTTCTAGATTAAAATTGTAGTTGAATTTAGGTAATCTTAGCGTTAGTTAGTTATTTGTTAGTTGATCTTAGCTCTAGTTGTTTAGTTATTTTTTGAAGGAAATCCTTCAAGGGCGGGGGGAGATGGTTGCGCGGAAAACCATTCGCGTTTTTATTTTTGACGGTAGGAACTTGCCGAATCATAATTCCCTTTCCCAAACGATATCATTCGTACCCTCCTATCGACACATCGGGGTGATGGGGTGGGAGGGGAAAGAAGACGATTCTAGAACATCGCGTAATCATCGGCCCCGAGGATATATAAGACACGCGCGACCGACGCGCGCTCTCTTCTCCCCGCCGCAGCCGTCGTTGAACTACAACCTCCTCTTCCCGCGCGCTCGTTTGGAAACACCTCACTAGTGGAAACCGCCTTGGCCTGGAAACAGTCGAGCTCCAGGAACCCGCCTCACCTCGTGTGAGATATCGTCGCGCACCACCTCTCTCCGGAGTGTTCCAGAAGTCGCCGCTATAGTGCTCTAAAGGATAGAAGAACCCCGGTGAGTCAATATTCCTTAATTTACTGCCTGATTAATATTTATTAACTGTTTTAACCCGTTCCAATTCTGTGTTCTCCTCATCAGGCAGGATTCCTTTCATCGATTTGGCAAGTAATAGTTTTAGTTTAGGGAAGAGCGCATGCTATAGTAGTCGCTTTTACATAAGCATAGAAGCAATCGCAAATACAGTCCACTTTAGTTAATATCTCGCGTAATAGGTTTGAGGTTTGACCGGGGAACTAGATTTTCGGCAGCCTTAAACACGTGGCTCCACCAGTTATCCTCATATTAAATATAAAGTAAGCTAGGTACAATTATAATGAATAAAAACGACGGAAATTAAACAATTTAAAACATCTTAATAAAATTAAGTAGGTTACTAACACTAAGATATTAGGTCTTACTGACAAATTGATATGTGATTTACTTTTGGAGTTAATTTTATAATTCATTTATTTATATCATGGCAAAATATATTCTATATATCATTACATATATACATACAAGTATACGTACACACCAATGTATATAAATATTAAAAAATATATTAAAATATATAAATAGCTCACTTATTATTTAAACATAGCTACCTAAAGTAAGTGTTTCTTCATAATGTAAGCTACATCTACACCGGCATCCTACGTTTACAAATAAAGGTAAATTAAACAACAGAAGCTGTGTTTAATATGCATGTACGTACAGTGTGTCTAAAATCACTTTTACTGCCTATAAAGGGATCGATGGTATTGTTACGAGCTTGGGGTTCGTGACAATAAAAACTGCCGATTGAATTACCAAAATTAACACTTTAATTCACTTTAGTTTAACACAGAGAGGGCAATACACAATGGCGAAGCTTCCATTAAAGCCGAAAAGCCGGGCTTGCCTTATTAAACCTGAATCAAACAATAATATCAACTAATAAAATAACTCGTAAAATGTTTCAAGCTATTTCAAATTTCCTGCGCACTCCACTGTTCGACACATGTCGACCGATGACCTCGTATTGCCTTAGCGATACCGCTGCTGTCATAAAAAATGACTTTTAATAGAGCTAATAGTTGTCTCCCTCGCTCGCGTGGGCTTTTTACGGGGCTTTCGAGAAGACGATCGCTCTCTTTCTATGTGTTTGTATTTCAGACTTATCAATTATCGCAATTAAAAACAGTTATTGGTACAATTAAAACGTTCACCAACATTTTACGTGGACGTTATTAAATCTTTTCATAAGAAAGCGAGACGATTCCACTTATCATATCTTATCTCTTATCCATTAGAATGTAAATAATTTTTAAGCTATTGCATAGCTTCTATAGCGGGCCTTGAGCGCGGGGACCGAATCCAGAAATTCCGTAACGAAAAAAAACCTCACGCTCCCCACTCCGACGGGCACTGAGGTGTGGCGTTGAAAGCCGTGCATCGTCTAACGTCGTTTCAGTTCGGCAGACTTCGGCACTCGGCAGACTTCGGCACGGTGTTTGTGTGCGTGCGACTAGACGTATGCGTGTACACTAGCTGCTAACTGAATGATAAAAATTTCTGAATAACCTACATGTATTGTAAGATATTAAAAATATTTTAAACAATATTAACTTCTCATTTATTCAATAAGAGAAAAAAAATTGTTTTCTTATCGGTCACCACGCTCAAAAAGTGTAACTTGATTTAATATCAGAGACTTAACTGCATAAATAAAATAAATAAATAGTTATAATTGCATAAGTTGATAAAAAATGCTATGCAATAGCTTTACCGCGGCAGTCACCGAGTGCCACACGTATTTTTTTTTAATTTTGTACATTGTTTGTACTTTGTTCGTGTTTTACTTTTGTTCATGTATTGTATTGGATGTAAATATCTTTTTTGTTTCGCATAGACAAACCCAAACGGCTTTCTTCAAAGCCACCGAAGCTATGCAATTGCTGATATGTAATACAATCTATCTAGCAGTGGTATGCCTTCTGTGTGCTTTGTTAAACACGTCCTTGACAGCACTGAATATGAAACTGAAGCGTGGAGACAGATCAAGATACACATACACATACACATATACATACACATACATACACACGCACGAATGCAAGTCTTATTAATTAATAATTATGAAATCTCACAAACATACCATGTTAAATTCCAATGATAGCTGAGTAAATGTAAGAAGTGATTGGGGAACTCGAAATTCTCATAACACACGTGTAACATCTCAGGGAAGAAGGAGTGCCTGAAAACCAGCGCTTCATGGGATCTAGTTCCATGTAAGCAAAAGCTGAGTCACCTCCGTTTGCCTAAATTAAACTAAGATTAAACAATTAGTTTAATGAAATATAAATAAACATGTTGATTTCTTATATTTACGCGAACACTATACATTAGATTTGATAGACCACAAATCCTCGCGAAAGAACATCGATTCCTATCAAGGATGATACGTGAGGCTATTGAAATTAAAAAAACATCCTAATTTCAATAGAGAAGGAGGCTGGGTACTACCACCTGCTTGGGATCCTATAATTAATAAAATTAAAACTAAACCCAAGCATACCACTGCAAGACTTCAAAACACAGTTAGTTCATTCTACGTAGATCGGACCAAAGACAATAATTAAAAAGCTGAAGGTACTCCGGGTTAACTTTGACATCGGGACGTCAGTCACCTCAGTCCCCCGTGACCATGGGTGCTAGAAAGCACCCGAAACGTCGGGTATTAAAAATAAATAAAACGCGATAAAATCCGTAAAAGTAGTTTTAATCAATGTAAACATGTTTTTTAAAAGTGGCAATAAAATGATATTTATTTATTTATTTACTTAAAAGACACTAATAATTAATCACACTGATTCACTTTATTTCGCTCCGAAGCTTCGCTTGTCTCGCCAAATTCAATACTGCCCCGATCGCGTCTTGCAGCGCCTTTAAAGCACATTTTCACCATATTCCAGTGGATACGGGCGCCGACCGACGAGAGGCAGAAAGTTCGAGTGATGTAGATTGAATGATGTAGATTGGAGTTGTAAATATATTGAATCTATATGTGTCAGCTTGCCAGCCCGATCTCTCAGCTCACAATACAACTTAAATATTATACTAGTTTACATACCACCAGATGAAGGTAAATTAGCATATTATAATAATTAATGAATTTAGAATCAGTTTTGAGCGTTTTTATCAAACGTCACATTCGGACTTCTTTATTATTGGTGATTTTAATTTGCCTTGTTTAACATGGAATGCTGATGGTTGGTCTTTAATACCGATTGGCAAATATTAGGTTCAGGTAGCTGCTAATACCTTGGCCGAGGATCTGAGTTTTTTTAGGTATGAATCAATTTAATTTTATTCAAAATCGTTGTAATAATGTCCTTGACTTGTGTTTTTCAAATTTTTTTGGTTGTCCGATGGTGGAAGGGAGAGGTAGGAATTCAATTATGCAATTCCTGCGCACACTCTTCGAAATGCATCCTGTAGGAAACCGAAAGGCTGGCTACTTTGCGCTTGTGTTCGAGGCTGGTAAGATTGATTTTACCCAAAATCGGATCACCAATCATTCCATTGAGTCCAAAGCTGCTAGGTGGCATTTTGCAGCAACAGGCCGCAACAATACTCCATGCACGACCGGACTTGCGCTTTTTATAAAGTAAGCAGCTAGCTGTCTCGACGTGAAGTATCGCAGCACCTTTGCAAGGGCTCCTAGCTTCCTTGCAGCTGTTTTGGCCTTGGACTCAATGGACCGCCCGAAGTTCAGATTTGAGGATATCTCAACCCTCAACAACCGGAGGCGGTCGGTGTATTCCAGTGATTCACTTCGGTAAGAAGGAGCCAAAGTGAGCTGTCTCCTTTTTGCAGTGAAGAGACGCGCTTGTATTTTGGAGGCGTTGAATTCCACAACATTGGTATCGCCCCATTCAGAGACTGTCTGTAGTGTGAGATTCACACGCTCAACCATCGCGTCTCTTTCGGACTGGATTTGATCCTGACTGACCTGAGGATTTGGTCTGTATCTCTCCACAACTGTGCTATCGTCTGCGTACCGATAGATACCGGGCACAAGCTGTGGCCGTGGAAGGAAAAGGGGAGATCTACCGCCGGGCAAGTTTACTGCTCGGGGAGCGGCCAACACTCCGTGTGATAGTTCGGAGATGTTCTATATATATTGTTTATGATTCGGAATTTTGATAGCGTGATTTAGGCTTCGGTGTGTTTCGCTTGCGGCGCGAAGACAGCGCCGCCACATCACCCCCATACTCAGACCGGAGCTCGATAGTGCAGCCTCGTTGCCGACGAAAGTGCAAGTGCCAGGAGATTGCTTTGTAGTCTGCGGTGAGTCGAGAAGAAGGCAAGTAATCTGCGAGAGTGCCGTGAAGCAGAGGCGAGCAGTAAGGCTCAGAGCCGTGCTGAACACTGTATAACGCAGAGAGTAGCTTGAAGGAACAGGAAGCATTATTATTCCAGTGCTCCGATGAACCTTGTGAAGCTAGATGGCTTGCATGATATGAAGACTGCAGACGATATCTGCTCGGGAGCGAATGGGTGGGGTATTTTATGACGATGATGAAGCTTGAAGTTTCTGAAGGTTGTTGGTTGCGTGTTCAGATCACGTCGGGTGGTCACCACTGTGGCCGTGGAAGGAAAAGGGGAGATCTCCCGCCGGGCAAGCCTTCCTCTTCCCCTCGGACCGCGTATGCGTTTAGACGTGTGTTTCTGTGCAAGTATAAATTTTAAAAATAAATTAATTTAAAGAAATAATTTTTGTTACCAAATTCCGTGCAAGTACCAGGCACTCATAACGCGTTTGGAAGTTGACGGTGCGTTCGGAACTCCGAGAAACGCAGAGCAACGCAACTGCGACAACTACAGTTTGTCTACGCTACTACGGATGGGTGCTTATTTATCTTCTTCATTCATAACTGCAGACATCGCACGTACGTCACTAATCTTTCGCTTGCCATAATTCATAAGCGCTAGCGATTACAGTTAAAATTTTGAGGCTTGGTTTAAGGAAAAATAATATATATATATATATATATATATATATATATATATATATATATATATATATATATATATATATATAGATAATTAAACTTCTATTTGATTTAAAGATTGAAAACATTGCTATATATTAATTCCATGATGGATAAATCTGTATCAGATACGGAAATTAACGTTTTGTCCACTAATAACAAGACTCCACCTAATTATGTATTTCAACGAACCAAGAGGACTAGAAAAGAAATGGCTGATTCTGTTAGTAATCAGTTGGCTGATTTCAAAGAAGAAATTATAAAAATTATGACACTATTTACAACAAAACAAGAAAATGAATTTCAACGAATTAATTCAACACTGAAAGAAATCCAGCAGACAAATATTAGTATAGAAAGCACGATTGCTTTTTTAGCTACTCAAAATGAAGAGTTTAAAAAAGAAAATAGATCAGTTAGAGAACCAGGTGAAGGAGGATAAGAAGTGTATCACAATTTTGGAAAACAAAATTGAGGAAATTCAAATGGGTAACCGGAAAAGTAATATTGAAATAAAAAATGTTCCAAAGAAAACTAATGAAACAAAAGAAGAACTGATTGATATGGTTGTGAGTCTATCACAGAACATTGGTTGTAAGGTTGATAAATTAGATATAAAGGATATATATAGAGTACGTGGAAAAAATATGAAAAACTAAATACACCGATTGTTGTAGAAACTGGTTCTACGATCCTTAAGACTGAAATCTTAAAAATGGGTAAAGCTTTTAATATAAAAAACAAAAGTAAGCTGTGTGCTAAGCATCTGGGCTTCAAAGTACAGGAAGACACACCCATCTTTTTATCAGAACACCTTACTTTGAAAGGATCTTGCCAGCACTTCCTTGCCAGAGACCTGGTTAAGACTAAAGCATACAAATCCTGCTGGACTGCATATGGCAAAGTATACGTAAGAAAAGACGAATCTTCTCCCATTGTCACCATTAGAAGCGAGGAACAGGTACACCAACTTCTGTTAGAAAAATGACTAACCCTTTTGTTAAATTTTTTCTTACCTAATCTAAAATTAATTCCCTTTATTTATTTATTGATGTTAAAATTCTGTTTAATTATTTCAAAGGTGCTCTATCACTTTTTATTTTTGTCAAAACTAATTAACTTTGCATATGTTACTTACACATATTGCAGTTACACACACTTTAATAACACTATCATGAATACACTACACATATTAAATACACTATCAAGAAAATACAATGGAAATGATAACTTAGTTCAGCTTAACGACATAAGTATAAATATAACTACACATATACTAGCAATTCAATCTTACATATTTCGTTCAGTATTAGAGAAGACGTCTATAGTAGGTAGAATATTAAATGAGTGAGACCTTACAAAATATAGAAGAAATAGACAATTTAATTATAGCACGTAATATTGAATGTGATACTTTAGAGTTTGCTACTCATTTCAAAAGAAATCAAAATGATCTCACTATAATCTCACAAAATATAAGAAGAATCTAGCTTCGTTTTTAAAATAGATGTAATTATTTTAACTGAATGCAGACTAGATAGTAACAAGCCTATCCCACAACTAACTGATTACCACTCCTACTCTACACATACCACCTAAACCAGAATGATGGGGTTACTGTTTATGTAAATACTTCATTAAAAAATAAAGTAAAAGAAATAAAACTGGCACAGGCGTCTTGTATTCAAGTAGACATATCAAATAATATATTCTTATGCATCTATCGCTCGCCATCAAATACAAATATAGATAATTTTTAGCTTCTCTTAGTGCACATCTTGAGACAATATCAATGCATAAAAATATAATAATAGCTGGGGACATAAATATAAATATTAGACCTAAAAAATATGGAGCCATCGCAAGAATATAAGAATAGAATGAGCTATCTTAACATGATGATGATGATGTTATGACCCTAATGTACCTATTAACTGACCTTCTTTTGCATAATATAGCTAATTCTATAAAAAACAATATTATTACTATTGAAATTCCGAAGAGTAAACGTATCATAAAACCTTGGATTACAACTGGTATTCTTAAGTGTATAAATAATAGAAATAAGTTACAAAAGAATTTAAGAAAAGACCCACACAATGAAATTTTAAAAATAACATACTTAAGATATAGAAATTACTGCAATAATTCAATTAAAAAGCTGAAAAGAAGATATAAAAGAGAACAACTTGCTAAATCAGTTTCAAATAATAAGCTACTCTGGAAAAATATAACAAACTCGAACCAATTGAAAAACCAAAATACAGAATTATTAAATACTAAGCCCACCCCTACCGAAGCAGCAAATTTTGTTAATAAGTACTTTGTTAACATTGGTAAACAACTTGCTCAACAAATTAAAGATATTGCCTTGCATGACTCATATAACCTTTCTGACACACTGCCTGCACTGGGAAATTCCTTCATGCTCCTTGACACAGATCATGATGAAGTGGATAGAATCTTGATGGGCCTAAAATCTAACAGTGCACCAGGTTGGGATATGATTTCAACAAAGTATTTAAAATTTGTAAGATATGAAGTCGTTCCTATTATAACTCACCTTGCCAACCTTTGTTTTAATAAGGGGATATTCCCTAACCTGTTTAAGCAATCTATTATTATTCCAGTACACAAGGGTGGGGATAGGACGGAAGTTAATAATTATAGGCCCATATCCATATTACCTAGCATATCAAAAATTTTGGAAAAGCTTATTAATAATCGTTTAGTAAATTTTTTTAAATAAATATAATATTTTGTCTCCTTCCCAATTTGGATTTAGAACGGGTAAATCCACAGAAGATGCTGTAACTTCTCTAAGCTCGCTAATAATTGAAGAAATTGATAATAAAAATAAATGTTTAACGGTGTTTCTTGATATCAAAAAAGCCTTTGACACCGTCTCTGTCCCTATCCTAGTAAATAAATTGGAAAAGGTTGGTATAAGGGGGAGCACCATTAACTTTTTTTAAAAGCTACCTCTCTAATAGGAAGCAGAGAGTAAAGTTGTACTGCAGTCGTCTTCTCTGGAAATTCCTGGAAAGCTATGAAAAATAGTGCCGAAAATGGAATGTTTCAAATAGCTACTTGGTTAAAATATAACTTGCTCTCCCTGAACACAAATAAAACTAACTATATATGTTTTTTCAGTATCTACAATAAAAATCAACCTGATGATAGATTTAGTGTAAGGGTTCATGATTGTAGTAACACCCAGGATAGTAACTGCAACTGCCCGATCATTAATAAAGTTACCCATACAAAGTACCTGGGTGTCATATTGGATCAGAGACTGTCCTGGTACCCACAGCTTGAGCAAGTTGCCGGAAGAGTCAGAAAGTTGATTTGGGTCTTTAGATCATTAAGGCATGTGGTTCCAGGTAATAATAAAAAAAATGGTGACCGGGAAACATCAAGAACAATTCTGAATGAGATATATATCGCCTTGGTTCAATCTGTCTTGGAATATTGCATTCCTGTTTGGGGAGGTGCGGCAAAAACTAAGTTTATAGAGGTTGAGAGAGCACAACGTGCGCTTATTAAAGTTATGAACTTCAAAAAATATTAGATACCCCACAGAAAGGCTTTATCTCGAGAGTGGGCTACTTTCGGTAAGGAAACTGTATATAAAACAGATCACACTCAATAAACACAAAAATATACCCTACGATGCAAGTAAAAAAGGAAAAAGAAGAAAAAATAATGTTGCTTCAGTACCCCAAACTAAAACTAAGTTTGCTAGTACTCAATATAATAGTCGCTCGTCTCAAATTTATAATAAAATCAATAAAGAACTTGATATTTATTCGAAACAATATATCGAATGTAAAAAGGTAGTACAAAATTGGTTAGAGTCACTTAATTATGAGAACACTGAGCTGCTTTTACATACAGTAAAATAGTACACTCCATACCCACACACTCACATACAAACACATACACTCGCAAGCACGCACGCGCACACACACACACACACACATACACACACACGCACGCTTTCGCATACATATAACAAATAACAATAATCTGAGGAAAAAAACTATAAATATTCCCTTTTAGTCTTTAAGTTTTTCTTCGTAATGTCATATTTCATAATGTAAATAATATAATATATAGATATTGATATGGAAGAGCGGATTCACCCGGTACAGGCATTATTTGCTTAAAAGGAGAATCCGGCCACTAATGTCTGTAAACCAATTCTATATGCTGAAATAAATTTTATTATTATTATTATTATTATCACGGCTTCGGTGTGTTCCGCTTGCGGCGCGACGACAGCGCCGCCACAAGCAAGTCATTAATATGCAGCAGGATGAGAGATAAGGAGAGAACGTATCCCTGAGGAACACCGGCGTTAGTCGCCACTACAGAAATAGTAATAATAAGACAATAGAAATGAATTAGCGCTCGACAACTTCCAAAACCGATGTCGACACATCTTAACACATACTCATTTAGCGACCGATGCCTGCAGCCGTATTATAAAGATACGCAACGCACAATGATATCTAATGTTTTTTTTTTGAGTTTGTTTGTCAACGTCGCGTGCGTGGCGTATTACAGTAGAACAAAAGCAGTAATGGTAATTGTACAAAACAAAAAGTAATAAATGAAAGTTTACAAAGGTAAATATCATAGTAAAGTATTCATCTAGATGTAAATTAGTTAAAACAATGATAATTAGTAAATAATCAACTTACCGATGAAATGTTAAGCATCTATAAGTTCAATAACACGTTTTTTTTAATTACATTTATTAGTCCAATTAAAGTCCTTGATCAGTTTTTTTTAACTGATTACGCTGCATTTCATCATTATAATAACATAAATTCAAGTACGAAGTTCCCCGCGCAACTAAATTACAAAATGGTGAATGATGTTCGTCAACACATCATAGCGGCGACAAGTTCACGCGTCTATGCGGCTTTTATTGTCTCATTATTACGATTTCTGTGGTCACCACAAAATCGGAAGAGCAGGCATCGACGACGACACGGAGAGGACGTTCACTCAGAAAGCCCTGTACTCAGTCAATCAGATCAGGGCATAAGCCGTACGCTGGAAGCTTATCCAAAAGGCTAGTGTGCCAAACTCTTTCAAAAGCCTTCGAGATATCAAGGGAAACAGTAAGTGCTTCCCCACTCGAGTACCTCGCTCCCTACGTGAGTGGCACATGCTAAACGGTCCCCAGCTGACTGATTTCGGCGAACCCCGCCGAAATCATTGAGCTGGGTCAAATTACTAGTCAAGTCTAGTACTAAGCTAACTTTACGTTCCATAAGCTTGCAGATTATGGAAGTTATTGACATTGGCCGATAATTGACAGGGTCGGCACGGCTGCCTTTTTTTAGAACAGGCGGCACGTTGGTCGGCTTCCAGAATTTTGGCTCAGACAGCTTCTCAGGTGCACAAGCCCTTAGAACTATAGCTGGTATACCATTTGGTCCATTTCTTTATTCAAGTCAAGACACCGCAAGATTTTTTTTTTTTAGAAGAGGGGGCAAACGAGCATGTGGCTCACCTGATGTTAAGTGACTACCGCCGCCCATGATCAACCGCAACACCAGGGGAATTGCAGGTGCGTTGCCGGCCCTTTAGAAAGGAGTAAGCTCTTTTCTTGAAGGTCCCCAGGTCGTATCGGTCCGGAAAAATCACCGGTGGTACACACAGAGAGGTTGTACGGGGAAGAAAACTCCTTTTGAAACGTACAGTGGTGGACCGCCAAGCATCCAGATGGTGTGGATGGTATCGGGACGTTTGCCGTGTAGTGCGTTCACGAAATTTGGCGGCTGGGATTAATCCGAACAATTCCTCAGAGCACTCCCCGTGATAGATGCGATAAAATACGCAAAGAGATGCAACATCTCTTCGCAGCGCCAGTGAATCGAGCCGATCGTAAAGCACTCGGTCGTCGACGATTCGAGCCGCTCTGCGCTGGATGCGGTCAAGTGGAAGGAGCTGGTACTGGGGAGCCCCAGTCCAGAGATGGGAACAGTATTCCATGAGCGGCCGAACCTGCGCCTTGTAAAGTTGCAGGCGGTGTGCCGGCATGAAATACTGTCCCGCTCTGCTGAGCACGTCAAGCTTTTTAGAGGCCAATTTGGCCTTCCCTTCCAAGTGACCACGAAACTGCACGTCACTCGATATGTCGACGCCGAGGATTCCGATACTGGCTGAGGCAACAAGGGGAGTGCCTTGAAACTGAGGGGATACGACAAAGGGGTTCTTTTTAGCGGTTAACGCGCAAACTTGTGTCTTCTGGGGGTTAAACTGGACTAGATTTAGTCGCCCCCAATCCGAGACTCTGTCCAGCAGAGACTCGACTTCAGACGCAAGTTTGTCCCGGCACTCAGAGACGTTTTCCCGAGAAATATTGGCTCGGCCGGTGTAAAGAGCATCACCAGTGCTGTCATCTGCATAGCAATGAATGCTACGGGTTTGCAACATATCATTGATATGCAGAAGAAACAGCGTTGGCGATAGCACGCAGCCCTGTGGAACACCAGCATTAATAAGCTTGCAATCGGAGCTTGCACCGTCTACAACGACCTTGATGCTCCGATCTGCAAGAAAACTGGTGATCCAATCGCACAATTTCTCGGGAAGCCCATAGGAAGGGGAGCTTCGAAAGAAGCGCTTTGTGCCAAACCCGATCGAAGGCCTTCGCAATGTCCAAACTAACGGCCAATGCCTCCCCCTTGGACTCTACTGCCTCCGCCCATCTGTGAGTTAGGTAGACCAGAAGATCACCAGCTGACCTACCACGGCGAAAACCGTATTGGCGGTCACTAATCAGCTGGTGATCCTCAAGGTACCTCATGAGCTGGCAGTTTACAATGGACTCCATTGTTTTGGAGAACAAGGAGGTGATGGCGATAGGCCGGTAGTGGGACGGGTCTGAGCGGTCGCCTTTTTTTAGGGATCGGGTGGACGAAAGCCGTCTTCCATGATTTTGGGACTACGCCTAGGGAGTAGGAGTACCGGAAAAGACGCGTTAAAACCGGTGCCAACTCTGGAGCACACATCCTCAGCATAATTGGGGGGATTCCATCAGGCCCACTCGACTTATGGATGTCCAGGGAGAGGAGTGCTTTGCGAACCGAGCGCTGAGTGAACTGCACTTCCGGCATGGAGCACTCACACGGCGAGATGGTCGGCGGCGTACTCCCCCGTCATCGAGAGTCGAGTTAGACGCAAAAAAAGAGCCTAGAAGATCGGCTTTCTCCTTTGTGGTGTGGGCCAGTGAGTCGTCCTCCCTGTGCAGAGATGGAAGAGATGGCTGACAGAAATTCCCCTGGACAGCCTTGGCGAGAGACCAGAATGCACGAGTTCCAGAAGGAAGACGAACTAGTCTCTCGCCAATTCTGCCTATGTGCTCTGACTTTGCCTTGGCAATGACTCTTTTGAAGGATCTAGAGGCGGAATTATACTTCTTTTTTAGAGCGCTGGTGTTTACATCCCTGGACGCTGATGCGTCAGCCCAGGCTCGGTAGCACTCCTGCTTATAGCATGATGCTATTTTACAGGAGCGACCAAACCATGGCTGAGATTTGCCTCCAATGGGCACCACAGAGGAAGGAATAAAAAGTTCCATACCCTGAAGTACCACATCAGCGACAGAATCCGCAACAACGTTGGGATCGTCCGGCGAGAAGCAAACCCGCCCCCAAGGGTAGGATGCAAAGAAAGACCGCATCCCATCCCAATCGGCTGACCTATAGTGCCAAACACGGCGGCAGCCTGCAGAATGCAACCGCAATTTCAGCGTGAGTAGCACCACACTCCGGACAAGACAATAGTCCGAGGAGCCTAAAGGGGCGTCGACGGAAATCTGATATCCGTCCGGGTGAGAGGTCAGCAGAAGGTCCAAAAGGTTTTTAGAACCTCTTTATTTGTGATACGAACCTCCGACATAGTGGTCCCGCAGTGAGGTAATTTAGGTGGAATGTTGCCACTGTCCAGACGTGAATTGTAGACAAATAGAGATGCGAACAAATCCGCTTTCTCTTTCGCCGTATGCACCAGGATGCCATCAGGTTTTACCAGTGGAGGCAGTGCAGGCCAACAGAAGTATGTCTCGACCGCTTTAGCACGATATCAAAAGGCACTAGTTCCTGATGATGATCTGGCAGAGTTTTGCGCCAATAGATTTAAGAAGACTAGCTTTCCGTAATGTTTTTTGTAGGACTTGGTGGCCTAGTTGAAAGTTCTCTTCTTGTAGCTGATATCCGGAGTTTTGCGGTTTCAAGCTGCAATCCAGGATAGGCACGCTATATGCTTGCGTTTTTCAGCTTGGGCGCATTTAGCGTTAAACCATGGACGAGCTCTGCTACCGGTGGGAGCGTCAGAAACGGGGATAAGATATTCTATAGCTTGACACAACATCTGTTGTGACTTCAGTGGGTTTAGGTTCTTTGTTGACAAATGATGAAGTCCAAAGTTGACAAATGTTCGTTTATTCAGCAGAGTTTCAAAAGGTACCTGTCGATATACAATTGAATTAGTATCTAACTTTCACAATTTTAATAAAGAGAAATATTCAAGACTTTATACAAAAGCAATTTGTTCGTTTATTTACAATTATTACATGTTCTGTGAAAGAAATGTATTAACAAAGTTTAGCACGTGGCGACTAATTTTGAGTGCAAAATTACAGCTTAAATTGATACAAAATGAACATACCTTTTGAACGCTTTGATAATACTTGTTTTGTTGAACAAAACTCTTGACAAACAATCAACGGATTGTTGTTCAATACTTTACAATTTTCAGAATTACAATTTGGAGCACGTTTGCCTTTCGCCATCAAGTTTCGCTTTTTCCATAGAGTAGAGTAATATATGGCTTTGTCGCATGAAGTTATCAAAAAGTAGGCTTGCCAACTTAATTACACAAAATATGAGAATACATTATTGCCAACTTAGACTCTATATAAAACGAAAGTAAAGTGTGAAGTAGGATAGGATCAAAGTTGGTCTAGGTCAGATCAGCTGTCAATTGATCAATTCTCAACAACATCTCACACAACATCAGGTTATCATATTGGGACATCAGCTCAGTTCTCCGTGACCATGGGTGCTGGAAAGCACCCGAAACGTCGGGAATTAAAAACCCGTAGTAGTTTTAACCAACATTAGTACAGTTGCATAGTTTCAACGTAGACTTATTATAAACATTTTGTGTTTATGGTTCCTGAATATATCTTATTAGTTATTTTTTTGTGTCCGAATGACATCATTCGCGTCAGGTGCAAGCCTACGGAGTTGTACAACGTATTATATTGTATTCTTTGACTTACTACTAAATAATGAATTCCCTGCTTGGGTTATTGGTTCTTGCGTGTGGATGTTTTGCCCTAACTGCGATCTTATTGCAAAAGCACTGTACGGCACTCTAACATGTCCTGCGTAACTGTCAACCCCCGATAACGTTCGAATATTGTCACTTTGGTAGAAGTCGCCAAAAGAAATATATTTTGTTATCACACTTTATACAATTTAAGTGATAATGAAGGGTTACGAAATGAAAATACAGTATATCACACATATTTTATTAAAAAAATATTGTAGAATATTTCATTATGTACATATATATGTCACACGATCATATTAAGCAAAAATAAATCGATTAAATTGGATTTTAGTGCAATGTAAAGTCTATAGAAAAAATTCAGTCAAACGCGCTCCTTCTCAACAACCACAAGACAAGCTAGTACCGGCTTCAAGTATTGTTAAAAAATAATCTACATGAAAGTCGACTAAAGAATATGCTAGAAACACCTTGTGACCTCCAACATACGGCGGAATAAGCACACACCAGGCCTCAGTAACACAGACCGGCGAAAAAGGGAGCAGCGACAAATGATATTGCAGTTGGTGATTTCAAGCATGTTTATTAATGGCTTAAGTTAGTTAAATTTACAGCCTATATACATCCCACTGCTGGGCACAGGCCTCCGTTCGTTTCTGAGAGGGTTTAAGGCAAGTAATTGTGTTGGCGAACTTTACATGTCTTGGAAATTTTTTTCTTATTTCTCAGACATGCAGATTTCCTCACGATGTTTTCCTTCATCGCCGAGCACGTAGTAAATCAGCATTCAAAATTGTAACTAACAATTTCATTGGTGCTGCCGGTTTTCTCGTGAAAATCAGCGAGCACTAACCATTTGAGCTACCACGGTTCAGATGGTTAGTGCTCGCTGTTTACTTCACACACACAAGCTAAATGTTTGCAACGATTTCTTTTCCCACTCAACGTCCAACGATACCAACATCCGATAGATATCCCGCTCATTGAGGTAGTAAAGAACACTGGCTGCGTTTGGCAGAAAAAAGCGCTAGCACGCGCTTGTAAGCAAAATGGCGATCGTATGCAGTGAGCGCTGTCAAATCGTAAGTATTTTCCTCTAGGACACGAAGTTAGTTTTAACCGGGGAACCTAACATAATTTAAATATATGTTTGTAAAGTATTCATATTAAAAACTTACGAATCATGTATTTTTAATAACATGTATATGTTTATTCATGTCATATTACGTGAAACTAATATTGCACAAAACAACTTATAAATTCTACTTCAAAACAAATAAATTAAATATGCAAAATGGCGGATTGTGTCAGCGCTAATGAAGTTAGCAAACGTGTCCTGGCCGAAAACTGTTTAGTTTCGCCATTTTGCTTACAAGCGCTTGCTAGCGCTTTTTTCTGCCAAACGCACCCATTGACATAACACGTTGATATTTGACTAATAAAGCAACACAGTGCGGCGCTAGTGTGCGAGTAAGCTTGAGCTCAGGGCCCCGCCGTGACGCGGAAATAAGCGTCCGTGCGATCCCAGTCTTCGAAGATTATTGGCACGTCCTCCGGCTTCGTGTCGTGCGGCTCGGGCGGCTCGTGCTTGGTCTGCCGATGACACAGTAGTACAGTACAGTACAGTACCCGGCGATAAATATTGCACATCGACCTTTGAAAAGAGACAATAGGCTAATTTCCGCTTCGTAGAGCCTTATCTCTGTCGCACACTGACTGACGGATTGTTTGTATTTCGTGCGACAGAGATAACGCTCTACGAAACCGAAATTAGCTGATTGTCTCTTTCCAAAGGTCGATGTGCAATATTAATCGCTGGGTATTGCACAGTTGCATGTTGCACTGGACTAACGTCCAACAATGACAGTGTACAGCACTCACCTTCAGCCTGAGGTGCACGAGGCGCAGGTGCGTGCGCATGGCGGTGCGCTGCGTGAAGCGGCGGCCGCAGTCGCCGCACGCGAACGGCTTCTCGCCCGTGTGCGTGCGCACGTGGTTGATGAGCACGCTCTTGCCCTGCTCACACAGTCACGTAACATAGTGTACAGTTTGTAGTGTACAATGTGTAGTGTACAGTGTGTAGTGTACAATCTGTAGTGTGGATTGTGTAGTATACCGTGTGTAATATGTAGTGTGCAGTGTGTAGTGTACAGTGTGTAGTATGCAGTGTGTAGTGTACAGTGTATAGTGTTTGTGTGTAGTATAGTGTGTAGTGTACAGTGTATAGTGTTTGTGTGTAGTATAGTGTGTAGTGTGCAGTGTGTAGTGTACAGTGTTTGTGTGTAGTGTACTGTGTATAGTATGTAGTGTGCAGTTTGTAGAGTACAGTGTGTAGCGTGCAGTGTGCACATAGTGTGTATATATACCCGGAAGGCGCGGCCGCACGTGTCGCAGACGTGCGCGGGCGGCGGGCGGCGGCCGGCGTGCACGGCGCGCTCGTGCTTGGCGAGCGAGGCGCGCGACGCGAGCGCGGCGGGGCAGCGCGGGCAGCGGTACGGCCGCACGCCCTCGTGCTGTATCTCGCTGTGGTGAGTGAGCGCCGCTTGCGACACGAACCGTTTGTCGCACCGCGTGCACTTGTACCTAACGTATACGAATCGAACATATACTCGTAAATGTAAGTGAAAAGTCAACCTATTTTATTTTAACTTTTCTCATACAACTGTATTATTAAATGTTTACTAAAATTTATCGCACCGCGAGCACTTGTATCTAAAGTTTACGAATGCAACAGATTTATCTATTACACATAATTCTATGGAACATATTTTTATATTATATATACAACATATTTTTATATAATTGATGACCTTTTTTACTGTCTGGAAAATAATAGGGTGTAACATGTGAACGGATTAGGAGCCTGTGGCAATGATGTTTTACAAAAAAATTAAAAACAAAATTTAGATTTAAACGCTTGAATTTTTTTAAACAATAACTTTGCCCTTTGCCCTTGAAACTGTGAGCCTGCGAAATGACAAGGTCAAAGATGCCTACTAAATTTATTATATTATTGACTTTTGTAAAGTAGGGTGGATATGATTTGAATTCCGATGGTTTTTAATTAATAAATTTATTTAATTCAAAATTTTTGTTTTTATTTTTTCAAATATCAGCGCCATAGCGCTTCTAATCCGTTCACATGTTACACTCTATTTTTTTCCAGACGCTAAAAAAGGTCATCCATTATATAGGTTGATTTACTAATATTAGTTCGTAAATGAACTGACATATCATTAAGTTTTTTAAAATAATAACTGTGCTAAATGTCTGACTGACCATATAAAATAGTGAATATTTGAAAATCATATTAAATTTCAACTACGTCGCACATATTCCTAATAGTCCTTCGAGCCGGAACTCAACCACTCAACCACTTCAATGCAAGAAATCACAACTAAACTCTACATTCTCAATGGTCCTTCGAGCCGGCACTCAACCACTCAACCAAACATGTTTTTTCAATAAAAGCTAGTAAAAGTACTGGTAGAGTAAAAGCTAGTGGTCCGATCTTGATCAAATTTATATGGAACCACACGAGAAGTACCAGCTTTCAGATTAAAATATTTTTTTTCTTTCAGATAAAAGATAAAAAAATCATCAAAATCGGTTTAACCAGAAGAAAGTTCTGAGGTAACACATAAAAATACGTACACGTAAACACATAAAAAAACATTGACGCTGGTGTTCCACAAGGCTGCGTGCTATCACTAACACTGTTTCTTCTGTATACCAATGATATTTTGCAAACTGGTAATATTTATTGCTATGTAGACGACAGCAGTGGTGATGCCTTATACACTGGCCGTGCTAATATTTCTCGGGAAAACGTCATCGAACACCGGGACATACTTGTGTCTAAAGTCGACTCTTAGCTAAACAAAGTTTCGAATTGGGGGCTACTAAATCTAGTCCAGTTTTCGAACAAAATGTTATTTCCCTACGAAGTATTGATAATACATGTTTATACTCTTTAACTCGCATTTCAAAAAGGAGACTCCGTAAGTCGTAGTTAGTAAAATATAATGACGTCTTACTTGGAATTCCCCATGAATGTTCGGGTTTGGGGCATATAATTATTAATTTGTCTTATACACGTGCAATGAATGAATACATTCATAAAACTCTCTAAGTAGCACAGCTGTGAACGTTATGTTTGTTCCTTGTCGACACAGGACACGATTACTTTTAGCGGAGCTTGTCCGTCAGTATTTATTTTGGCTTTGACTGAGCTTGAAAATATAATTGATAAAAAATCTGCAAATATTTTAAATCAAAAGAAGATAACGGATTTTTTAGTTAGTAGTACAGTTTAATAGTTTATTAAGTACAGTTTCTTTCATTAATATGTAATTTCTTTTAATATGTAAAAAATATGTACTATAAAACTTAAATTGAATTGTTATTCAAATGCGACTCTACAAATCGAAAAATATACTAAGAAATCGTGCCTCTGTAAGTTGAAATTTCAGCAGTTAAATCATATGTATCTCAGTTGAAAACTCGTTATTGTTTTGCATTTCCCTTGACATTCGAGTTATAGAGATTCCAATGTAATTCCCTTGCCCCTCGGTTCTGCTCACATTTAATTAAAATTATGTAGGTGTTCTACTACTCGACAATTTTCACAATTAGGTGAATCAGTTCTTTTCATCAGTAAGATTTTTTTTTGATGGAATGTCAGAGACGGTTTTTCACGCCATTATGTGTTCAATAGACTTAGTAATATTAAGATTCAGTTAAATAAGGCGAAAAAAAGATATTGATACGCAAATTGATTTTCTTTGCAAGCCGTACTTTTCATGTAACAGTCGACAGATCGCGGTCATTTGAGGTCATTGACCTTCCTATTCTTATTCGAATCGCATTGTAAGGATAGTAGTCATGTTCCTGTTGATCAAGCAGGATGGGGAATATGTTGGATTTGTTTAGCTTTAGCTCACTCAAAGTATTTGCTGAACTACGATTCCAATTAATTAGAGGGTAGTAGTATACTTTATAGATTATGTACATAACGGAAAATAGGATGCAACGGATACTAAGATTAGGATTTTCTAAACAACAACCTCGCAGACTCGCGAGACCGTGCCTAGGATAAAAGTATCTTGAACGCAGCGAGAAGGAGTGTCGATATAAACCTTCGATGATACAGAGTCAATATCTAATGGGTATCTACAACTTTATCTGCCACCAGAGCGGCGTCACTTAAGAATGTGGTGAAGTATATGACAGATGTCTTAGCGGGGGAAGTAAATTTGTTAGAAATTTTATTTATATTAATAAAATTTATATTAATTAGATTAGAAATGGATAATCCAAACTACTGTTGCGCGCCATAATTAATGCCTGGTACATGGCAATAGCGCCATCTAGTATCCAGTAGAACTAATCCTTCTAGAGAATTCCATACTAGAACTTTCTACACCTAGTCAGTCGGGACCGGTATGTACTCGAAAATTCTAGTTATTTCAGTAGGAGAGGGCCTATATAAAATCGGTGAAGACCGCGACCGAGTCAGTATTGAATTGGCAATTCAAGCAATACAACAATACAACTGCGAATTGTGTTTTATTAGTGTGTGTGTGTAAGTTGTTATTGGTGTTTGGTAATTAAATTGTCAATTTTGGTTAATTCAATCGGCAGTTTTATTGTCACGAACCCCAAACTCGTAAAACTACTTTTATTCTTAAAAGAAGGAGAATTAAAAAGTAAAAAATTAAAGAATACAGCACTGAGGCATTGTTTTATATTTTAATGTTTTATGCATACACTTGAAACCGATTTTTTTTTAAATTTAAATTACAAGTTTTGAACGATGACGACACTGTGTGACCACATTTCGTAACAAATAAGTTCACCTTAGTTCCAATTAGCGACATCTAATCAGAGTAACATTATTAACCTTTACTGCACGAGTCAGTTAAATAAAAGCAAAAACTGTGTTGTGAACAGTTATTAATAATAAGTAAAAATTACGATTTACTTACTTAAGGCTTTGCACATCCAAATGTTTCAGGCTCTTCAACAGGTGCTGCTTAAGGCTATGGGCCGATTTAAACCTGGGGAAAAGGATTTTTGGAGTTCACTTTCTCTAATAAAAACTGGTGAAACTTCAGCTTCCGTCACCGTTAAAGCATATTAAAGTCCACTGCGGTAGATGGGTCTCCCCCATAGATTGCCAAATAGGGGGGGATATTTGCCAAAGTAACACACTTTTTATGCGTGGTAGAGTCATGCTGCAGTTATATTAGAAGTATAGTTATAGCACGAACGGGTCGGCTCGACCGGGGAAGGACCACGCTCTCACAGAATACCAACGTAAAATAGTAGCTTCATGCTGCTGTGTTTCGTATGGTGCGTGTAGAGAACCGGAGACCCTTTTTACTGGAAACGGGGCATTCCAACTCGTAATCGAGGATATATATATATATATATATATATATATATATATATATATATATCTATCCTCGATTACAATGTCAATGTCAAAACAAACACTGGATGATGCAACAATTAGGGTTTTATCCAAAGGCCTCAACTTTGCAATTACACCCCGCAAATTACCGTACGAAGAAATTATCTGTAGTGTCGAGGACTGTTTATTTAAAAACAATATGCGGAAAGAAGATTTGGAGGCGATACGTCAAGACATCTCGTCTATGTTACGTCGATGTTCAGTGCCTAAACCGAATCTTCCCAAAGACGAATTTATAGCGTTAAAGAACCTACGCAATAAACACGAACTTACGATTCTCCGCGCAGATAAGGGAAACGCCACGGTAGTCATGGATACGTCAGATTATAATTCTAAAATACAAGAACTTTTGTCGGATGTAAGTACTTATAAAAAGGTTAAAAACGACCCAACAAATAGCACACTAAAAACAACTAGTGACCTCATAAAGAAACACTCCGAAAAATTAAATCTGGACGTAAAATGGATAATACCTACGTGCGCCAAATCACCAAAATTGTATGGGTTACCAAAAATACACAAGCCCAATGCTCCATTACGTCCCATAGTGAGCCAGATCGATTCACCAACTTACAGATTGGCTCAACACTTAACGAAAATACTCTCACCACTCAGGGGACATACAAGAGCACACATAAAGGATTCCTACCATTTTGTCAGCGAGATTAAAGACCTACATCTGGCAGACAATGAAACTATGGTCAGTTTTGATGTGCAGTCATTGTTTACATGCTTACCTGTTGAAGACTGCATCTCAATTGTAACTAGAAGGATGGAAGAAAACAACATGCCCGTAGAATATGCAGTATTACTCAGACACTGCCTTACATCTGGCTACCTATTGTGGAAGGAGGAGTTCTACAAGCAAGTAGATGGTGTGGCGATGGGCTCACCTGTATCTCCCATTGTCGCCGACATATTCATGGAAGACTTTGAGGAGAAAGCCCTCCTTACTGCACCTGTTACACCAAGGTTCTACAAGCGGTACGTAGACGACACTTTCACAATTCTACCTTTAGATAAAGTAACTGCATTTTTAGACCATCTTAACTCTATAAATTCTAAAATTCAGTTCACAATGGAGTTAGAGGCAAACAATTCCTTAGCTTTTCTAGATGTGTTAGTAATTCGGAATCCTGATAACACCTTGAGCCATATTGTGTATAGAAAAAAGGCCCATACAGATAGATATTTAAACGGTGATTCTCACCACCATCCTTCACAGTTAGCTACCGTGGGTAAATCTTTGTTTCAGAGAGCACGAGGGATCTGTGACAGTAAACACCTGGCTGCAGAGCTCCACCATGTCAAGCAAGTTTTGCATGACAACAAGCTTCGGGTCCCGCGCCTACGTCACAGTGAACGAGTGAAGCCGGCCACAGTCGAGCGTGTACCTGCTGTACTGCCATATGTTAGAGGAGTCACTGACAAGATTGGCTACATCTTGAAGCGCGCTTCCATCAAAATATACTTCAAGCCGCTGAAGAAGATTGGTCAGTTTTTAACATCGGTCAAGTGTAATGTCCCTCTGCAAGATGCAGGAGTGTACAAGCTTGATTGTGAATGTGGTCTCTCCTACATAGGACAAACTAAAAGATCAATAAAAACCCGCGTTAAAGAACATATAGCTGATGTGAAGAATCGACGCTCCGGGAAGTTTGCAGTCTGTGAACACGTACAGGATCGCCCCCGTCACTACATCAGATTTGATAGACCGCAGATCCTCGCTAAAGAACACCGATTCCTTCCAAGGATGATTCGCGAGGCTATTGAAATCAAAAAAACATCCTAATTTCAATAGAGAAGATGGCTGGGTGCTACCATCTGCTTGGGATCCTATAATAAATAAAATTAAATCCCAACCCAAGCATACAACTGCAAGACTTCAAGATACCATAAGTTCATACTGCATAGATCGGAACAAAAGTTAAATTTTAATCTATGGTAACCGCGGTTAACTATGACATATGGATGTTGAACATCTCAGTCCTGCCCGTGACCATGAGTGCTGTAAAGCGTTCGAAACGTCGGGTATTTAAAAAGTTAAAATATACGCGATAAATTCCGTAAAAACTAGTATTATTTCAATAGATATAGATGTCTATGGTCCACAGCAACCACTCACCATCAGGAGGACCGTGTGTTCGTTTGTCACCCTATCTTACAAAAAAAAAACTTGACAAACAGGTTGAAAACAGCAATTTTTTATTTTTAGTTTTTATTAGGAAGACGCTGCTGCCCATCCACTGAGTTGTTTCCCTCTGTCGGCTCTTACGACACCCGCGGGATGATATGGGGTAGTGGATACTCTTACAACGCCAATACACGCTAAAGACATGGTATATCAAAAAAAGTACACAGTTATTAAATATTTCACGTATACAGTGTTACCTCACATCGCATTCAACGCAGTAGTAGTCTTTCGCGTCAGAATGCTTTCCCTGGTGCAGTTTAATCTGCGTCCGCGTTCGGAACTTCGCGCCACACTGCCCGCATTCGTAGTTTTTGATGCCCTTGTGAATCCTGGAAATCAGAGGATAAATCTTTATCATATTTGTCATCTCATGACAAGTGTACTGCCGGACAGGATTGTTTTATAGAATAAGGGTGACAGAAGAGCACACAGTCCACCTGATGGTAAGTGGAAGCTGAGACCCATAGATCATAGACATCTATTCTCGACTAGGAATCAAATTGCAGAATGCCTCGTTTCAAGTAAAAAAGGTCTCCGGATTAAAAAAGTTTGAGCATTGAGACGGAAATCACAACTTGTAATTACTGTCTGGTCCTTCGAGCCAGATCGCAGAAAAAATTCTTAAAGTTCATTTCTCTGTTTCCTCTCCGGTTAAGCTACGGCCACAGTATCTTACCGTCTATCGCCCGTTTAACGCAATAATTATGATATTAAATTACTGCCTGAGTTACCGCGTGAAGTAATGTGGTTACACTAGAGTTTACCTAGATATCACAATGAACTAGACGGAAAAAATGCTCATATCGCACATTGAACAAATTGTAGTGTGACCTTTTAACTCAAAAACTACCGCAGTAATCGTCTTTGATATGCGAAAACTACCGTCACCAGAGCTATTGCTTATCGTCATATGCCATATTGATTGACATTGTAAAATTATAAATAATCAATAATAACAAAAAAAATACATTAGACAAATGAAATTGTTTGTCGAAAAATCAAAATTTATTTACGTGGTGGTAGAGCTTTCGGAAGATGGAAATCTTGTAGTCTGTCTGCATTTTTACCACCATTATCTATTTCTGTCTTCAAGCCGCTGTGCACTGCGGCTTGAAGACAGAAATAGATAATCAGACAGAATAGATAATCGACTGTTGTTTTGGATTAAAGAGTGAGAGAGTCATCATTATAATTACAGAATATGAGGTATTCACCTTAGTGCTTAGGGATAACAAAGTATTCAAAGTCAAAGTCAAATTTTTTTTTGAACGTTAAATCTTCACCGGTGCAAAAAACAAAACTTTTTCAGAAAATAACCGGCAAGTAAATCTGGGGCTTTTTTAAATTCGCTAATGCAATTCCATTTACAAGTTAAAATGTACGTTTAAATTACATTTATATATCAACAGCCAGGGGACTTGCAAATCTGCAGGCAAAATGGCTCGCAAAATGTCTCTGAAAGAATATAGATAACAAATTAAACTCACAACTGGTGCTCGATCAAGGAGTCCTTGTTGACGAAACTCTTCCCGCATTCCTCGCACGTGGGACGATCCCCGGAATGGTGGTTCCTCATATGACCACGATGCGTTTTGTTGTTGCTGATCGACACAATAGAATAAAATAACTTTAATTCAATATTTAGATTGTCTAAAATTAAGTCAATTCACAAATAAAATATTATATTAACATCTCAACGTAGCGAAGCGGCTCTCCGTGGGCCGCTTTTCGCCCCCGCGAGAAACGAGACGTGATGGGTGGCGAACCACATCGCCGCCATTTTGGTTAATTTTTTGATTATCCATTGCGTTCCCACGAATAGCGAAGGAAAGGTTTGTCCCCCCCCAGCAGAGCCCCGCATGCCAGGGTAAGGCTAGCCTAATTCTGGGGTCGCCCGGTCCCAGGGCAGTGTGGCACGCTAACGACTAGGCTCGCCCCTAGCCATGCATCCATCCGCGCGGCCGACGTTGGATTGGCGGAGGGTAGGAATAGGAAAACGGGAAGGATAGGTGGTGTGAAAAGGAAGAGTAAGGTAAGTTAGGGTAGGAAATAGGAAATGTAGGATATTACCGTCCATGAGGGCAAGGGATAGGACAGTAATAGCTAGGGTAGCCGGGGTCGCATACCCGTATACCATACCACAACTACCGGACAGGTAAATTGGGATGAGTATCCCTCGACTTTTCTCATGGTTTGGCCACATCGAGAGAATGAATGAAGAACGATTGACGAAAAAAGTGTATAAGGCGAGTGTGAATGAAAGTGCTGGAAGGGGTAGACCTAGGGGGACTTTTCTAGACCAAATTAGGGACGTCTTGAAAAAAGGCCAGGTTAAGAGTACCCTAAACCGTAGAGCATGTATGAAGGGAATAATGAAAGTATACGAAGCGAAACAAGTATGTAAGGATCGTAGCAAGTGGAAAGAAGTGGTCTCTGCCTACCCCTACGGGAAAGAGGCGTGATTATATGTATGTATGTATTAACATCTCATTATCATGAATTTAGAGAAAAAATAGAGATTAGCATAAAGGTGCCATATCAATTGTCAATGTTTAATATGCTTACAGTATCGATAGATGGCACCACAATATAATTGTATCACGCCATAACTGTTCTAGTGCCAAAATTTATAGGTATTAGATGATGATAACTAGTCAAAGCATAGTGAATTGAGTAATCGACACAGGCTGTAGGGTTGATCGATGTTGCAGAAAAATCGATGATGACATCGATGTTGACATCGATAGCTCAACATCGATGTTCGATGTTTATCTTCCTCAAAACATCGATGTTGAACATTATCGATATTTTTGCACGCAATTAGTAGTTACATCGCTTCGAAGTATTCGCTTGAATTGCCAATTCCGTCCGGCATGACCGGCCTTATATAGGCCCTCTTCTACTGAAACATCCAGAATGTTCAAGAGCACATACCGGACCTGACTGACTAGGTGTAGAAAGTTCTAGTATGGAATTCGATATCTCAATACTAGAGGGCGCTAGTGGTCACAAATGTCTCCATTAATTATGGCGCGTAACAATATCCTGTTTTTCTTGTGTTGTCTCTTACGACACTCAGGGGATGATATGAGCCTCATGATCGTGAGAGAATAAGAAAATAAACTACCCCATAATAGGGAACTGGATTCCGAGGCCGCTACTAAACAACGAAATATACTTACTTAGAAATTTTTCCGCAGATTTGGCACGTGTACAATTTAAGAACACCTTCGTGTTTTGAGCTGAAAAGAAAGAAACAAATTAAAACTTGACTTAACCACTCACTTGTCCAAACGCCATATTCTGGCGTCTCAAATAATATGCGCATTATCAAACGCCATAATATGGCGTCGAGTGATAGCAAACTATTTGTAACATATATATGATTTATTTAACATACACATATATAACATATATATCTGCATGTTTGATTTTGTCTAAATTTGATTTAATAATGTGTTTTTTGTGAACCTCTTTATTTTTTTGTCCCGATGTCGAGTAGAGCTAAGTGAGGCCTTTCTCGACCTTGTCGTAAACAAAAAATGTATGAATTTTTTTTTATAATTAAATATGCTTTGGACGTACAAGTAAAACAAATAGTACTTGGAATAAAGGCTTTAATTTATAATTATTAAACCTTTGCAGAAAATTGGGGGAAAAAAACACTTTTCTTACTTTCATTTTCCAATTAGTATCACTTTCGAAGTAAACTTGTATTCAAGTTATACATAATCTGATAGCTTATTTAATAAAGTTTCTATTGATATATGATTTTAATATACCTTTTATACAAATGTCTTGGAAATAGTCATTTTAATAAACAGCAGGAAGTAGTCTGGAAATACTTCGGGAAGTGCTCGACAGATGCATATATTTGCCAAAATGACCCCCACATACGAGGGGTTAATAGAGTTTTTAAAAAATTACTTTGGTAAACCACATTATAATCTTTGTCAAAAAAATTAATTGTTTTATTTCATTTAAAAAAATACTTACAAATACTATATTTAATGCGAATAATTTTACTTTGTATTTACTAGTATATAAAAACGGAGTATCTAGTGGCAGTGAAGTTGCAGTGCATTGGCAGTACGAGTGGGAGCGGCGCGCACCTGTAGTGGTCGAGTATGGAGGCACGGTCGGTCATGCGGCGGCCGCAGCGCACGCACTCGTAGCGCCGCGTGTGCAGTGTCTAGTGTCTAGTGGCAGTGCAGTGGCAGTGCGAGTGTGAGCGGCGCGCACCTATAGTGGTCGAGTATGGAGGCGCGGTCAGTCATGCGGCGGCCGCAGCGCACGCACTCGTAGCGCCGCGTGTGCAGTGTCTAGTGTCTAGTGGCAGTGCGAGTGTGAGCGGCGCGCACCTGAAGTGGTCTAGTATGGAGGCGCGGTCGGTCATGCGGCGGCCTCAGCGCACGCACTCGTAGCGCCGCGTGAGCAGTGTCTAGTGTCTAGTGGCAGTGCAGTGGCACAGCGAGTGTGAGCGGCGCTCACCTGTAGTTGTCGAGTATGGAGGCGCGGTCGGTCATGCGACGGCCTCAGCGCACGCACTCGTAGCGCCGCGTGTGCAGTGTCTAGTGTCTAGTGGCAGTGCAGTGGCAGTGCGAGTGTGAGCGGCGCGCACCTGTAGTGGTCGAGCATGGAGGCGCGGTCAGTCATGCGGCGGCCTCAGCGCACGCACTCGTAGCGCCGCGTTTGCAGTGTCTAGTGTCTAGTGTCAGTGCAGTGGCAGTGCGAGTGTGAGCGGCGCGCACCTGTAGTGGTCGAGTATGGAGGCGCGGTCGGTCATGCGGCGGCCTCAGCGCACGCACTCGTAGCGCCACGTGTGCAGTCTCTAGTGTCTAGTGGCAGTGCAGTGGCAGTGCGAGTGTGAGCGGCGCTCACCTGTAGTGGTCGAGTATGGAGACGCGGTCGGTCATGCGGCGGCCTCAGCGCACGCACTCGTAGCGCCACGTGTGCAGTCTCTAGTGTCTAGTGGCAGTGCAGTGGCAGTGCGAGTGTGAGCGGCGCTCACCTGTAGTGGTCGAGTATGGAGGCGCGGTCGGTCATGCGGCGGCCTCAGCGCACGCACTCGTAGCGCCAAGTGTGCAGTGTCTAGTGTCTAGTGGCAGTGCAGTGGCAGTGCGAGTGTGAGCGGCGCGCACCTGTAGTGGTCGAGTATGGAGACGCGGTCGGTCATGCGGCGGCCTCAGCGCACGCACTCGTAGCGCCGGGTGTGCAGTGTCTAGTGTCTAGTGGCAGTGCAGTGGCAGTGCGAGTGTGAGCGGCGCGCACCTGTAGTGGTCGAGTATGGAGGCGCGGTCGTTCATGCGGCGGCCTCAGCGCACGCACTCGTAGCGCCGCGTGTGCAATGTCTAGTGTCTAGTGGTAGTGCAGTGGCAGTGCGAGTGTGAGCGGCGCGCACCTGTAGTGGTCGAGTATGGAGGCGCGGTCGGTCATGCGGCGGCCGCAGCGCACGCACTCGTAGCGCCGCGTGTGCAGTGTCTAGTGTCTAGTGGCAGTGCAGTGGCAGTGCGAGTGTGAGCGGCGCGCACCTGTAGTGGTCGAGTATGGAGGCGCGGTCAGTCATGCGGCGGCCGCAGCGCACGCACTCGAGCCGCCGCATGTGCAGTGTCTAGTGTCTAGTGGCAGTGCAGTGGCAGTGCGAATGTGAGCGGCGCGCACCTGTAGTGGTCGATTATGGAGGCGCGGTCGGTCATGCGGCGGCCGTAGCGCACGCACTCGTAGCGCCGCGTGTGCAGTGTCTAGTGTCTAGTGGCAGTGCAGTGGCAGTGCGAGTGTGAGCGGCGCGCACCTGTAGTGGTCGAGTATGGAGGCGCGATCAGTCATGCGGCGGCCGCAGCGCACGCAATCGTAGCACCGCGTGCGCAGTGTCTAGTGGCAGTGCAGTGGCAGTGCGAGTGTGAGCGGCGCGCACCTGTAGTGGTCGAGTATGGAGGCGCGGTCGGTCATGCGGCGGCCGCAGCGCACGCACTCGTAGCGCCGCGTGTGCAGTGTCTAGTGGCAGTGCAGTGGCAGTGCGAGTGTGAGCGGCGCGCACCTGTAGTGGTCGAGTATGGAGGCGCGGTCGGTCATGCGGCGGCCGCAGCGCACGCACTCGTAGCGCCGCGTGTGCAGTGTCTAGTGTCTAGTGGCAGTGCAGTGGCAATGCGAGTGTGAGCGGCGCGCACCTGTAGTGGTCGAGTATGGAGGCGCGGTCAGTCATGCGGCGGCCTCAGCGCACGCACTCGTAGCGACGCGTGTGCAGTGTCTAGTGGCAGTGCAGTGGCAGTGCGAGTGTGAGCGGCGCGCACCTGTCGTGGTCGAGTATGGAGGCGCGGTCAGTCATGCGGCGGCCTCAGCGCACATACTCGTAGCGCCGCGTGTGCAATGTCTAGTGTCTAGTGGCAGTGCAGTGGCAGTGCGAGTGTGAGCGGCGCGCACCTGTAGTGGTCGAGTATGGAGGCGCGGTCGGTCATGCGGCGGCCTCAGCGCACGCACTCGTAGCGCCGCGTGTGCAGTGTCTAGTGTCTAGTGGCAGTGCAGTGGCAGTGCGAGTGTGAGCGGCGCGCACCTGTAGTGGTCGAGTATGGAGGCGCGGTCGGTCATGCGACGGCCTCAGCGCACGCACTCGTAGCGCCGCGTGTGCAGTGTCTAGTGTCTAGTGGCAGTGCAGTGGCAGTGCGAGTGTGAGCGGCGCGCACCTGTAGTGGTCGAGTATGGAGGCGCGGTCAGTCATGCGGCGGCCTCAGCGCACGCACTCGTAGCGACGCGTGTGCAATGTCTAGTGTCTAGTGGCAGTGCAGTGGCAGTGCGAGTGTGAGCGGCGCGCACCTGTAGTGGTCGAGTATGGAGGCGCGGTCGGTCATGCGGCGGCCTCAGCGCACGCACTCGTAGCGCCGCGTGTGCAGTGTCTAGTGTCTAGGGGCAGTGCAGTGGCACTGCGAGTGTGAGCGGCGCGCACCTGTAGTGGTCGAGTATGGAGGCGCGGTCGGTCATGCGACGGCCTCAGCGCACGCACTCGTAGCGCCGCGTGTGCAGTGTCTAGTGTCTAGTGGCAGTGCAGTGGCAGTGCGAGTGTGAGTGGCGCTCACCTGTAGTGGTCGAGCATGGAGGCGCGCTCAGTCATGCGGCGGCCTCAGCGCACGCACTCGTAGCGCCGCGTTTGCAGTGTCTAGTGTCTAGTGACAGTGCAGTGGCAGTGCGAGTGTGAGCGGCGCGCACTTGTAGTGGTCGAGTATGGAGGCGCGGTCGGTCATGCGGCGGCCTCAGCGCACGCACTCGTAGCGCCACGTGTGCAGTGTCTAGTGTCTAGTGGCAGTGCAGTGGCAGTGCGAGTGTGAGCGGCGCGCACCTGTAGTGGTAGAGTATGGAGGCGCGGTCGGTCATGCGGCGACCTCAGCGCACGCACTCGTAGCGCCGGGTGTGCAGTGTCTAGTGTCTAGTGGCAGTGCAGTGGCAGTGCGAGTGTGAGCGGCGCGCACCTGTAGTGGTCGAGTATGGAGGCGCGGTCGTTCATGCGGCGGCCTCAGGGCACGCACTCGTAGCGCCGCGTGTGCAGTGTCTAGTGTCTAGTGGCAGTGCAGTGGCAGTGCGAGTGTGAGCGGCGCGCACCTGTAGTGGTCGAGTATGGAGGCGCGGTCGGTCATGCGGCGGCCGCAGCGCACGCACTCGTAGCGCCGCGTGTGCAGTGTCTAGTGTCTAGTGGCAGTGCAGTGGCAGTGCGAGTGTGAGCGGCGCGCACCTGTAGTGGTCGAGTATGGAGGCGCGGTCGGTCATGCAGCGGCCGCAGCGCACGCACTCGTAGCGCCGCGTGTGCAGTGTCTAGTGTCTAGTGGCAGTGCAGTGGCAGTGCGAGTGTGAGCGGCGCGCACCTGTAGTGGTCGAGTATGGAGGCGCGGTCAGTCATGCGGCGGCCTCAGCGCACGCACTCGTAGCGCCGCGTTTGCAGTGTCTAGTGTCTAGTGGCAGTGCAGTGGCAGTGCGAGTGTGAGCGGCGCGCACCTGTAGTGGTCGAGTATGGAGGCGCGGTCGGTCATGCGGCGGCCGCAGCGCACGCACTCGTAGCGCCGCGTGTGTATGAACGCGTGCACGCTCGCACTGTACGCCGTGGGCAGGTGCATGTGGCACAGTTCGCACTTGAATGGACCCCGCGCCTGTGCACCGAACACAACTTTAATCACAGGTTTGTTTTGATTATCTCTCACTAGCCCTTCGACTCTCAAACAAATTTGAACACTGGTATTACTCGCGCAGATAAAGAATAGGAATATAAATGGCGTCTCATCTCTCGCTTGCACATTGCCGTTGTCTTTAGTGCTTATTTACATTAAACACGCGAGCGCGGGGGGCGGCAGTAGGCGCGGTGGTTTGGGCGAGCTCGTGTTCACGATGGCCGCCAGACGTTAGTTAGTGCACGAGTTGCGAGTGTGCTGTCAGAGGTTATATATTAGAATAATTACTTTATTATAATTGTTATTGTCAGTTATAAACAAAACACAGTTCCTTAAACGATACGATTCTTAACCGTAGATAGAATTTGAACATGATGTATATAAATTACTAGGCATAGGCTGATAAGGTCAATAAATTGTCTACAAAATAAAAAAATTAAAAATTAAAATAAAAGTTTTACCACTCCGAAAGACAAGTATTATACATGTTGCGACTCGTTAAATATAATATAATACAGATAAAATATAATAAGGATATAAAAAAGAGAAAATAGATTATAAAAATAAAAATGTTACTTACTGGACTGTGTTTCTTCATATGATTCTGTAATTTAGACTCAAAATTAAATCCCTTAAAGCATAGATTGCATTGGAAGGGAAACTTAAGACCGGCCTTGCTGTCCTCCTAAAACAATTTAGGAATAAAGTTTATAAGAACAGAAGTGGACCAAGAATCTGCCCTTGTGAAACACCTAAACTTACAACCGAGCTTGAAAATGTTTTACAAATTTTAATTTTATAACCAATTAATGGGTGGCATATCACAAATACATCTTTTCTTTTAAAAGTCAATTGCTGGACCATATCCGATTCTTTTTTATATATAAGGTTGACAACAACACAGTTCAGTGGATGTGATGAGAGTGGATGCTGTGGCTCATACTAGACATCTTCATCTATCTTCAATTAAGAATTAAAGCGTTGTCACCCCTGAGGACTAAGATGGTTTCCAGTAAAAAGGGTCTCCGGCTCTCTACACTAATCATGCGAAACACAGGCAGCATTGAGCTACCATTTTATGCTGGTGTTCTGTGAGAACGTGGTCCTTTTCCTGATCGAGCCGACCGAATCGGGATACAATTAACCAAATGCAATTATGGTTGTAGCACGAATGGGTTGGCTCGACCGGGGAAGGACCACGCTCTCACAGAATACGAGCGTGAAATAGCAGCTTGATGTTGCTGTATTTCGTATGGTGAATATAGAGATCCGGAGACCCTTTTTGCTGCAAACGAAGCATTCCATCTTAGTACTTAGGGGTGACAACACATCTGCATATTGATTCTTAATCGAAGATATATCTAGATGTCTGTAGGCCACAGCATACACTTACCACCAGGTGAACTGTGTGCTCGGTTGTCACCGTTATACTATAAAAAAAACCTTAATACATATAGCTACAATTAATTCTACCACAAATAAAATAATAATAACGATTGAAATAATGTTCGTGACGAATTGCACTGTGCAAGCGGTCACTACAAAATTGTTCTGTGGCTCGACTGTCACAGGGGTGCTATCACATCTAAGACTTTGACTTGGGTCAATAATGTGTATTGTTATGCCAGTTAAATTACGATCACTTGACCACCGAAGCAGCCCTGACAGGCTGCTTCGGTGGTTAACTGGTCGTAAGATTCACTACTGACCATGTGGCCCCGGATTAGAATCCCCAGTCGGGTCACGTGCATACACTTAAGTATCTCCCGTACGGGTGACCAATATCCGGTCGAGAGAATAGTGTTGCGCGCCACAATTGATGTCTGGCACATGTCGACACAAGTAACCACTAGCGCCTTCCAGTATCGAGTAGCAGAACTAGGAGAGCCAAGATCCTTCTAGAAATTACCATGAAAGAACTTGTCAGTCGGGTCCGGTATGTACTCGAACATTTTAGATGTTTCCACAGTGCAACTACCGATGTTCAGAGGCAGGAATAGGTTTATTGCGCGCCACAATTGATGTCTGGCACATGGCGAGCCGATTTAGATTTAGACCAAAACAGGGTTCGAGTCATATCACTATTAAAAGTAGTAAAAGTAAGAACAATCATCAACTCTTTTGTTTCGGGTACCTTTTTTTAATTTTTAATTTAAGGCCGAATACGACGCGATTGACCTTGCTCGTTTCGCAGCAAACCACGCGCCGTCTATCGAACATCACGTGTGTTACCCGTTCGCTTTGTTTATATAGACATGTATAATATAATCAAAGCCCATACGAACGAGCTAGCTCAGTATGCAGAGTATTGAATAACACAGAGAGCATTGCTAACTTCTTAATTAAATCTTTCTTATTTATAATATTAGTTCCTATAGATTATAAATTTTGTACTTTATTCGTTATAAAATATTGTTCGAAAAGTTATTGAATTGATATCGATTTTTTTTTTCTTAATTGATGCATCGTACTTAAAGAACCTCATATAACTGAAAATGTTTGTTCTTGTGAGTCTTACAAGATGCCGTAATGCAAATTGCATAAATAATAAAGAAAAAAAAACTAAAAAGTCGGTGATTGCCCCATAGTGGGGATAGGTACTGTGTATGTAAATTCTCACAAGACTACTCCGATTGGTCAATCACTTTACATCCGAAGTATTTCGGTTTTTCTTAATTATGTACATTATTTGCGGTCTCTGTGCTTGCACTACTCTGTACATTCATTCCGACTCGGTCGTGATATTTACATTTTTAGTATTTCTCACTTGCCTAGAAAAGTATAAATGATCAGTTTGGCTAATGTAAATGAGTAAAAACGCAGCCTATTAGGCAGCCTCAAACAAAAAAGTACCTTACAAAAAATATAAGTAACCTCAAAAAGAAACTTACAACATTCGAGCAGCGTTCATGCGATAAACTCTCTTTGTTTTACCACTTAGGTAACATTTATTTCTTTTCCCACCCATATTCACATTTATACGCGTATAAAACACTAAATTATCGCTACAGACACAACGACTGTTGTCATCTTACGCCACACGTCGAAGCGCCTGATAATTTATTACGGCAAACTTTTATCTGGCAATATACGATATTATTATTAGGCGTTTTAATTAAAACGAATTATTAATAAATAATATTTTGTATCGAAAATAAAGACGGCAGGCACCTTTGAAATCACAATACAAACATCTTTACGTAAAAGAATTTTTCCTAAATTAAAATTCACAGAGTTTTGGAAGAACAATAATTTTTAAATATCATTTCATAACATTTTTTATTTGTTGGTATATTCATTTATTTTAAAATTTTATAACGGCGGGCACCTTGTGAAGGAACCAAACATAGACATATAGACATAAACACTCACGCCTGTCACCTAGAGGGGTAGGCAGAGACTACCGACTTCCATTTGGCACAATCCTGACACACCTCTCTTGCCTCCTTCACATCCATACACCTACGCATACATGCTCGTTGGTTAAGGGTACTCCTAATTTGGCCCATTTTCAATAAATCGCCAATTTAGTCGATAAATTTTCGCCTAGGACGTCCCTTTCCGACTCTGCCATTCACTTCTGCACCATAAATTTTCTTTGTCACTCTTTCCTCATTCATTCTTTCCACATGACCAAACCACCGAAGCATTCCTTTCTTAATCCTGGTCACAACATCATCTTGCAAACCACACTCTTCTCTTATTACACAATTTCTTACCTTGTCATTCAGATTCAGCCCTAACATACTCCTTAACGACCGCGTTTCTACTGCGTTTATTCTACTCTTGTGCTTCTTCTGTCACACCCAACTTTGACTACCATACGTTAAAGTAGGGACCAACACAGCATTGTGAATTGCCATACGAACCAAACAAACCTACAAAAAATATTTTAACGCTTACCATTACTTCAGGTCAAAGTTCTAGTGAAGAGAAATACATTAATTTTCGCCAGTTCTCTTCGTATTCGGCCTTAAGTTAATTATGTGTATTCAAAACAACACTCACCTCCCTCTGTTTAATCTGTTCTTCGGGATTCAGTACAATTATTTTTATCTTACTAGGATCCAACTCTAAAGGTTTTCTTATTGATGTCATGCGTGTCTGCTTTTTCTCTTTGACCTTCGCTCCTGTTTCTCCTGTTTCTTCTGTACTGTGGACACGAGGTTATTATCATCCACGAACGTTTCTTATATAGATATAGAGCTGCAAACTAGCATCCAGTCCATGTGACCCATAGATCTATCTTTGATTAAGAATCAAAATGCAGATGCGTTGTCACCCGTTAGTACCAAGATGGAATGCCTCTCCTTTCCATTATAATGAGTCTCCAGTTCTCTACACTCATCATCCTTCACCAGCCAAGCCGACACATTCGTGCTAAAACCATAATGTAACTGCAGTATGGCTAGTGATGGGTCAACTCTATGTACTAGAGGCGACACTGTATTTAGTTACGCTGTACCATTCAACTGCGGCCTTATCGCCGCACTTTACCCAGTTACTCACTAGGCGCTAGTGACTTGACACATATTAATTAATCATATTTTTAAAAAATCTCGATAAAATATGCCTTGGTGTGTTTTTAGATATTGCACAAATAATTCAAGTAATGTTAGCAAATACGAAGGAATAACTTTTTAGCGGTTAATAAGATACTTAATCAAAAAAAAGTATTATAGATAATAATAAAAGAAATCGTTCCTAAGACGCCATCTCGTGACATAGAATATAGATTATGAAATAAATTCGTTCAGATGCGACATTTCTGTGGGTATTTAAGTATAGGACGAATATATTATTATGCACATTTTTTTTTGTTGAAACATATATAAGTTATCATAATTAGGCAATTTTTTATATTTAAATCTGCTCATTGTTCCTTTATTTTATTTTTAGGTTTCCACATCAGTCAAAGTGGAATAAATTCGTTAATTCTTAACTCTCGCGTGCCCAGCATTTATGAACGACTCTTATTCGAATTTAAATAAATATATTTGTAATTTAATAAAATGTTATATTAATAAGTTTTGTCAAACATACATTTAGTATGTTTTTTTTTTAAATATTTTTTGATTTGAGGGTATGTTTTTTTTATTTGAGTTACCTTTTAAAATATTCAGATAAAAATATCATTAAAATGTAATTGTGATACAATATTTTGTAATATTATATTAAATAAGCAAATATAATATACAAAATAAATGACATAATTTAAAAATTGTATTCCAGATTATTTTCATATTTAACCATACAATCTATTATTACCTACTGATCATTCCATCTATGTTTATTCTATGATAAAAAACCAACCGCGCGAACACAGAGTAGCGCACATTTTTTTGTTTGAAATATATATATCTATAGTTACATAGCTATAGCTCTTCTAGTACGTAAGTACATATTTCGTTATTTATTTTTTTATATAGAAAAATTGAGACAAGCGAACACACATCCACTTATATCGAGATATTAATGTCTACACATAGACCATCTATTTTCGATTTAGAATCAAAATGCAGATGGAGTACTGAGATGGAATGCCTCGTTTCCAGTTAAAAGGGTCGCAAGCTCTCTACACTCCCCATACGAAACACAGCAGCATTAAGCTGTTATTTTACGTTGGTATTCTGTAAGAGCGTAGTTCTTCCATATTACTTCTAAAGAGCTTACTCCTTTCTAAAGGGCCGGCAACGCACCTGCAATTCCCCTGGTGTTGCGGTTGATCATGCGCGGCGGTAGTCACTTAACATCAGGTGAGCCGCATGCTCGTTTGCCCCCCTCTTCTACAAAAAAAAAAGATCTGAGTGGTATATGGTAGAACTACACTGCAGCTATATTATGGTTGTAGTAAGAATGGGTCTACCATTCGTACTACAACCATAATATAGCTGCAGTGTATTTCTACCATGTATAAGAAGGATTGTGAGCTCATAAGTCACCCATATTAGTATGAAAAGAAATATATCACACAACTAGCTAAATTCCTACACTCACCTTGCCTTCTTCTTTTTAGCCTTTTCATTTTTCTTTTTCGTCTTCTTCTTAGATGCCTCTATTCGTTCTGTTATCACTTGACTCTCGTCTTCTCGAAGGATTGCTAGTAAGTCATCTTTACAACTGGTTACATTTGATCTGCAACAAAACTCAGCAGCTTAATTTCCATTATACCAGCTTATAACAGCGTAAAATAGCAGCTTAATGCTGCCGTGTTTCGTATGTAAGTGTGGAGAACCAGAGAACTTTTCACCGGAATCGAAGCATTCCATCTTAGTCCTCAGGGACGACATTGCATTTGTATTTTGATCTTTAGTTGAGGATAAATATGGATGTCTATATGTAGCATCAACTTACCATCAGGTGGACTGTGTGCTCGTTTGTCACCCAATACTTTAAAAAAAAATCTGCCACTGTTCGGCTCAGTAAGTCATTGCTACAATTGGATACATTTGAATCCCATCATGACAGACAATCTTCTGGTCAAGCGATCAGAACTAGCTTCTACAATAGTCAATACATATTATGCATTAACTCTCACGCTCGTCACAATAGGGATAGGCAGAGACTACAGACTTCCATTTGTCACGATCCAGATATACCTCTTTCGGTCCTTTCACATCCATATACCTACGAGTATACGCTTGTCACTTAAGGGTACTACTCTTAATATGGTTTAAATAAAACTGGTTTTTACGGATTTTATCGCGTATATTAACTTTTTTATACTCCCGACGTTTCGAGCACTATACAGCACCCATGGTCACGGGACTGAGGTGTTCGACATCCAGATATCAAAGTTAACCGCAGTTACCCACAGTTTAAAATTATTAATTTTTGTTACAATCTACGCAGTATGAACTTATAGAAAGTATCTTGAAGTCTTGCAGTTGTATGCTTGGGTTGGGATTTAATTTTATTAATTATAGGATTGATATTAATTTCAATAGAGGAGATGGCAGCACCCAGCCATCTCCTCTATTGAAATTAGGATGTTTTTTTAATTTCAATAGCCTCGAGAATCTTCCTTTAGTCTTCCTAAGTCAGTGTACTTTACCATCTTAGTCTGCATCTCCACATACCATCAGGTCGAATAGCAGAAAAGCACTGACGTATATAATAAAAGAAGATTAAAAGAATACAGTACTGTACTGTGTAGTAGCTGTGTGAGATATATCATATATATATACATCATTCATGTCGTAAGAGGCGATAGAGGGAAAAAAATCAGAAGATGGGCAACATTGTGTTCCTAATATCAACCAAAAATAAAGAACTGCAGTTGCCAAGCCGCTTGCCAAGTGTGGAACTATGATACGTGGATGCTGAGGCCTATAGACATCTACATTTGTCTTCGATTAAAATATGCAGATGTGAGACCCTTTTTACAGGAAATGAGGCATTCTATCTTAGTCCTCACAGGTGACGTGTGGCGGCGCTGTCGTCGCGCCACAAGCGAAACACACCGAAGCTTAAATCGCGCTATCAAAGTTCCGAATCATAACTGTATATATAGAACAGCTCCGAACTATCACACGGAGCGTTGGCCGCTTCCCGGCCAGAACACCTTGCCCGGCGGGAGATCTCCCCTTTTCTTTCTACGGCCACAAACGCATCTGCATTTTGATTCGTAATAGAGGATAGATGTAGATGTCTACGGGCCACAGCAACCACTTACCATCAGGTGGATTGTGTGCTCGTTTGTCACCCTATTCTATAAAAAAATGTGTTGGGAGAACCCCTGAGAACTAATATGGAATGCCTCATTTGCAGTTTAAAGTGTCTCTGTATCAAGCTGCTATTTCACGCTAGTATTTCAATTATATTCTCATAAGGTAGTAATGATAATTATTTAATTAGTATTCTTGGACAAAATCTATATGTATATATAAAAATCAATTGCTGTCCATTAGTGTGTGCTTGAAAATGGCTGGACATATTTTGATGAATTTTTTTGTGTGTTTGAGTTCCTGGATAGTTTAAATTCGGTGGCGCCGTTGTCGAGATTCATAAATCACCCGTGTGAAGCCGGGGCTTGCTAGTATTGCAAAAAAAACTCTATTCTAAAACATTTTACTCTAGAAAGGAGAATTTCATCAAGGACAAAAGACGTCTGATGGCTTGGTGTGGAACAAGCTACATATCATCAGTCGTGTTCGACGCTTGTTGATGAGCGGACCTGTGTCGGTTAGATTCGATATTGAAATACTGACAGTGTGACTTAAACTATTACCTTATTACGTTGCTACAGTGTTCATTATCTTGTGCAGTGCAATAGGCTTATTGACAGTGTAATCCCTTCCTCCGTATGTGAGCGAAAGAAACGGCTAACATTCTTATTACGTTTACTCACGTTACTACGTTTACTAATGTGCCTCATCGTAAGCGTATCGATTAACCTCGGAATACTTCGTGAATCTTTCTTTTGATACCTTCGCTCCACCTGCTGTTCACGTCGAGTAACCTCCACGTACAAGTATAATCTCTTATAAACATGAGTTTGCAGCGCAGTCCTCCTACTGGATCGCACCTCGACCTCACCAAGCTACGGGATTTTGACTCTTCACAAGGCATTACCCTCAGAAAGAAAAAATCCCCCCGAGTGTGAAATTACTGGTTTCCGCGAGGAGCTGAGTAACTCGCTTTCTTCATATCGTCGTGACATGTCCGAGACGTTAGCAGCTTTTAAGGAAAGTATGATGGCATCACTAAAGGAACTGCTTGACCAGCAAAGTGACAAAATATGCAAGTTGTGTGAGGATATCAGTGATGTGAAGCAGCATATGTCTTACCTGAATAAAACTACCGAAAACATGTCCTGTGAAATTAATGACATTAAACTTAACATAACGACCCTGAATAAACAAATTGAATCGACAAATATGAGAGTATGTAACCTAGAAAAAGAATTGTCTGAAAAAAACCACGTCATTACCTCCCTATCCACACAGCTCGGCGACAGAGAGCAGCAAGGTCGCTTGAATAATTTGGAGATTACCGGAATCCCGTTCAAGAGAAGCGAAAACCTCAATACTATCCTAAACTGCATCGCAACTAAGGTTGGATTCATAATATCACCTTCTGATGTCGACTATATTCACAGAGTCAGGCGATATCCTCGTAATGATGATAATAAGAAAACCATACTTGGTCGAGAATCATCTGACATCCCGAATATCATAGTACGATTTACTCAAAGAAAAAGAAAATCCGACATGTTGGCGGCAGTGCGCGTGCGCCGCGGCCTGACTACAGCTGACTTAGGCCTGGACGGCGCCTCAAGACCGGTTTTTATTAATGACCATCTGGCACCACATAATAAAATCTTATTTGGAAAAGCGCGTAAACTAGGTAAAGAACTCCATTATAAGTATATTTGGTCACGGGATTGTAAAATGTTTTTGCGCAAATCGGATACATCTAAAATAATACAAATATCCAATGAACACGATTTAAACAAAATATGACTACTTATTGATAAGGTATACTTTGTTAACATTGTGTCGATTTTTTTGTTTGCATTTATGTGTTTATTACATTTGAGCCGTTGTACTGTGTTTAATTTTATAACTCTTGACGCTGTATACGATAGTCAATATAAGCATGCATCATTGCGCTGTGAATATTTATTTATGTGCTATTATTTACTTTTTAATGAACAAATATCTGATAACTATAATTTCTTTAAAATCCATAAATTGCTAATTAAATCAAAAAATAAATATTCTATAGGTGTCACTACAGGATATAGGGAGATTCAAAATAATAATTATTGTGAATTGAAATACCTATCTACCCTCTTAATAAGCACCAAAAAAAATATTAAAATAATGTGGTACGAATGTAACATTGTTTTTCTATTATTTTCTATAATAAATAACCTAATTTTATGAAATGGCTACTCGTAAAACAATATCAATTTATTATCAAAACGTTAGGGGCTTGCGAACTAAATCTCACGACTTTCTTAAAAGCATTCTAAATTGTAATTTTGATGTGATATGTATCACTGAGTCATGGCTAAATGAAGGATTTTTCAATTCTGAATTTTTTGATGAGCGCTTCGAGGTATTTAGATGCGATCGAGACTCTTTTTCCACGCAATGCACGCGTGGCGGTGGCGTCATAATAGCAGTGAGTCGCGAGCTGTGTCCAAGCTTGCGCACGCGCTGGTGCGCCCCGCCGCCCGCCGACGAGCTGTGGGTGAGCATTCCGTTGCGCACCCGGCCTATACCTACTGACGACGTTGCGAACGCGGTATCGTATTTACACCTTGCCTGTACCTATATACCTCACGGCGTCCGACACGAATCTTTACTAGCATCATTCTACGATAGAACTAGTGATCTAATTAACACAAATCCTAACGATTTATTTCTTATTTTAGGTGACTTTAATGTGTCACATGCAGAGTGGTTTTATGATGACGACATAGGTAGCATGAACATAAGAACAAGTAATGATCCATTAATAGCCCTCACTAGCGATTTCATGAACCTTTCCCTATTATCACAATTTAATTATGAATTTAACGTAAATAACAGACTACTTGACTTAGTTTTTTGCACGACTGCTTGCTGTTTACGGGCCTGTGACAGTCCCTTAATAGCTGAAGATGCCCATCATAAATCTTTATGTATTGAACTTCCTCTTCACTTACACAAATCCCTCAAAACCAACACAATAAACAAAAAATTGTTCTTTCGGTCAGATTTTGATAGTATTAGAAAGGGATTAGTCTCCGTAGACTGGGACGCAAAATTTTGTACTATGCCTGACGTTGAGGATAGAGTTAAATATTTTTATGAAATTCTTAATAGTCTTATAGATAAACATGTACCATCCCGCATTGTACACGATACAAGTAGATATCCCCCGTGGTACAATCGTCCCCTTATTAAACTCGATAAAGAAAAACGCAAATACCATAAAAAATGGAAAACTTATCATAATGAAGCAGACTACAATACATTTTCTATGCTAAGATCGAAACTGCGCAAGATGGAAAGTGAATGTTACTCAAATTTCATTACCCTCTCTGAACAGAAAATTGAATCTAATGCTAAATTCTTTTGGTCTTACGTCAAATCGAAGAGAATGACTGGTACCATCCCTCAAAAAATGACTTACAAAGGTGAGACCCTGTCCGACGGTAACGACATTTGCGATGCCTTTAACCATTACTTTCAATCTGTTTTTGTTAGGCCGTCCACCAATTATAATAATAGTAAATTAGATAATAATTTAAATACTGATCCGCTCATATCCATAAATACAATTTACTTAAGTGATGACATCATTATTAAAGAACTAGAGAATGTCAATATAAATAAAGGTGCCGGGCCGGATGGAGTGCACCCAGTGATTATATTGCGCTGTGCTAAAGAGTTGTTAAAACCGATATCTAATATTTTTCGACTATCTATGAAAACTGGAATGTTTCCTAGTGTATGGAAACGGGCTCTCATTACTCCAATACCAAAGAACTCACAAAAAGATCAAATTACTCAATATCGGCCAATTTCTAAGTTATGTGTCCTTAGTAAAATTTTTGAGAAGATTGTAACTAATCAATTGTCATATGTTGTGCGTAATCATATCGATGAAAATCAACATGGCTTTATGAAATCGCGCAGTGTGGACACCAATATGGTCATGTTTACAGACTTCCTTCTTAATGCAATGGATAATAACACCCAGGTTGATGTCGTGTACACCGACTTCTCCAAAGCTTTTGACAAAATTAACCATGACATACTTCTAAAAAAGCTTTGGAGATTAGGAGTGCATGGAAGTCTGCTTAGATGGATCGAATCATATATACGAAATCGCAGCCAGGCAGTCTGTTTGAATGGTTACTGCTCGTCCTTTCTTGTGGCCCCTTCTGGGGTCCCACAAGGCTCTCATCTGGGCCCTGTGCTTTTTTCCTTGTACATCAATGACATAGGTGATGTCTTACATAACAGCCATCATTTATTGTATGCAGATGACACCAAACTTTTCAGGACAATAAATTCTATTGAAGATTGCCACAAACTACAATCGGATATTGAGAGCTTATGTAATTATTGTGAAAGTAATCACTTGTACCTCAATGCAGATAAATGTTTTATAATAAATTACTCAAGAAAATCAAACCTCTTAACTTATAATTATACTCTTTTTGGGAAGGCTCTTAGTCGTGTTAGAAACATTCGTGACTTGGGCATCAACATGGACGATCAGCTTTCCTTCAATGACCACATAGATTTAGCTATAAAAAGAGCTTTTAGAAGCCTCGGTTTCATTAATAGAATAACTAAACCATTCAATAAGACTATCACTCTTAAAATCCTTTATTTCTCATTTGTAAGATCCATTCTTGACTTCGGCTGTATAGTGTGGTGTCCATTTTATAAAAACCATATTGATAGAATTGAAAAGGTCCAAAAAACATTTATTAAGATTTTAAATTACCGCTGTGACCTTTATGGCGAACCGTATATTAACTCCCTTCATAAACATAAAATGTTGAGTCTCAGTGATCGCCGTAAATATTTCGATATCATTTTCTTGTATAAAATTCTAAATAATAAAATTGACTGCTCTCCTTTATTAGCCAAAATAAACATTAAAAGTAACTTTCGTCTGCCCGCTCGCCCTCAACGTGTATTTCAAACATTCGTACCACCTACACTTCGAAAAAAATATACACAAAACTGCTTTATCTCCCGTTCGTTAAAATTATACAATAAAGAATTTGTAAATCTCGATCTCTTTAGTTGCTCCTTAAAAAGTCTTAAACGAAGTATCTTTAAGAGTTATTCAGATGAATACTTGACAGCGTAACATTCGGTAATCTCTACGATGTATTAATTATTGTCCCTTAAAAATGTATGTTTTTCAACTTTAATTAAGTTACCTATTTTAAGCTTTACTGTACTGTTGTTACATAAAGATAAATTTACTACTCAGCTTCAACTAACATGGGTAAATCTTTCAACAAGCTAAACTGAAATGTTATTCTAATGTATTTCTTCGGCACTCGTTGTCTATTAATTATGTAATGTTATAATATTGTACTTTCTTTTTAATGACTGTTTGTGTCACAATAAATGGAAAAAAAAAACATAACGTGAACTTATTGTTTTTTGAAGTGAAGACTTTTTTTAGCATCGTTGTGAATGTCTATGAAACGAAAAAGCGACAGTAAAAATAGACACATAAATTCATAAGATTTAATGTGAAAAAATGAGATAGGAAGCATTATAGATTATAACTTAATGCTCGCGAGAAAAAAGTAG